>PPLI02000004.1:0-394902 GCA_003707745.2 Williopsis misumaiensis
GCAATCCATGCTGTCTCCGGTGCTCCCACTCGCGGGCTTGAAGACCCTCGTGGTGAGGGACTGTGGCCCGGGTCCGGTCTTGACAGATGTCTCGTCGATGGTGATGAGGTCCTCCTCCTCGCTGGAATTCATTGACCTGGAAAACGTGCCGCTGAGCCTGTTCAACCAAACGACGCCGGTCAGTCTGCCGTGTTTGCTCGCCCTGAAGCTTGGAGGCGAATGCGTCGAAGACACTTTCAAACTGAACATAGTATCCCCTAAACTGTCCAGTGTTGATCTCCATATCCATCACCGAACAGTGGAGCTCAATGGCAGCCGCGAGCTGAAACATTTCTCGATCACTTCAACAGACCTGAAAGGATGGGAGTCGCTGGAGAAGTCCCAGCGTCCGGGATTCGAGGTCTGCGATGATAAGTGTGCGCGAGCTTGGGCCGCTAAGGTTGGCCGTGTGCAATAATTGCTGGTCGAAGGTGCACCTCATCTGGCATGAATCTGAGAGGCTGGAAGCAGGATCTGAGATCTGTGCTCCACTGTACAGGAACCGAGCCGAGCTATTGGGTACTGGTCGGACCTGTACGGACCTGTACAGAACCAAGAACCACCGCTGGCCATATCTGGCTAGGACGTCCAACATACCATCGGCCCCTGATTTGCACCGTCTGGTGCGTGCATCGAAGGGAATCGGGTCTGCAGTGCAGTAGCCGCGCAGCGCGCAAGTTGCAAGCTACTCCGAGAGTGCTTAGCACAATGAAATTGAAGTCTTCTACGAAGAATTTAATAAAAAGATGTGACACATAATAGAAGAAGGAAGCAACAGAGAGGAAACATACACAACTATGGTAAAACTTCGCCGGGTGGTCACTGGGACTTCCACATGGCACATTTGACCAGCGAAACGCAAAAAAAGTCGGATCTGTGGAAAACTGATCAGCTCAAAATCAAAAACTCTTTAACAACCAAAAGGCAGCTATTGCTACCACTGCACAGCTCATTTTTTGCTGTTCTATTCGTTGCAGATTACGTTGTCCCCGAATAGCCGAATCGGGCAATGTTAACAGACGGATGTATATTTAATTTACTGGGGGTATATGCTAAGCCCAGTTGATGGCTGGTAGTCAGCAGCTGACGGTCCTCTGCTGATGTTTATTGCTGAGTGCTGGCTCTTTTCGGTATGTTTAACGCTCAAATAGTGAGGAAATAGTCACAATAAACAGGTCAAATTGCCGTTTGAGAAGCTACTAAGAGGCTCTGAATTACAGGGTGAACACAAGGAGCGGTGGAAATAGGCAGCTGTCATTAAGCCAGCCTGACACTTACAGCGCCAGTACAGCACCTGCGTTTCCCTCTTTGGCTGAGGTTTCGAATCCTCAATGCTGACCGTCCGGTAAAATCTGAAATTGTGAGCGCGGCGTCTTCAAACACTTTAACCAACTTCAACATCAATCCAGCCATCAATGACGAGGGCAGACGGCCTTCAACGCGTCCTCGGTGACACGATCCATCAACAGGTCAGGGATGTAGGTATTTTGTTTTTGGCTTGGCCTTAAGTCGCCTGGTAGGCACTAACACCTCCACAGGCCAAAGTCCTGCTTGTTGGAGCTGGTGGTATAGGGTGCGAGCTTCTCAAGGATCTCATTCTCTTGGGTTATGGAGAGATCCACGTTGTGGATTTGGATACCATTGACCTTTCAAACTTGAACAGACAGTTCCTTTTCAGACAAAAGGACATTAAGCAGCCAAAGGCCTCAACTGCTGTCAATGCCGTACAACAGTTCAACTTCTTCAGGACAAAACTCATCCCATATCAGTCGTCCATCTACGACACCGATCAATTCCCAGTTTCGTGGTTTGCACAGTTTGAGATCTTCTTCAATGCGTTGGATAACATTCCGGCAAGATCATACATCAACAAATTGGCCCTACTCTTGAACAAACCAGTTATGGAAACAGGCACCACAGGCACCTCTGGGCAGGCACAACCGACGCTGCCACATGTTACGGAGTGCTACGACTGTGTGGTTCGTGACACTCCAAAGACCTTCCCTGTGTGTACGATCAGGTCGACGCCTTCATTACCAGTGCATTGTATCCATTGGGCAAAGAGCTTCTTGTTCACTTCATTGTTCAGCGAGGATGTTGAGGACGAAGTGCAGCCCGACGGCAAGGATATTGGTGCACTGGGTGCTGAGAATAAAGAGGAGATTGAGAACTTGATCAAGGAGAACAATGAACTGATGGAGTTGAAACTTGCTATGCGAGGTGATGGATTCGCTGAGAAAGTGATTGATAAAGTGTTCAAGGCTGATATCGAAAAGCTGTTGTTGATTGAAGAACTATGGAAAGCTAGAAAATCTCCTATACCGTTGGATTTTACTAGTCTGGAGAAATTGGTTCATCAGGTTACCAAAGAAGAACTTGGGACAGGTCAAAAATGTTGGACCATCATACAGAACTTGAAAGTGTTTCTGGATGCCACTGCGAATTTGCAGAAACGTATTCTTACAGAGAAGGAGATTGAATTTGATAAAGATGACCAAGATACTTTGAACTTTGTCGCTGCAGCTGCAAATATCCGCTCATACATCTTCCATATCACCTTACAATCGCAGTTCGAGATCAAATCCATTGCAGGGAATATTATTCCCGCAATTGCCACGACAAATGCTGTCATTGCAGGATTCAGTGCACTCCTGTCTCTAAAGCACTTCACCGATGATGCCTTTAAGAACTCACGGTGTGTTTTCACTGCTAATGGAGTTGATAAGTTTGTTTCTCCATCTTTCTTACAGCCTCCTAATCCACAGTGTGCGGCATGTTCTGTGATACGTGGCGTGGCAAACTTGGATGGTCAAACAACCGTATCTGAGCTGGTGGAGCTTATACAGGGAAAGTATGGATATGATGAGGAGCTATCCCTTTCATTGGGGAGCAGTCTGTTGTATGACGTTGACTTTGATGATAATGGTGGGAAAACACTTACTCAGATGGGGATCATCCGTGGGGTGACATTGAGTGTTGCCGATGAGAGTGATAGATTACAGTCTTTGGAGTTATTCGTGGATTCAGGAGAGACATCGTTGCCAGACTTGACCATCCCACCTAAGCCAGAGGTGAAAAGGCCACAGGAAAGCAATGAAGAGGATGATTTTGAACTTGTTGTTGATGACGATGTGGTTGAAGTGAAGAGAAAAGTGGAGAGCCCACTTGAACCTGAATCTAAGAGGGTGAAGCTCTGATATGATCACTACGTCACCATCATAAGTGCACGAAAGCCAGTTGATAAACTAAAAGCCTTTGAAAAGCACAGAAAAAGAAGATAGCAACAGTCCATATTAACCCAAAAACGCCCATTTTGATTTGATAACATTCTCTCATCCCCTAGCAGGACTCCGAATCCGCTTGAACCAAGACTCTCGTTTGGGAGATCCTTCCTGATCCCAACGGGATTCTCTCAACTCCTGTTCGGATTCATGACGAGTTGTAAGATCAAAGTTCTCTATCGTTGAAGATGGTGAGTTCAGATTGATCACCTTTGTTAGGTCATCTTCGTCTTCGTCTGATGAGGCATTCGATAAGATCTCAGACTTATTGGTGTGCGTTGTTAGAGTTGTTGGGTTGATGCTCTCGGGTATACCGTTCGCAGCGGAGAGCGAACGGGAATGTGGCCTCGTCGTGGGCACCGAGAGCTGTGTAGAGGAAGCAGCTGTCGAAAGATGTGTTGATGATGGGACTCTAGAGGTGGCCTGTGAAGTGAGGAGAGAGAGTTGAGTAGAGGACATCTTCCCCTTGATGTCTGGCAACAATCTCTTTGAGTATTCGATCAGCACTTCCACAACAGCCTGTGACAGCGCATACTCTCCTGGTGTGAGGTCGTGCTCTGGATGGCTCAGTATCGATGGCTGGAAAATGGCAGCCAAATTACGAGCGGGCATCAAATTCTTGGATGCATTATCTGCAAACATTGTCAGTAAGTCCAAGAGATAATACAACAAATGTCTGTTTGCCTCGGGTAGTTTATCAATCAGAACACGGAACTCCTTAAGGGCCGAGCGAAGGTCCTTGGCAATGCGTTTCTGCCTGCGGAGTTCCTTGCCAGATTTGTCGGCAGTCTCTTCTGCTCCCTCATTGAGTTGCACGCCACGTAGACGTTTCTCTAATGTATCACTGCGTTGCTGAATGTGTTGGAGGATCCTTGGCCGTGATCTCACAGGTTCTCTGAACTCCTCATACAGGGCCAAGGGAACCAAAGGCTCTGGTAAACTGTTCAGAAACCTTCTGAACAACGATGCAGCGTCATGGACGGTATAGCCTTCCCAATTCAACTTTCTTCCATACGCCGGCGGCGTAGAGAATTTCCACTGCAGCTCTTTCACACGCCTAGATGACCCTGCCACTCGGAAGACCCCCTCCATGGACAAACCTTTGTCCTTGAGGAACGCGCCGCATTTACCCACCAGTAGAGGGATACGACCATATCGAACAAAGTCACCTGGATCTTTCGAAGGCACAGATATCAGTGATTCAGCAACGTCGATTGAAGCCTCTAATGGAACGCCAAACACTTCATTGCCGTATCCAAAGCGGTTTTGAGCGGCGATGAACTCGTCGCGTTGTTGTCTGATTGCGGTTTCGCCAGGCGAGTTGAACGAACGCGACTTGAGCGCCGGCGGCCGCTGAGGCGCCTTCAGTTGCTTCTTCCACCAGCCCGTGAGCGATTCTGCCATGGCGTTGTGGGGTGTCGGTGTGCTTGATGGCTGAATTTTGTGTTGACGGATACAGTTTCGCTTCAGTGCCAGTTTTGTTGATTTGTGTGGGGCCGTCGATGAGGTTTTTTTTTTTTCGGTTTTGGGTTTTTCAGTGGCGCACGCAGCTGCGCACGCACCGCCCGCAGGTTTAAAATTAGGCAGAGCTGCTGCTGCTGCTTTCTTTAGAAAACGACGACTACGGCCACACAGCGCATGCCAGCAATAGAAACATTTTGCACCAACACACAATCAACCCAGCTGCACGTAGTTCCCTGGGAACTGGCCCACCTGTCCATTGTAACGCCCTGTCCACCAGCCATTGGCATCGGCGGTGCGTTCCACGATTTCAATACGGGAGCCAGCAGTGAAGGACAAATCGCCTGCGGCCTGGGCTGTGTAGTCATAAAGAGCGGTGCATAGCTCAGCTGCAGGCGCTGGAGGGGCATACGCTGCTGATACAGGCGTAGGAAGAGCAGCGGCAGCAGCATATCCAGCGGCAGCTGGGGCCTGATACCCACCAGCAGGCGATCCATATCCAGCGGCAGCTGGCGTAGGTGAGCCATATCCCGGAACAGCACCTGGTGCACCAACCGTTGGAGAACCGTACGACTGTGGCGTCCCAGGTTGATATCCACCTGGCGCCCCATATGCAGCCTTCTCATCGGGATATCCTGTAGCGGTCTGGCCATAGGCAGCCGGCTGTTGGCCATAGCCCGGAGCACCTGTTGGAGGTGGTGTATATGGGGGTAGCTGGCCGCCAGCGCCCACTACAGGGCTCCCTGGTCCACCGCTTGCCTCATCGGCTTTCCCATATCTCCGCTTGGTCATCTCCATTTTGGCTCTTGCGTGCCCAATCTTGAAATGCGTCACCGGGATGGCATCACAGCGATCTTGGATGTCACCACGCTTGGCGATGAAGGCCTCCTCAATGTCAGAGTTGAGGTCGAAATATGGGATCTTCATGTCTTCGAACCGATTGTAAAGTGTGTAAAAGATGTTCAGCTGCATGAAATAGAACGACACAAACAATGGCTGCACAAATTGGCCCTCAAGCTGGAACAAGATTGGCAGCTCCTCCTTCAGCATATTATTGTAGTAATCATATTCTTCTTGTGCAATTTGATACTCTGCTTCCGCCTTGTACATTCTTTCCTCATCCTTTGGAGTGCGTTCAGCCTTTTGTTCATACTTGGAGTAACTGTTCTTCTTACGGTCCAGATCCAACTGCTTGTGCGCACGCTTTGTTGCCATCTTACGAATGTTCTGGATTATCTTCAACAACTCCTGTGCCGGCTGTACAATCTTTGTCTCAATCAAGAGCAAGTCTGGCTTTAATGTCTGTTGTAAATCTGCCACCATCGCCTGGTACTGCTCAGAGGCCTCAATACCTTCCGGGTTATCTTCCGGGATTGTCGAGTTTGGATCACTGAGCTTTCCACTAATTGGCTTAAAGATCTCATCCATGGCCTTAGCGAACCCAATTTGATGTGAAAGCATCCCGTTCACCGCGGTGAAGTACTTTTTGGACTCATCACTCAGTTTCTTAGTCTCAAGCTCAATCTCTTTGAAACGACGCTCTGCATCGTCATACACTGGGTCGTGCGTTGTTTCACCCATGTTGAACTTCTGCCGAAAGTTCTGTGGAACCTAGATGCGTAAGTGTTAGCCCCCTACCAAATTAACAATATCCTCACCAACCCCGTTCCACCATGGACGCAAATGGTCCAGGAGCAAAGAGGTCAATGGCATCCGTACCACAAACATACTCTCGTGATAGCCTTTGTAAAGCCCTTAAAACTCATCCTGATGCTCTAACCAGCTGCGTTGCCGTCCTCCCGCTTGCGAAGGTCACTCAGCATCCAAAATTTCGGGGTTGGCGGAGTTCCCGACTTCCGGGGGCTTAGACTGCAGAGAGGATTTAGAGTTCCGACCTTCACGTACACATCTACGGGAATCAAGGTGCGGAAATCAATTGTTTTACGGTGCTGAGGGTGCAAAGAGGAGTCTTAAGGTAGACTCCAGGCTGACAGTTACAGTTTACCTGTGGACCATGTCACCATGGTCCGTTACCCGTAGCTATTTGCTGCTGGACCGGTCATCCTGGCGGGAATACGTAGCTGAGTGAGCTCTAGGATCTCCTTCTTATAGCACATGCGCAGAGATGTGCAAGTGCTGCTCCACCTGATCAACAGTTGGCTCAATGCTTGCGGTTCCCGACTCACCGCTTCTTCAATGGGACTCTTGACATCATCCTTCTGCGACTCGTTCTCAGAGTTCTCTATGATGTCAAGATTGAAGTCTGGTCTCCAGTCAGTGATTGAACAACGCAATGTTGCATTGACAGTTTCACCAGCTTGAATTTGTGTCACAGTTGGAAATATTTGAACGGCTCGTGAACTATCATCTATGGACCCTATCTCTTGTACAAGTGGACATGGGTAGGATTTTACCCGTAGAATACCCGCGGGTACTGGTCACGAGAACGGGGTCAAGAAATAGAAATTACCCGTAGTTTTGGACCAGTAGTAAAGAAAATAATAGTAGGATGCTTAGCAAGACCTGATCACTAGACACCAGGCCGATAGCATAAAGTTTTCATAAGTTTCTCTCATTTGAATTGTCTCAGTTGGAGGACTGGGCGAATCCAATTTTTATCATAAATTTTAAAGAGTACCCAATGACTGTCATATTGTCAACAAAAAAGTTAGATTATTGATTAAAGGTATAATCTATAGCTACGTTATTCAGGAACAACTGGAAAGGCTCGGGAACATGTGCTCCCTGGTTTTACAATATTGTGATATGTTGAAGTTGGCTGAATTCCGAACTGGTGGCTCATTCAGGAATTGATCAAACTCTAGTTCAACCCCTATCAGCAGCGGCCCTAGAACTTAGAAGAGGCTAGAACCATTGGTCCCATTTGAGTTTCTTGTGCCGTACATTCCTGATTCCAGCCATATAGGAAATTGTGCAGGCAATGGATGATATACTGCCCACGTAGTGGACCTCGAAGTAGAGTCAGCCGGTGCCGCGCTTCATAATTAAAAGCCCAAATTGAAAAACACAGACGCGCGGCCGCTGTTCACGACATCACAGCGAGCAGGAAGTCCAACAGAAACCTTCGCAGCACGGTGAATCTCCCAGATTACCAAAATGGTTGCAATAGAAACATAATACATTAAAAGGTTGCAGACTGCAGTAGAGATTTCGGGTGACGTAGAACAGCCGAAAGGTCTAGAACGTGGTCTTTTTCAACTCCGCGAACAATTGATACCAGACCCAGACGTTCACGCAAAAACAGGTCCAAACGACTGTGCTTCTATGGCAGCAGTTGAAGGGCGCGGGCAAAGCATGACACTGGTCTATTCTAAGGTACTCAAAGAGCTTGAATCAAAATTTGCAGGTCTTGGCAATCCTGTCCCAGCGAGTTAGAGCCGTTCTCAGAATCCGAGGGTAAACCGCGAGCAGAATTGATATATACAAGGCGAGCATGGTCCGGCGGCACCACGCCGACAGCAGCAGCAGCAGCAGCTATGAGCAGAAAGGATGAGAAACCCCGCGATTCGAGAACCTGGAAGCGGAAACGCCGGAAAAAGGCGCCGTTCTAGTTCTATCAGAAATCGGCGTTCCCCGGTGATTGGGCGCAGGGGAAAGCAGCATGCAGCATGCAACATGCAACCCGCAGGGAGACTTGTCGTCTTGGGTAGTACGTAGTAGACTGTAGTAGTAGTAGTAGCAGTAGTAGTAGTAGCATTATTATTACGTCACACTGGTGCTTAGATGTTTTACTGACCCAGCTGGCAGCCAATTGTCCTTGTATCGTTTTTCTCTCATGCTATATTCACGGCTAACAAAGTTTCAGCCAGTTGCCACGTGAGGCTGAGCACGGGCACCGCCATCTCGAGTACCTTCAGTGCGGACGGTGGGAAAGTGGGAAAGTAATTACTTAAGTATTGGATCCATGGTGCCAGTACGTTCGCAATAAGTCAATGATGACCACGACCATACCCTGTCAAATCTTTTAACCCCAAAGTCTCTCAAGTATCTCAAAATGATATGTTTAAGAGTGCAGGTCACTCTTTTGTTTAATTAGCCCCTTGCAGATCACGAACCACGAACCAAGAACCACGGTCCAAGAACCACGGTCCAAGAACCACGGTCCACGGCCCACAGTACACGGCCCACAGTCCACGGTCCACAGTCCACGGTCCACAGTACACGGTCCACATTCCAAGGTCCACGCTCTACATTCCACATACCATCATACCACGTTTCTCATGTACCAAAGCCGGAAATATGGTCAAGGATACGTCCTCAGCGCACTTTCGAGAAATCAAATTCAATCATTGTTCTCCCATTCTATTTAGAAATGCAGATATATCAAAACTGAGCTACGACACAATGTTTATGACTGGCTACAACTGTCGCATCAGAAATGCCATCGTCACAGCTGATGTATTCGAATCGATCAGTGAACAAGAAGTGCCAGGCAAGGCTATCGGAATTGATCGCGAATCTGACCTTCACCAGCCGAGTGATGAATCTTGATCTCTTCAGTGCTATATAGCCATTGTTAGGGGCAGAGCGGCACCCAACCTCACCAAGATGACTGTTCACGTTTGGCATGTCATGCCCTGGGTACGGCGAGTTGCAACACCCAAGCTTGAGCAATTGGAAATATGCAACCGTACAAACAGAATGTCAACTAGGCAGGACAATTATTTTGAATACTCCCTTGAAGTTGGTGCGCATTACTGGTCCCTTGGTGCGGGCGCGCATGGCTTTGCTGGAGCCGTTAGAGCTGGAGTCCGGCAGGAGCTTTATGTGGAGCGAGACACAGTCCCCACGGCTCAGAATACCATCAAGTGTGATGGTGACTTCAAAGAGCCAGAGCACTTTGAAGCTCCACCGGTGGAACAAAGAACGGAACAGTTTTGTTCAAAGGGAGTTCGATTTGGAATCATTGTGGAAGGAGGTCCGGCTCACACATTTGTAGACACTGTTGGTGAGAGACTATGGCACCGGTCCCGCGTATTGACCAATGTATCATCGATGGTGCTAAAGTCGTCCTCGTCGCTGAAGGTCATTGAGCTGGAAAACGTCAAGCTGAGCTTGTTTAACCAACCGAAGCCAACATGCTTCCCCGAAGTACCCACATTGAAGCCCGCAGGGGAATATGTCGGGCGTCCTTTCAAAATGAGACTGCTGGACCTTGAGCTTCATATCCATGAGCAAAAGGTGGAGCTTAATGGCTAAGGCAAGCTCAGGCGATTTATTGTCAGGACAAAGGGAGTCATAGGCGGTATACCGTGGACCATCGGCGAAGTGCAAGCGTCATAGATTCGATAAGTGTGAATCATGTGAACCCGGTCCTGGGTGGCTGAACCAGCCATTCAATTAAGCATTCCAGGCGCAGTAGTTAGTAGCATTAACTTCTTCGCGAAAGTGTCCGTAAAGTACCGGGCGTCGACTGCAGCGCCTAAAAGTGTCAACAAACTTCACCTCCAATTGCTCCACATCTTCGTCACCATGTCCGACAGCTCCTTCAGCTATATCCACATGAGACGCTCACACCACGTTCTTCACATGGAGCAGTGGTATCGCGACGAGTTACCCAATGACATGATCGAGTCTCTCACTGTTGATAATGACGCAGATTCGCATGCAGTGGCAAACCAAGCGTTCGGAACAGTTAAGAACAAGACCAAGAGAGATGCTGTATGGAAGGACACACATCCTGAGAAGTTTCTCAGCGATGACGCACAGTGGTGGAAGGATGTCGAGGACAACACGATATTGAGTCGTTTAGAGAGACATGCGCCACAACAACAAATACACCATTACCACCAACAAAACCTAGCAGGAGATCCGGAGGTGGATGCTTTCGAAGAAGCTACGAAGAGCCCGATCCAAGAAGCCACTACACCAGAAATGATGCGCAATAGGCCTCAGAAGAATGTCCAAAGTTTCCAAACCCCCATAGGCCGGATACTAAGGTAATGGCACTGGTACTACGTATAGTGACTAAACAAGCTATAAATTCATTCAGCAACAGCATACCCACTGGCATAGCTGACGCTTGACTCCGCAGGTGAGATCACTTGACTGCTTTGAGCGTATCCAATCCATTGGAATTGTCCCCAATCATTAGAGCGTCCTTGTTCTCTTACCAGCTCGATGCTTCTCAAAACAAGTCCAATTGGATGTTGGCCACAGATAGTGTTCCGCGTGGTCTCGATGTATTCTTTCCAAAGCTTTGATGATCCCTTTGAGGCCACTTTAGTGGCCAGCTTATCGAGATGCTCAATTGCCTCATGGATCTCAAACCCTTCTTTTGGTATCTTACTGTTGGCCTTCAAGGACGTTAAGGATTCGATTGAACCTGTTGGGGTGTATGCCGTATATCCAAAACGAGCCCCCCAGTGACAGAAATCACTGCTAACAACAAAGGTGTTCTCGTCATCAGCCAGATATTTAGACAAGATACTGGAAACTTCTTCATCAAACGTGGAATCACCATGTGATATCATAATAGGTATGATCTTCGGAGTGCCCTGTGGCAAGCTCTCTGTAACTTTGAAGATATATGGGGCATGCATTTCAAAACTATGCTCATCCTCATCAGTATCTGAATCCATGGTCTTGAACACTTTATGCTTCGTCAAAGCCTTCACCACTGCAGTATCAACTGGAAGGTTACCAAAGGGTGTTTCATAAGCATCAAAACCACTTAGATAGGCAACGTTTTTGAAGTAAACGTGATGCGATGGTCCTAGTATGAAAACTCGTTTGCTGATCTTGTTAGTAGTTGCCGTCCACTTCTCTCTTAAAAAGTACACTCACACTTTCGACGTATCCCATGCATTGTAAGTCTCTGCAAGGGTAGCACCAGCGTACGACAACCCCGCATGTCAGCTTTATTAGCTCTGTCATACCGATCAATCATTCATACGTACGGGCCGATGAGCAATCTGGCTCCAGGTATTGGGCCAGGGGCTCTCTTTATGAACCCATCAAGCTGCTTCGCAAGCCTCTCAGGGTTGGCTGAATACCATGAGCCGGCGTGGGTGGCTGCTCTCACTGTCATATTAGTGTTCAGTATTGGAATTACAAGTTGCCGAATCAAAGTTGCGGCTGATACGACATCTATCAGATAGTCCCAAACACAGCAGGCGCTATAACACCAAGGCTCAAAAGGGAAAGGTTATGAGGTTCGCACGAATATTTCCGCTTTGGGACAGGGGGTTTTTTTTTTTGCTGGCGCGGAGCTTACGGAGTAGTCCAAGATCTCGGACAAACGAATAATAATGCATCGTAAGCTACGAAGTTTCTAGAAAGCAGAGCATTGTGGAGTAAGCCGCCGGGCGATGCTGATCGATTCTTCGCTGTGGATCATTGCGATGAGGGTGCCGTTATTTTATCATTCAGAGGAACTGCAAACACCAGAGACTACTTGACTGATATGGGCATGAGCACTGTGGGTTTCCGGCGTTTGGAAGCAACTGCAAGAGGAGAGTTCCAGGAGTGCGGAGGGTGCAGAGCCCACGAGGAATCTACAACAGAGACAAAGGTCTTCAGATTCTTCATGTGAAAGAGCACTTCTGGCCCATTGCGACTTGTGAGGATCTTCATATCAATAGTGTATCTCTACCTTGTAAATAAACAGCATGCGTTGCATTCATAGTTCAATCTCCCTCACACCATTGGCATCCACAACTTTGACAAACACTCCCTTGAAATCAATCGGCAATCTCTTTTGTAATTCCTCAATACACAGTCTCATGAGGTGAAGGCCCTGCTCCTCAGTGAAGTCAGGTCTATAGTGATGATCCAGCAATGACATGGTGTAGAATGCAGCATACCCATGGGCTGCATATGGAAGCTCAACGTTAGTTCCGAGATAATCTATCCAGTTCAACGATGGCTCCTTCTTCTTGTTGTCGTAGCCAACGATGAGCACATTGACTTGGTACGGTTTCTGAAATGTTAGTAATGACCTTCATTTGTCGCACAGGTTGAGTACTCACTCTTGATCTCAAAGACTTTGCTAGTTCGTTTCTAGTGAAACTGGCAACTCCTTTAGGACTTAACTCGTAGTTCTCTCTGATGCCATAAAGCTGTACGTTTGCTTGAATGTATTCTGCAAATTGCACTGGATGTTAGCCTATAATAGTCAGAAGACTGCGAGATAACGTACCTGTATCACCTGATTCACCGGTGAAAGCCATCAGCGTGTGCTCACTGAGCTTTCTTGTCTTGTCATCTTTGTCGCCTATGATGGAGATACCTCTGGTGGCAGCCTTAGAGGTGGCAACGATGACACCGTCTTTGAGCTTGATTCCGAGAACGATATCCATTGTGTGAGTATGTGTTGCTGAGCCAATGGATCAGTGTACCCCGGTTGTTCTTCAAAGGCGCTCGTCAATGCAGTTTGCCTCCCAGTTCCGTTTGGCCACCCAAAGTCAACCAGAGCCGGCCGATCAGAAGTTGAGATTTCGCGAAGATCCGGTTACGTAACGGACGCAGGCCCAATTCGAGGGCCTGACGCGGTGGAGGGCGCGAAAAGCGCGTGAAAGCACACACACACGTACGCGTCGGTTTTGTTTGTTCGCTTCAGCGAGGTTCTCACGGAAAACATCCTCATGCCAACTATTGCACAGGAAATGACCACAGACTCCTTGGAGCCCTCGTCGGCACCGTCCTCGCCTGTCAATCCAAATGTCTCCTCGAGGAACCAGCCTTCGTCCCCGTTCCCTTCTTCCATGCACCGCCCCCAATCAGATGCAATGTCATCCACAACGGACGCTTTGGAATCAAGCAGCAAGAAGATCTCCGCAGACGACATGGCCTTTTATTACGAGAGACTGCTGCCCTTCAGATATATCTTCCAATGGCTGAACCATTCACCAAAGCCCCAGAGAGACTTCACGATGAGGGAGTTCGCCTACGAACACAGATCCGGAGCATACCAGCGTTACAATTCTTTTGCTTCGGCTGAAGACTTCAAGTCGTCTGTCGTCAGAGTAAATCCCACGAGATTCGAGGTTGGTGCAGTGTATACAGTGAACCCAAGTGAGAGAAAGAGCTTACCCAAAAGTGCCATGAAGCCATTAGAGAAAGAGTTGGTGTTTGATATCGATTTGACCGATTACGACGAGATTCGTACATGCTGCTCCAAGACTCAGATTTGTACAAAATGTTGGAGATTCATCACAGCTGCAACGAAGGTGCTTGATGCTGCATTGAGAGATGACTTTGGATTTGAACATATGATTTGGGTTTTCTCTGGAAGACGTGGTGCTCATTGCTGGGTCAGCGATAAGAGGGCAAGGGCGCTGGACGAATCAAAGAGAAGAGCCATAGTTGAATATTTGGACATCTTGAAGAACAAGGGAGCGAAGAGGATGAATCTGCGTCGTCCATTACATCCCCATATCCAGCGATCCCTGGACTCTTTAAAGCCGGATTTCCTCACAATAATCCAAGAACAAGACCCATGGCGCGATGATCATGTTGCCGTAAAAGACCTACTCTCAAAGATCCCAAGCACCTCAATTGTGGACAGCCTCAAGAAAGAATGGACACAGAAACCTAACAGGTCAAGTCTGGATAAATTTCAAGACATCTCGTCAATGGCACAGCGTCTACCAAAGGCTTCCGAAAAGAGAATGGTGATAGAAGCAGAAGAGGACCTCATTCTAGAAGTCGTTTATCCTCGTCTCGATGTTGAAGTGTCGCGGCAGATGATCCATTTGTTGAAGTCGCCATTCTGTATTCATCCGGGGACAGGAAACGTCTGTGTTCCTTTCGATGCTAACAAGGAATTCAATCCCATGACATCTCCAAACCTACGTCAGATACAAGGGGAGCTGCTCAAGTTTGATGAAGAACATGCGGGTGATACGAAGAAGGTTCACAATTGGGACAAGACAAGTTTGAAGCCATATACAGATCTGTTTGCCGGGTTTGTCAAGCAACTACTGGCGTCAGAGCTCAGTGGGAAACGTGAGCGTGATGAGGAAGAGGATCTAGAATTCTGAAAACGTTGTGAATTTATTTCATGAAATCATATAGAGAGTATAGTGTAGCGAATGACAGGGGCAATGGGGATCAGTACTGTAATGACAAGGACAGAGGGCATCAATGATACCGGCGTGATCACAACCACCGTACTTACAAGCAACACGAGGATAAAAAAGATTGCAAGAATGAGGCTGGAGGGGATGCCCCTTCAGCCTTTATTTCCAGAGTCTGCTCACCAGGTTCGTGGAGCCATTCAAGAACGCATTCATCTGCTAGGCGTTTATAAGATCCAGAGCTGACCAAGACATCATCTCCAGTAAAGAAGTGCCAATCCGGAAAATGGATCCTGGTTGGCTTGGACATGTCAGCGTTGCCAATAAGCTTCAACGTATATGTGAGGTTTTTCAAATCGAAAACTGCATCAATAAATTCACCATTGAGTGCCAATGGGTACGGTCTGATGACTGCATCAATAGCACGCAGCCCAAGATATGCCTTATTATACGCGGCTCGTAAAAGAGCAGCAGCCTTGTAGCTGCCGATTCGTAGATTGGTTCTGGATCCTGCCAGCGTTCCACTGGTACTGTCACTGTCCAAGGTGAGCAATCTCTCTGAGAAGTGTTTCTTCGCCAGGACAGAGGAAGTGTCTCGCGACCCAGGAAGTGTGCTCTCATCCAAGTCGTCATCAATAGACCAGAAAGAGAAGTCCTCACAATTGAAACGATCACCCCATTTATGACAGTTGTCTGAGGCATAACACCACCACGTGTGAGAGAGGTTTGAGCCCTCGAGTGCATAGCCCAGAGCGTCCAGCGCTGAAGTCTGTGATACAAAGTCATCCTCTTCAAATGCACGCTTTTTGTCCATATCGAATGGCATACCAATCTCTGAGAAGAGAACAGGTACGTTGCCAAGGTTTTCCTCGCCTTCAGCCTTCATCTCAGCCAGCTGTCTACGGAAACTGTTCCTGATATTTGTCTCTCCAAATACGATCCCAAAAACAGGATTAGAATACCTGCCACGCATAATTCCCAAAGTGTCCACATTGTACCGCTTATTCCAGGTCTTGAACATAAGAGACATTCCATCATAGTAGTGAGGACAGAAAACAGTTTTATCATCAACAAGGGTTGTGCCAATGAGTCTTGGTGGGACTTGAAGCACTGGTGGCTCCAAAAAGAGAAATGCTGAAGGAAGAACATTTCTCACCGCTTTTCTGTAGGCCTCGTAATGATGCACAAAGAACTCATTGGTGAAGTAGTGGATATCAATGACATCCCCAGTCACAGGATGTACACTGAAGTAATTATTTATGAGGGCTGTGGTTGTCTCTGAGTCCCACACTCCATGCATCTCCCAGATACACCGGCCAAGTTTCCAGCCAGGATCTCTGTCGAACCCATAGTGTGAGTCCATTGACGACTCTTGTTGCAACCATGCAGTGGCGCCTTCAGGGTCAATAAGTGTCGATCCTGTTTTCCTTGGCCCAAACACAGAAATCTCATACTCATCCACCTCGGTAGCGATCCCCATTCCCAACTTCATTGCCTGGAAAGCAGATGGTGTTGTGCCAAGCTTCAAGTTCTGCGTCGCAGGCAGTTCGGCTATGTCCGGGATACATAAGAAGCCATGATTAGGCTCATTCATGGTCTCGATTCCCAGAAGTGTGGACTCAAGGGTCTCCGGTGCGAGCTGCTTGATCCTCGCGAGGAAATGTGCCACTGCATCGATGAAATGATTCTGCAGGTAGTCCTGTATGTTAACACCGTCAATGATGCACTTTGGGGCAAACACTTTGCCCGCGAAGAAGAGCGTAAACATAGTGCATGTAGCCAGTCTATGATAGTTTGTCGTCCAAAGCATCTTTGGATATGAATCAGGGTCCTGTGGAAAGTAGTTCTGAAGAATGGCAGCCTCTGTAACATCGAAACCACGAGGATCAAGCCCTGCAGCGTATAATGTCCACATAGGGGCACCATCACCACCGCAGTGTCTGTTCCAAACATCCTGATGAGGGTCCAAAAACACATAGAGTTCCCCATCCTCGTGGATGAGCCGGAGTAACTCAACGGTGTACTTGATAAAGTCCTCGTCATAATTTCCCGGACCTGCATGCTCCAGGGCCTCCCATGTGAAAATGTAACGGATCACATTGTAGCCGAGACCTTTGATCCTACGCAGGTGTGAATGAGCTTCTTCCAGTGGGAAAGGTCTGTTGACAAATGACACCGTATCCCCTTCAAAGAACACAGAGCTTTTACCCTCAGCAGGAGAATGAGATGTGACCAGCGGAGTTCTTGGATACTTGCTGCCAGCATCCACGTTGATGCCCTTCAGCTGAACTGACCGGCCCTTCGGGTCCACGAAGCAACCTTTATCGATTCTGAGAGGCGACACCATGGCGCTGCTGTGGCGGGAAAGGAGAGCTGGCCTCGCACTATGCGAAATGTGTCTGCACCGCTTATCGCAGAACCCCGCATTCCGAGGGCATTGATTACATAATCCCCCGGAATTGTAAATTTTTCCCGCGCAGCTCATCTCAATTACTAACGGGAGGTGGTCGTGATAGCCGCCTACAACTGCACCGGGAGCCATGAGTGAAAACACCGAAGAGGAGCAGGAGTTCGTGCACGTGAACGAGGTTCAAGAGGTTGTCGAAGAAACAGCAGAGCCAGAACCTGTGAGCGACGATGAGGAGCTTCCTGAGGCTGGAGATCAAGAGATGGAGGATGAGGACAAGATCGAGATTGACATGTCCAATAATTCCTGGACCTACTTTGACAAGCACGAGGATTCCGTGTTCACTGTCATGCCGCATCCAAAACTTCCATTGATTGCATCTGGTGGCGGTGACAATATAGTGTATCTTTGGACGTCGCACACGCAACCACCAAAACTCGTACAGCAGATCAAGGGCCACAAGGAGTCTGTGATCACTGGTGGGTTTACTGGTGATGGCGACTTTTTGATCACTGGTGACATGGCTGGTAAGATCATGATTCACAAGTCATCTAAGGGAGGACAGGTCTGGAAGCTCTATGGTGAGCTGGAGGAGGTTGAGGAGGTTGTGTGGATTAGCGTGCACCCAACACAGCCAATCTTTGCCTTCGGTGCCGCAGACGGCTCCGTGTGGGTTTACCAACTCACCCCAACCCTGGAGCAAATCATGAGCGGATTTTCGCATCAGTCCGAGTGTACGAGTGGAGTATTCGTGAACACTGATGACATTGATAACTTGACGCTTGTCACTGGATCCACTGATGGATCAATCATTGGATGGAACGCATACACCGCTACACCATACTTTAAGTTTACAGAGGATGACTTCAAGGGCCTGAAACTCCCTTGGATCACTTGTTCTTTGCAGCCAAACTCTCACATCGTTGCCGTTGGTTCGAACGAGGGAAGCCTTGCAGTGATAAATGTCGCCAACGGCACGCTACTGACAACTTTCCGTGTTGCTGAGTTGAAAGAGGATCAGGATGAGCTTGATGGCTCCATTGAGTCCATCACGTGGAGTGATACACTGCCACTGATGGCACTTGGACTTGTCTCTGGTTCCGTCATCCTCTTTGACACCAAGACGTGGAGAGAAAGACATAGCACTTCTCTCGGTGAAGCCGTAACCAAAGTGTATTTCATTCCACATACACCATTCCTGGTTGGATCCTGTATGAACGGGAAGCTCTACAAGTGGGATGCACGTACAGGAGAAGAGCTTTTTGTCGGTGTTGGCCACAACATGGGTGTTTTGGACTTTGCCGTTGTCGATGGCGGCAATAAGCTTATTAGTGCTGGAGACGAGGGTGTCTCTTTGGTATTCGACACTCAGTAACGCATATAGACCTTCCATTTGGGTACGCATTTGCCATTGTACTATAGTAGTCCAGGATTCTCTTAAATGCGTGGTGTCCGGATGTGAGCTGCACCATCTCACCTGATGCGAGTAAACGGCCCAGGGGGATGAGCTGATGATTTTAACAAAATTCATCCCAGAGATAACAACGGAGACAATTGCACCAAATGATTACCGGAGTTGCTTATACGTCACTGACGACGTCGAGTCCAAAGCTTTATGAGGCAACAGTGAGCTTCTACCGGAAGCTGGGCCTACGCCTTATTCGCACTTTCAACAGGAGTGTAAACGTCTTGCACTCAACCCAGGGTGTGTCGCATGACTCACTCAAGGAGACATGGCTCGAGTCTTTCAAGCTTAGTCAGTTCCAGGGCAAGAGACGTGTTCCACTACAAGAGAGCAACAGCATCCAAAGTGAAGGTGTCGTGATCAAGGTGCGCCTGATGACTGCTGATGTAGAGGGCGATAATGCACCATTGGAGATAACGCTGTTCACAACGGACATCAACAAGGTGTCCAGCGTGGTTGGCAAACCTGTTTCGAACGGTGAAGTATCCGTGCAAGACCCAGTTGGCAACCACGTGGTCTTTGTCACTGCTCCAACACCTGTAAGCGGCACAGTCACGGAGGAGTTCTTTGCACAGAAGCCAATCCATCCGGAGGAGGAGCACCGTGAACAATCCAACAAGAAGAAGATCGCGGTGATGACATCTGGTGGGGATTCACAGGGCATGAACGCTGTCGTTCGCGCAGTTGTTCGCGCAGGTATCTTCCACGGTTGCGATGTTTTCGCCGTGTACGAAGGCTATACGGGACTGGTTACCGGCGGTGACTTACTTAGACAGATGTCTTGGGAGGATGTGCGTGGTTGGTTGGCCATCGGCGGAACTCTTATCGGAACTGCTCGTTGCCAGGAATTTAGAGAGCGTTGGGGAAGACTCCAGGCCGCTAAGAACCTCGTTGTCAACGGTATTGACTCTCTGATTGTCTGTGGAGGTGATGGTTCCCTTACTGGTGCTGATCTATTCAGAGCTGAGTGGCCTTCTCTCCTTGATGAGCTCGTTGAGAAGAAAGAGCTCACAGAGGAACAGGTGAAACCGCACAGACACCTCACGATTGTGGGACTTGTGGGATCCATTGACAACGACATGGCAGGCACAGACTCGACAATCGGAGCCAACTCCTCCCTTGAGAGAATCACAGAAATGGTGGACTACATTGACGCCACTGCAACGTCGCACTCACGTGCGTTTGTGGTTGAGGTTATGGGCAGACACTGTGGATGGCTGGCGTTAAATGCTGGACTAGCCACTGGTGCTGACTATATCTTCGTCCCTGAGCGTGCAGCTGATCCAAAATCATGGAAGGCGGAGCTCACAGAAGTCTGTGCACGTCACAGAGCCAAGGGGAGAAGAACCACGACCGTGATTGTGGCAGAAGGTGCACTTGACTCGAACTTGAACCCTGTGACTGCTGAAGACGTGAAGGATGTCCTTGTGGAGCTTGGTCTAGACACCAGAATCACAACTCTGGGCCATGTTCAGAGAGGTGGAACTGCTGTGGCATCTGACAGACTCCTAGCCACTATGCAGGGTGTCGAGGCTGTGAAGGCAGTCCTTGAGCTCAGCCCAGAGGACCCATCGCCACTGATTGGAATCCTGGAAAACGTCATAATCAGAACACCACTCGTTGAGGCTGTGAAGAAGACCAAAGCTGTTGCGGCAGCTATTGAGTCGAAAGACTTTGACACTGCGATCAAGCTACGCTCCAACGACTTCATCGAGAGCTATGACAACTTCCTTTACCTGTCCCAATATGATGACGGCTCGAAAGTACTCCCTGAAGAGCAACGCCTTAACATTGCCATCGTTCATGTCGGTGCCTCCTCTGCCGCCCTCAACGCTGCGACAAGGGCAGCGGCTCTATACTGCTTGTCCAAGGGCCACAAGCCGTTCGCCATTCAAAATGGATTTAGTGGCCTGATCCGCCATGGTTCAGTCAAGCCCTTGGAGTGGGCTGATGGTACGCATTGGCACAATACTGGAGGGTCTGATATAGGAACAAACAGATCCTTGCCTTCCTTAGACTTGGGTGCAGTGGCACATTACTTCCAGAAGTTCAATTTTGATGGCTTGATTATCATTGGCGGCTTTGAAGGGTTCACAGCGTTGCATGAGTTGTTCGAGGCTAGAGTTGAGTTCCCAGCATTCAACATCCCAATGACTCTCATCCCAGCCACCATCTCCAACAACGTGCCAGGTACTGAATACTCTTTGGGCTGCGATACTTGTTTGAACTCCCTCGTGGACTATTGTGATGCTGTCAAGCAGTCTGCTTCCGCATCCAGAAGACGTGTGTTTGTTGTCGAAGTTCAAGGAGGTAACTCTGGATATGTTGCTTCGTACATTGGACTAGTGACGGGTGCTGTCGGTGTCTATCTCCCAGAGAAGAAGGTCACCTTGAAGGCGATTCAGGAGGATATTGCCTTGTTGAATGAGAATTTCATTCAGGATGCCGGGTTGAACGGTACAGGCAAGATGCTTATTCGTAATGAATCAGCATCCAGCATCTTCACCACGGACCTTGTGGCTGATATCATCGGCGAATCATCATTAAAATTCGAGACGAGAACAGCGGTGCCTGGCCATGTTCAGCAAGGTGGCGCGCCATCTGCGGTGGACAGGGTGAATGCCTCCAGGTTTGCAGTCAAGTGCTGTAAGTTTATCGAGGAGTGGAATTGCAACATCGCTGCCGTCGACCTGGACGGGGCCGATAGGGCGCTGAGATACAAGTACGTTGATGGTGTGAAGGTGTCTACTGTGGGAGACAATACGCCATCTGCTGCGGTGATTGGTGTCAAGGGCTCAGGTCTTACCTTTACACCTGTGGAGGATCTGTGGTTACATGAGACAAACGTCAAGCTTAGAAAGGGAATCACCGTGCATTGGAAGGAGATCGACAATGTGAGCGAGCTGCTGAGTGGAAGGCTCACGCTTAGAAATAAGATCCAGGGCAGAGTCTAATTGGACATAGTAAAATGACGATGAATATCTACGTAGTGTCCGCGTCATTACCATGACGCTTACCCGGCCTATCGCTAGTGCCTTTAATACCACACAACTTACTTCACAACTTACTTTGAACCACGCAGAAGATGAGCAAACGGGCGGCTGAGGGCACCAGCCAGGAACTGAAGCGACAGAAGACGCACTGGCCTGCCTGGCTGAAAGACTTGGAGACGATCCATTTCAGACTGAGCTCATACTTCACGTTCGTCTCTTCACGCCGTCAGATCGTGCCCAAGTTCGGCATGCTGAAGCAGCCCGTGGAGAAGGCTCTCAAGCGGGAGGTGACGGAGGAGGACGGTGCCCTGTTGGCAGCTCTGCTACCCGACGATGTACTCTTCAAATACGTTGATGAGAACCAGTTTCTCACAGAAAAGAAGGAATTTGTATGGCAGAAAGGTCATGTACAGAAGGACCTGGATATGTTTACGCTAAGGGATATGGAACCGACAGAGCAGGTCCTTGTATTCGAGTTTATTGACGGAAATCTCAGCAAGACCCGAACCAAATCGGCTTTCTACTCGGAGATGAAAATGCCTACATATACCCCGGAGTCCATGAAGAAGCTGATTTCGAAGCGAAGCGACAAGTTTGCCATTGCTGCGAATGAATTCCTGGAGCAGTGTAAATTCGAGGGCTTGGACGACCCTCAGCTTCATCTTCGACAACTGGCTCAACCTTTGATACCCCGCCGACGTAATTACATCGATCCGATCGAACACATGATTGCTAATAGACGGCTTGCTCCTGGTGAAGAGAGACCCCCGATCCCTGACATGATCAAGAAGATCAAGGGAACAAACTACAAGAACCAAATTGCAGGGGAGTTCGAGATACCTGAACGACAAGCACAATACCAAGAACTTGATTTCCAGCTCAGCGATAACTTGAGAGATGCATTGGAGATCCCTGGATTCTACTCCCATCAGGCGCAAGCTCTCAATTCAATCAACAGTGGCGAGAATGTTATCATCTCGACTTCCACCTCGTCTGGTAAGTCTTTGATTTATCAGATCCCGGCGTTGAACATTCTCGAGAATGTGCCACAGGCATCGGCGATGTACATTTTCCCAACAAAGGCACTGGCACAAGATCAAAAGCGTTCTTTCCAGTCGTTAATGAACAAGATGAGACTCACCTCACTCGTTGACACATATGATGGTGACACGGAGAGCAGCAAGCGTGCCGAGATCAAGAACAACGCCAGAGTCATTTTCACAAACCCCGACATGTTACACACTAGCATTCTTCCCAATCACCAGTCCTGGCGGCATTTCCTTCTCAACCTGAGGTATGTTGTAATTGATGAGTTGCATATCTACAAGGGGCTGTTTGGCTCTCATGTTGCTCTCGTAATGAGACGGCTGAGACGAGTGTGTGAGTTTCTGGGAAACCAGAATCTTCAATTCGTGTCGTGTTCTGCAACATTGAAGGACCCGGTGAAGCACATGAACGCAATCTTTGGAGTGGAGAACATCACACATATCGATGAGGATGGGTCTCCCACCGGCCAGAAACACTTGGTCGTTTGGAATCCACCACATATCAACGAGAAGGACCTTGCCGCTGGCCGAGAAAACTTCATATCAGAATCTGCAAAGATACTGGTACAGCTTGTGCTGAACAATGTGCGCACCATTGCATTCTGCTATGTGCGTCGAGTATGTGAACTGCTGATGAAAGAGGTTCGCAATAGGTTCCATGAGTTGAATCAGGAGGATCTTGTTTCTCAAGTTATGAGTTACAGAGGTGGCTATTCAGCATCAGACCGTCGTGAAATTGAGAAGGAGATGTTTCATGGAAACCTATCTGCTGTTATCTCAACAAATGCGCTGGAATTAGGTATTGACATTGGTGGATTGGATGCTGTTTTGATGTGTGGGTTCCCATTGTCTCTATCAAATTTCCATCAACAGAGTGGAAGAGCAGGAAGACGCAACAAAGATTCTCTCACCCTTGTCGTTGGAAGTGACTCTCCGGTAGACCAGCACTATATTAAACATCCTGAGTTGTTGATGAATCGAGAATTCCAGGATCTTGTTTTGGACTTTGACAACATGCTGGTATTGGAGGGCCATCTCCAGTGCGCAGCTTTTGAGCTTCCGATCACTGAGTATGACAGACAGTTCTTCCCAAACATGGATAAGGCGTTACCGAAGCTGGAACAAGATGCTGAGGGATATCACACTGCAAACAGGTATCTGCCATGGCCTTCGAAGCATGTTTCCATCAGAGGTATTGAAGAAGATTCGTATGCCGTTGTCGACATCACCAACAATAGAAACATTGTCATAGAAGAGGTGGAAGCATCTAGAACTGGTTTTACGATATACGAAGGTGGAATCTTTATCCATCAAGGATATCCATATCTTGTGCGTGAGTTCAACGTGGAGGAGCACTATGCGAAAGTGGAGCGTGTCGATGTCGACTGGATCACAAGTCAACGAGACTTTACAGATATGGATCCGAGAGAGATTGAACGAGTAAGATCCATCGATGGTAGCGATGTACCAATTTACTTTGGAAAAGTGACCACAACGATCAATGTATTTGGGTTTTATAAGATTGATCGGCAGAAACGAATTTTGGACGCTGTTGAAGTGCACAATCCACCAGTGGTGATCGATTCGAAAGGATTTTGGATTGATCTCCCCTCTAAATGTCTGGATATCCTTACGTATAAGAATCTCAATGCAGCTGGTGGAATACACGCTGCACAGCATGCAATCATGGGAATGATGCCTCTGGTTATCGTGAGTGGATCTGATGAGATTCACACAGAGTGCAAGGCACCGGAAAAAGAGTTTGCCGAGAGGCAAACTTCTAGAAAGAGACCTGCAAGACTAATTTTCCACGATGCCAAGGGAGGAAAGTATGGGTCGGGACTGTGTATCAAAGCCTTTGACCATATCCAACCTATACTTGCCGATGCTTTGAAACGTGTTGAGGATTGTGAATGTGAATGGGGGTGTCCAGACTGTGTTGCCGCCTCGTTTTGTAAAGAGAACAGCTTGGTCCTATCGAAACCTGCTGCACTGGTGATTTTAAACGTTGTTCTGGGGAGGGAATTCGATATGGACTCGATTCCTGATGGTCCTGAACCAAACATGCCGGAGATCAAAGTGGAAACCATCGTACCGGCTGGTCTCCCTGTAAAGTTTTCGCCGGATTTCCAAATCATCGATGTTAGAAAGGCTGAGAAGCCATTGGAGCCTGTTCCTGTGGTCAAAGATGAGAAGGATGTATAATGAGTTTACGAATTTTACGAGGATTGAAACGTTAATAAGGATATTTCTTTTAGTTGAATCCTCTCACTGACAGTTTCCTCGTGAGCGAGTTCTTGCTCATAGTCAAGCGTCGACCAAGGGATGATGGCTTCTTTACTTGGTTCACATTGACAGCATTCACGTCGTAGTCATCAATGTGGCGTTGGTTCTGAACCACGCTGGAAAGATCACTCGTAGAACTTGAGATTGTACTTGCTCTTATCCTGGTTGAGCTGGTTGAGCTTGTAGTGGTTGGTGTTGACCTTGCGGGGCTTGGTGGGAGCTGTTTCCGCTTTGCAAGACGGAACACCTGACCGACTGGTTTCAAGTAGATCGAAGCCAATGTGGCGATGTTCAACTCCAACTCCTCTAAAACCACGGGATCCAGCTGTTCATTTTCGTTGGATATTTGTGGGATTTCACCATCTATGATCTCCCTTGCAGTTCCGGGATATTTATCCTGTGATGAGAGGAGTCTCCAATAGAAATATCCTCTATCCCTGACATCTGGATTATCAACTTCCTCTGTCGCGTATTTGAGAGTCTTCAACACCAGTTTCTGGCCCTTTTCTGGCTCTCTGAGGAATAGCTTGACACAAGCTGTCAAAGACGCCAACTGAACGTCATAAGGATCTTCTGCAAATGTGAATATGAGGTCTGCCAGTACAGATTCTGCCTTAGGAATTAGCTGGCAGTATTGGCCAACGATCCAAATCAATGCAGAGCGAGCCTCTGGTTCTTCCACGGTATCAGCGAATTGTAGAATCTGTGGAATGAGGTAGTCAAATGTGTCATATCTTCTCAGCACGTTCTTGAACGTTATAATGGCCTCCTGAATCACATAATCGATCCCAGTATCGGTCAAGTTGAGCATAACGTCAACACACCTCTTCGCAGCAGCATCGAGCTTTACAGCGAGATTGCCCAGGGCTCTCATTGCCTTTCTAGACATCTGCACATCGACATCAGTCCCATACTCTTCCAATTCCCCCAGCACAACGTCCAGGTTGGATTCATTGGCCAAGAGGTATATGATCTCCAGTTTTGTATCCTTTACATATATCGGATCATTGTATTCGCAGAAGAAATGCGTGACATCAAATGGGATCAACTTTGGTTTACTGAGGATCAAAAGAATGACATTTCTCAGTGCGAGGAATTGGATCTCTGCCGGTTTGGATAGCAACGATGTCAATGAGGTGGCCAATTTCTTGGCCAAGAACTCCTCAATAACGTCGGTAAAGTTGATCAGGTAAACCAGCACTTTTAAAGCATTGAGAACCACCGCAGAGTTCGAATGTTGTAGCATGACCACCACCTTGTCAATGAGCATCAATGCCTCATCGTGCGTTTGTGGCACAAAGCTCAGCAGTGAATCCAATACAAAGATCTGTGACCACTCATCGATTTTGGGAAGGAGTTGAGCGATTCTATTGGCTTGTTCCCTCTTCAGATTCAATGGACGATGATTCCCTCTTTCGCAGACATCGTTGAAGACGGTGAGGGTTGCAGCGACAATCGCCGGGTTTTCATCATCGATGCACCAATAGAGGCTTTCTATGAGAGCTGTAGTCAGTTTTGGGTCCTTCTCATGGACTCTAGCCACGGCAAAGATGGCAGTTTTGCGTATATACACATCGGGGCTATCCAAAGCCCTACCGATGGCCTTCACTGCCTCTGTGAGATATTCCTTGAGTGGAATGGACGATATACTTCTCAAGGCAAGTGCTTGAAGGGTGACAGAGGACGACTTCAGGTCGTCCATCACCGACGAGAGTAGTACGATGGCCAGATCGGGTTTGGCAAGGGCATACGTGGTGAGATAGTGATAGCACATGCGTTTCATCTCCAAATCGCTGGACGAAGACTCGAAGCACTTCATCACTTCTGCAAACACACCGATCATCTCATGGTTACCCATCGTCATGTTGGCGATCACCTTCTTCATCGCCACTTTCCTCTTGGGAGAGGTCTTCTTCTTGTCCGGCTGTTGGAGCTCCTGGAGAAGGTCATTGGCCCGGGCCTGCACATGTTAGACAGACACTTTGTTCAGCGCACGGACGTACATTGGCAAACAGCTTGTGGTCGCTCATCGGAGGCTCTCTCAGCTATCGCTGCTCCCAGGGCAGGCCGGGCCAGGCCACCCACGCGTTGGTGTTCCAATGGCCCACGGCGCACGGCCCACAACAGCCGGGGTGTGGTGCGTACCGTGGCCCGAGACGGATGGGGAGCATTTCCGTGTGCGGACAATAACAGTGGTTTTGCGTGCTAATTGCGTTGCTCCTCAGTTCTGCACTTCTCTCCCTTCAGAGATTCAGAGAGACAATGCGGATCCTGACTCTGCCGCTCGTATTGGCCCTAGTTGGCATGTCACAGGCCAAGAACATCATCGACCTGAGCGATCTAGCGAAACAAATCGGCAAAAGAGACGGTGGTCAGCTTCCACTGTTCCAGGCTCCTGATGATGGGGTCGATACCCCAAGGGGTGAGGAGCCACAGAAGGGCCCAACACTCTTGACCTCTGGCATCAACGTGAATAGGGACATCTCAACGTTTGCGGGCTACATCAGAGACAACGTGGCTGTTTCCCAACGGTTCAATGATCCAAATAGGCAAACGGTGGTGTTTGCCCCTAGTGACCTTGCACTGGAGTCCCTACAGATGAAGCCCTGGCAATTCCCTACCCCAGTCGATGATTCCCAAACTGAAGAAGAGGTCGAAGCGGTCATCCAGGGCAACGTTGATGACTTCATCAAGAGTCATTTGGTTGATGGCGAAGTTCCGTTTGAGGTTCTCAACTCTGAACGGTCCAACCTGGGTGCCCTACTTGTCACTGAGAATGGCAAGAAGGTTAAACTCGTGAACGATAATGGCGAGTATTACGTGTCTGCTAAGATTAATGGCAAAGATGGCGAATGGCTCAGAGTTGAAAAAGTCACCACTGTGGACAATGGTGCCATTCTCGTTGTGGGGAAACCGTTGAGCTCTGCATGATACCATCATCTACCCTTTTTTATGACTATATTATACGAACTTTTATGATGCTATAACATCTAGTCACTCATCTCTGCATTCTCCATGTCGTGGAGCTTTCTCGTGTTAGCCTCATCGACGATTCTGTCCCAATCAGCACGTAGAACGTACCAACTCTCACTTGCACCGATCAAAAGCATCCCGAATCCAATGCTCATCCACATACCCACAAGCTTGTAATCCATATAATAACCAAAAAACCATCCAAGGGGCAGAGCCACTGCGTAGTAAACAAACAAGTTGATGTAACTCCCAATCCTCTGCATTCCTTGACCACGAAGACAGCTTCCAGCAACGGCATTCATGGAGTCAAAGACTCCAACAACTGCAATGAGTGGGAAAATATCCACAATCTTTTCAATCACCTCTTCATCCTTTGAAAAAAGTTGTGCCAGTGGCCTTCTAAAGATGATCAGCGGGATGCTATTCATAATGCCCACAACGACACCTGAATAGATACCAATCTCTGCACTCAGCTTGGCACAATCAATGCGCTCTGCACCAATAAAGTTGGCAATTCGTGTCGAAGCGGCTATCCCCACTGAGAAGGGAACCATATAGATTAATGATGCAAGCGTTGACACCGCTGACTGCGTCGCAAGGTACTCAGTGCCAAAATATGATGCAAATAACGTCATCACCTCATATGACATGGATTCTGCCTCGAGCATGACCACACCGGGGATCGCAAGATGAAGAAGATCCTTCCAATGATCCATACTCTTCTTTGACCATCCTCCCCAACATTTCCCACCATCAATGTAAATGCAATATAACGTGAGCAATGTCAACATGAGCCAAAAGTTCAAAGTCACCGCAATGGGGGCACCTATAAACCCAAGTCCAATGTGAGAGTTCCACACCAAGAGATAACTCATGAGCATGTTAAGAGGGGCACAGATCAGTAAAACGTATGTGCCTGCCTCAAAGATCCCCTGTGCCTGTAAATATCTCTTCAAGTTCTCAAAGACGATGTATGCCGGAGCTCCAGGAAGCATGATCCTGAGAAATTGCGAGGCCAGCCGAACAACCTCCTCATCAGGTATAAGATGTTTCAATATGTGTCCAGCAAACCACCAGGCAATGCCAAATGGAATGAATAATGTCATGGACATCATTGTGCATCGTTGGAAATGGATCCCCACTCCGTAGAGGTCACCTGCACCATATGCCTGAGGACAAAGCGTATCCAATGCAGTGGAGATTCCTTCAAATATGGCTAATACAATGTTCGAGGTCATTGTGGCTAATGAAACAGCTGCCAGTTCGCTTCTGCCGATATGACCCACCACCAACACACTCACAATGGAGAATATTTGCTCAAGGAAGAAGGTTGTGACCAATGGGACGGAGTATTGAACCAGCTTCTTTGCCTCAGATCCGAGCGTCACCTTCTCATGTTCAAAGTCCTCTTGTATCTCTTGTGCAATGCTCAAGGACCCAAAGGATGACCGTCTTGCTGCCTGCCGACTGTGTCGTATGCGGGTCATGAACGTTGCAAAATCATCAGTGTCGTCTTGGTATCCATGGAAATCTGTAGGCTCGGTCTCTGAGTCTCCCTCGTCGTCACTCGAGTTCTGTGTGCTTGAATAGTGTCGCTGATGCTCCTCCAGAAGCCAATCCAACTCTGGTTCCTGTGATCGTTCTGTGATCTGTGAAGGTAGCGACACAGTTCTACTCAGCTCCCCACCATCCTCCTCGTCAGATGATGCCTCCTCGTAGTCTGTGCCCAGCGACAGGAAACTGCGGGCTCCGGTCTTCTTGTAAACGAACAATGGCGACTTGGTGCTTGGTGGGATGAACGTGAGCTGGAGCTTTCGATGCGAGCTGGCAATCCCGAAGCCGTTGGTGTGCAAGCCCGACTGGAGCTGCTTCAGCGCATTGGAGATTGCTGTCGCCATTTTTGTGTTCTTTCCCTCTCTGCTGCTCTCAGCTCTTTGTTGCTGGTGGTGGGGTTCCCGATCAAGAGTTTTGGCGATGAGCTTTCACATCTGAACACATCAATAACAACGAAGAATGGCCACCGGGGCACTACGGCAGGAGATCTTGCAGCATGCCGGCGTTGACGACGAAGACGTCGCAGACTTTGTCATCCATCTTCACTCTCAAAGTGCCTCGCTTGCGGCTTTCAAAGAGGCACTTGCCGGGATGGGTGCTGAGTTCCCACAAGAGTTTGTCATGAAGCTCTACTATGCCCTCAAGCTGAAGACAGATGTGAAGCAGGAGGTCAAACAGGAACCGTCAGTGAAGAGTGAACTCGCATTTTTGTCTTTACCGAACGTGGATGTGAAGAAAGAGCCAGTGGAGTCCTTATGGGACGATTTCAAGCACGAGGACGAGCTGCGCGATCATTCACCGATAAGGCAAAGGCAGGAAAAGACATACAGGGAACGATCTGATGATGTCCCCTTGATAGACAAGGTATATAGGGGAATGGTGATGAACACCACGAACTTCGGCGCCTTTGTACGGCTTGAAGGCGTGCGAGGGCGTGTTGATGGACTAGTTCACGTCTCAGCTATTGCCAATGAGCACGTGGAACATCCTGCGGACTTCTTGAAAAGGCAGCAGCAGGTGTTTGTACGCGTGAAGGATATTAGGGGAACCAAAATCGGGCTCTCGATGAAAGATGTGGACCAGTTCACAGGTGAAGTGCTACAGGATTCCAGTGATGACCACAGAGGGAGAACACTTCATACTTTCACTTCAAATGCAAAAAGGCTGACATCACCTGAAAGATGGGAATTACGACAGCTGATAGCCTCCGGTGCAATCTCTGCAAAGGACCACCCGGAGCTTGATGAACATGAGGAGAGTGAAGATCCTCACACCGCTGATGAAGAGCTTGACGTTGAGGTGAAACAATCGATACCACCATTCTTGGCTGGGCTGAACATTGAACCGAAGAAGCTTGAGCCGAACAAAGTGGTGAAACTACCTGAAGGGTCACTCAATAGAGCTGCAATGTCTGGCTCTGCCCTGGCCAAGGAGAGACGGGAGAAGAAACTCGCAGAGATGAAAGAGGATAGAGAGCGTAGGCTGAAAGACCAATCAAAAGCCATGAAAGGTGATCCAGTGGCGGAGCAAGATACACCGGATGATGACGAAGTGGTGGAGTTCCAACGGCGTAAGAACAAAAATGTGAGCTTTGGTAAGCGTACCAACTTGAGCATGAAAGAACAGAGGAACTCACTACCAGTGTATAGAATGCGCACACAGTTATTACAGACCGTCCATGAGAACCAATTCATTGTCATTGTTGGCGAGACCGGTTCTGGTAAGACTACACAACTTACTCAATACTTACATGAGGATGGGTTCTCCTGCCGTGGTATGATCGGGTGTACGCAGCCTCGTCGTGTCGCCGCCATGAGTGTCGCAAAGCGTGTCTCTGAAGAGATGGGAGTAAGGCTTGGTCAGGAAGTTGGCTATAGCGTAAGATTTGATGATAACTCTTCACCGCAGACCAAAATTAAGTACATGACCGACGGTATGCTGCAACGGGAGGCGCTTGTTGACCCTGACATGTCTAAATACTCGGTCATCATGCTTGATGAGGCACATGAGAGAACCATCGCTACTGATATCTTGTTTGCCTTACTCAAGAAAGCTGCGGCAAGAAGACCGGATCTAAAAGTTATCGTCACATCTGCCACATTGGACTCCAACAAGTTCTCCAAATTCTTTAACGGATGTCCGATTGTGGAGATTCCCGGACGGACTTTCCCCGTGGAGGTTCTATATACAAGAGAGCCGGAGACGGATTACTTGGCGGCCGCTTTGGAATCCGTGATTCATATCCATATCTCAGAGGGTCCCGGTGATATTCTTGTGTTTCTCACCGGTGCTGATGAAATTGAGACCAGTGCAGAAGTGCTGGCAGAGAAGATGAAATCATTGGGTTCCGATGTGGATGACTTGATCGTGCTTCCGGTGTATAGTGCCCTTCCAACTGAGATGCAGTCCAAGATCTTTGAACCCACCCCACCAGGCTCACGGAAAGTGATCCTGGCAACAAATATCGCTGAGACTTCGCTGACCATTGATGGTATTTTCTACGTTGTTGACCCAGGATTTGCCAAGGTGAACATGTATGATCCAAAGTTGGGCATTGACACGTTGACTGTCAAACCAATTTCTCAAGCACAGGCAAATCAAAGAGCCGGAAGAGCCGGTAGAACTGGTCCAGGTAAGTGCTATAGGCTGTATACCGAGCTTGCCTATAAGGATGAGATGTTGCCTAATACCGTTCCGGAAATTCAGAGGCAAAACTTGAGCAATACAATTTTGATGCTAAAGGCCATTGGAATCAACGATCTCATCAATTTTGAATTCATGGATCCTCCTTCAACAGAATCTATCATGCTATCGTTGAATGACCTTTATTATCTCCGTGCAGTGGATGATGAATCCCGAATCACGGCAATTGGTCGAAACCTGGTCAATATCCCCGCGGAGCCAAAGATCTCGAAAACTTTGGTGGAGTCAATCCATTACAAGTGCTCAGATGAAATGGTCACCATCTTCTCAATGATCACCACTCCTAATATTTTCTTCAGACCGAAGGGCAAAGAAGACGTTGCGGATAGGAAGAAGGCTCGATTCCATCATCCTCATGGTGATCATCTTACACTTTTGAACGTTTATAACCATTGGGTGAACTCCAAGTACTCAAGAGAATGGTGCGAGGAGAATTTCATTCAGGAGCGTTCTATGAAGCGCGCCCGTGAGATCAGACGGCAGCTGGTTGATATCTTTAAACGGAATAGATATCCTTTGATTTCGTGTGAGGGAAACACGAACAACGTGAGGCGAGCTCTATGTTCCGGGTTCTTCCGTAACGTTGCCAAACGTGATCATCAAGAAGGCTACAAGACGTTGGAGGAAGGTACGCAGGTGTATATCCACCCTGGAAGTGGTCTTCGAAGCCAACCTCAATACGTTTTGTTTGATGCGATTCGAAACACGACGAAAGAGTACATGAATCATGTGACCGTTGTTGAACCTCAGTGGTTGGTGGAGGTTGCCCCGGAATTCTTTGAGGCAAATGGATCCAAGACTAAGGCCAAGAGGAAAGAGGAGAGGATCGTTCCGTTGTTCAATCGGTATAAGAAAGATCAGGATGACTGGAGATTAAGTCGGTCTTTGGGCGAGGACGATATTAAGAAGAGATTCAAGGCATGACCGCGCACGGTATTCGGCGAGAACGGTGGTCTGAATGTAGTGCAAGTTGTGACGTGTGTGTACTCCCCCCCCTCTCCACTCACCTCTCCACTTTCTGGGATATCCTACCCTGCCTGGATATTGCGTCCCCGCCATGCGCCCAATGCGGAATATTCAAACTACGCGAGAGGTCAGACCTCTGTGTTTGCGGGACGATATGGTCCAACTGCGGTTGGTGACAAGGCACAGAGGGCGCCAAGTGGAATGATGATTGACCCAACATCTGTTACGCTCATCCCAACAGCGCCATTCTGAGATGCTGGTGTGTTGACCAAGAGAAGTTGACCGTTGCGGAGAGCGTTGAGAAGAACAACGTCTTAGTCCAGCACTAGCTATCAAACATAGCGCCTATGGGCCTAAGGTATAGCTATGAGCTTAGCCCTGGCATTGCCTAGACTGTTGCACTACAGCATGCTGATCCAGGTTCATTGGAAGGCTATGGAAAATGCGGATCGGCCGGTTGACATCTTAAGTATTGTTCCGCCATACTATGTTTATTTGTCATCTCAATTTGTTAAAAGATGACGAATCCAGCAATGAAGGGAAGAGTATATAAGGGGACAACAAGTCCTCACATCATGCACTATACAATGGACTATTGAACAACCATCACAAAATGACTACTACTACTACTCTTATCATCGGCGCATCCCGTGGAATTGGCCTCGAGCTGGCCAAGCAGGCTGCAGCAGTTCCAGGTGCCACCATCATCGCCACAGTCCGTGATGTGACCAAGGTGGATGAACTTAAAGCCATTTCCAACGTGAAGATCATTACATTGGACCAGGCTAAGGCAGAGTCCATTGCTCAATTAGATGCTCAACTCGCCGAGGCTGCACCAGATGGAATTGATACCGTGATCTTCAATGCGGGTATCTATGAATCGTTCTATACTGTGCTGGAGACTACCAGGGAGTCTTGGGAGAAGCACTTCAACACCAACGTTGTTGGACCATTGGAGCTTACTAAGGTTGTTTATCCATACTTGAAGAAAAGGGACACCAAGCGTTTGGTGTACGTTTCTAGTATTGTGGGATCCATCGGTGGGTATCTCCCATTCTCAACTTCTTCTTACGGCCTGTCCAAGGCTGCCTTGAACTATGGCACAGTCGAGCTTGCGTTTGAGTTGAAGGATGAGGGCTTCACTGTGTTGTCCGTACACCCTGGTGTGGTTACCACGGACAATGCCAAGGGTAAACTCGAAGCCGTAGGAGCTGAGTTTACGGAGCAAATCCTGAAGGACTCCATCACCCCAGAGGAGTCGGCCAGAGGTATCCTTGCAACTTTAGGTAAAATTACCAAGGAGGACACTGGAAAGTTCGTGGACTGGAATGGTGAGACTCTGCCATGGTGAACAGTCCACCTGACCAGCGTTGTTTATACTGATATATGCCCGTTCGATGATGACCTGCACAGTAACTGTAGCTACCAGCCGTTGTTGAATACATCAGAGAGAGTGATATTGACCTGCACAGAGGCCTTTAGCGCACTAAAGAAACGGACACGACACGGATCGAACTCCCACGTACTGATGACGTAATTTCTCGCAGAATTGCCCTCGCGACGGCCGCCAGCGGGCAAAAAAAGGCGAAACGTCCAAATCCTCAGGGGAACAACAATAGAAAACAGTCGGAAACCGAGACTGGCAACCCCTTCTTGGAGCATTGAAAAGAGCACAGGCACACACACACACACACAGAGAGAGAGGCGGACGAGGCATTTGCATAAAAGAGGACAGACATACATCCTCGAAGCCACCCACACACACTACAGAGAGAATACAAATGGACCTTGACACCGACGTTCAAATGGAGGATGCCGTCGAGCTCGACACAAGCTTGGAGGAGGAAGAAGTGAACACCTCTCAGGAATACCCGTTCAACAGGTTCACGCCAAAGGAAGGCTCAGCCCCACAGCTGTCGTCATCCTCAATTGGCCAGCTGGACGAGTGGATCGAGCACCTGTCCAAATGTCAGCCTTTAAGCGAGGAGAACGTGAAGAAACTATGTCAGATGGCCATTGACGTGTTGCAATTTGAGGAAAACGTCCAACCGGTCAACGTGCCGGTGACGATATGTGGAGATGTCCATGGTCAGTTCCATGATCTGATGGAGTTATTCAAGATTGGTGGTCCATGTCCTGATACGAACTATCTCTTCATGGGAGATTACGTTGATAGAGGATATTACTCTGTCGAGACGGTGAGTTACCTGGTGGCGATGAAAGTGAGATATCCAAGCAGAATCACAATTCTTAGAGGAAATCATGAATCGAGACAGATCACACAGGTTTATGGATTTTATGACGAATGTTTGCGCAAGTACGGAAGTGCCTACGTTTGGAAGATCTTTACCGACTTGTTTGACTATTTCCCCATCACAGCACTGGTGGACAACAAAATCTTCTGCCTACATGGTGGTCTTTCACCAATGATTGAGACCATTGATCAGGTGCGTGAACTGAACAGAATCCAAGAAGTTCCACATGAGGGTCCAATGTGTGATCTGCTGTGGTCTGACCCTGATGATAGGGGCGGATGGGGCATCAGTCCTCGTGGTGCTGGATTCACCTTTGGACAGGACATTAGTGAGCAGTTCAACCATACCAATGGCTTGTCACTCATTGCCAGAGCGCATCAACTTGTGATGGAGGGATACTCATGGTCCCATCAAGAGTCCGTGGTGACGATCTTTAGTGCTCCGAACTATTGTTACAGATGTGGCAATCAAGCTGCAATCATGGAGGTTGATGAGCAACATAGCAGACAGTTCTTACAGTATGATCCTAGTGTAAGACCTGGCGAACCAACGGTGACGAGAAAGACGCCAGACTACTTCTTGTGAAGTTGTGCTATGCTCAAGTTAATATATGTTTTGTTATAGTTTGCTCTCCAGTTTACCTGCACGGTCTTTGGCAATGTCACACATGGCTTGTATAGCATCCTGAACCTCAAGGTTATAGTCTCCTCTGTTGATCCTCTCCTTGAAGAATTGCTTGACAGTGGCTCTATCTCTGCCGTTGACGAATACCACAAACCTCAGACCCGGGTATGCGGCCTCGTAGTCTTTGTTCAACTGGGTAAATTCGCTGACAACCTCATCTCCTTGCAGACTTCTTTGCTCTTGTGAACTATGCTCACTAAGCTCTGCGGTCTTTGGGAGTCCTAGCCGTGGATGAGAACTGATGATGTCCTTCATGAGGTCACTCTGCGGATCCAGTTGTTTGAACAGGGCATGTGCAGCGTCTATGAGATCCTCATAGCTAGAATACGACGTACTGAACACCGGGGAGAGGTATGCCACAATAGAAGCGTGTGGCTCAAACAGATTATTCAAAAGGTCGTCTTGCTCGTGCTTTTGTAACGTATGGATGGTGCCAACTGGGGGTAGTTTGTAAGCCATCCTCACGTCGTGGAAGGAGCGGAGAATCTTGCGTGGGCCTTGCTTCCCTTTTATGTCTTTCTCCAGCAGCTGGTCGGCTTTTGCCGAGATAAGAAAAAGCAGAAAATAGGGGGAAAACCCTTTTGCAAATACCCAATCAGGAAGTCTAGGCTGCTCGCCCCCCCCCCCCCCCCCCCATGTACCGAAGGTGTCTACCGACAGGGCTGGAATGGGCTCGAGAGTGGCCTGGAAGCTGGAAGAGGCGTGTGCCAGTCTAGCCATCCATGGGACGTACCAGCGACGGCTAGCCCCCCTTTGACCAGGCTACACGAACTTTCCCACCGCCTGCTGCCCTGGATGATCGGCATTGGCGTGACGACGCATAACAACCTTACGCGAACATTCCCAGTGCCAGTGCTCTGGCCGATTACACATTTCAAAAGCTTCAAGATCCACACGAACCCCCACAAACCCCCCCTCCCCAATCATGAGTTCACACGACGGTCCAGCAGCGGAGAATGACAACTACAAGCCTGGAGCCAAGAAGACGCTGGATGAGTATGCCCAACTGGACGCGGAGGATGAGTCTTTGCAGAAATGGAAGAAATCGCTCGGCCTGCTTGGCGGCGAGCCTCTCCCAGTAACACCTGGTGACGACCGTCGTGTGGTCATCTTGGAGATGTCATTGGTAGTGGACAACGATGCTCCAGTTGTCGTGGATCTGACCAATGAACACACGGTGAAGGAGCTTTCAAAGAAGCATTTCAAGATCAAAGAAAAGTCCGTGTACAAGTTGATAATCAAGTTCAAAGTCCAACATGAGATTGTCACAGGCATCAAGTACCTGCAGGACATCAAGAAGGCTGGGTTCACCGTGGACAAAGTTCAGGACCCATTGGGATCATATGCCCCAAACACGAAAGAAAAACCCTTCTATGAGGTGACGCTGCCTGAGACCGAGGCACCATCCGGAATGCTTGCCAGAGGCACGTATAGCGCACAGTCAAAGTTCATTGACGATGACAAGAACACACCCTTGGTGCTGAACTGGGGTGTGGAGATTGTCAAGAAGTGAATCGCTACTGGTGTATAACCTCTCGCAATGGACACTCCAGGTTTGCCGTCTATATAAGATATACTCCCTGTCTACCGCTATTCTATCGTATAGTCTTCCACATCATGAATCGTAAGGTCTATTGCTTCTTCTTTCTGTAACTTGCTCTCTTTTTGTACCCGCCCCTCCCGTTGTAGTTGTTGGGGTACTGGGGGTATCCCTGTGGCACCGGTGGTAATGGCGGCGGCGGTGGGCCATTGAAGACATACCCTGGCCCGGGGAATTGCTGGTAAAACATTGGGTTCATTCCGATCTGCATGTTCATGTTCATGTTCATGCTCATCGCAAGCATTTGGTCAGGATAGAACGCTGGCACTTCAGCATAATTCATTGGCCTCGTAGACGGAGCGTAAGATCCGTTCTCATCCTCTTCCTCCTCCTCCGACTCATCACTACTTCCTCGGCCTTCTTCAAAGATCCTCTGTCTCGCCTTTTGATACTCTGATTCTCTCGTTGCCAGGTCACCATCCAAGTCCTTCTTCCCACCATTCTGGTCCTCTGCACCGCTCTCTTTCGATTTCGACCCGTCTTCTGTCTCCTTCTCCTCTACAGGCTCAGGCGTCGCGGACTCAGGTCGCTTCATCAGCTTGAAGTTGTGTGGTATCGGCTGAGGCACAGGCGGTGATATAGACACGGGCTGCGGCGGAACTTGCATCATTGGCTGTGGATATGGCATTGGCATCCTGTAGGCGGCCGGGTACGCCCCATTGGGAGGCATGAACGGTGCTGGGGCAACGACCAAAGGCGGGGGGTTTCTAAGTTGAACGCCAAACTGCTTGAATACCAGAATTGACTTTGTTCCCTCGTTGACGGTGTGTCCTAAGGAGTAGTACTCGGCCGTGTGGTGAGTTATGAGCCGGTAGTATGAGTTCATCGGGGCCAACAAATAAGAGTCTGTGTTCGAGCTGATGAAGTTCTGGAGATCTCGCTCTATCTGGAAGATGAAGCTCCGGTCACGGGACATTGCCAGCGCATTCCTCAAGGGCTCAGAAATCTGCAACGGGGTCATTGGCGTGGCAGCCTGCTGCGTAGGTACGCCGCTCGCAGTGGAGTTTTCCGAAGCTGGCTCCTCGGCCTGAACGTGGTTGTTAGCATACCCACTTGACGCCATGCTAGTGTGCATTGAAGCTCTTAGAGGGGTGGGAGAACTTCACAGAGGTCTTTGGCACTGTTTGTCGTCTCTGACTGGTCCACTCGTGCGAAATTTAGGCTGCCCGGCCGCTGCGATATTCGCGAAGATACAAATCCGTGGATGAGCAGTGGCGTACGGGTGTAAAGAGGGCTCGTCGGCTGGTTTGCACTCTGATTCTGAAGGTCCGTGGTTTTTGCACTTGAGCATACGATCCCCACACGGCGTGAGAGAGACAGTTATGGACGACATCAGGGCTAAGAGACTAGCAAAGCTAAAGGGGGCCGAATCGCCAGAAGAGCCCGTGAGGCCTGAACGTCCATCAGCTGATGACGCCGTTATACAGACCCCAGCGAAGGCTGTGACGCTGTCCAGGCCTGCCGCATCGGCGCAGCAGGCTGCTCCAACTTTGCAGTCATGGGCTCAGGCGACGCTGGGCGATGTCTTTGGTGTCACTTTGGACATGGATCGCAAGGATGGAGTGTTCCTTGAAAGTACCTTCAGCGAGCTTGTTGAGGAAGGACTTGACCCTCAATTGAATGCAACACACGTCGACCGTGTCATCATCGAAGTCCTTACTGAGATTGGTGTTGAGAACCCATTTAGATGGCTCATGGACTCATGGACCAAGACTCAGCAATTCAAGAGGCTGGTCAAAAACAAGGACCCGCTTAGAGAGCAGAAGCTCGAGATGCTTGCTGACATCGATCGATTGACTTCAAACTATGGACTTGTGGCTTTCCAGATTGAAGATCTGTTTCTCAACGGATCTGTGGAACTCTTCATGAGGGACATCGTCGGCAATGATGCCGCATATGCTGACTTCCTTATTCGGATAATTGGACACGCCAATGAGGAGGGAACATTAATAGACTTCCTCAACGTGTTCGTCCTACAGCTCACTACCTCAATATCCAAACTAGACTTCAGAGACTCACGATACCAATTGCTTCTTAACATATACCAACTGATTCTCAACGAGAAACCTGTTGCAGCCATCTTCACCCAGGTCGATAACTTCAAGATTGGGGAGGACATTCAGCCGCATAGATTTGAGACAACAACCATCCTAGGTGCCGTGTTCAGATTATCACCCCTGCAAGAATCAGTCGCCTCTGTGATGTTTGACCATACAACAGATATTTCAAAGCTCAAAATCAAACAAATTGGAGAGTCGCTCCAGGCTGAGTACAAGGTGCTTCTCGATAGGCTCTTTTTCATTGTGAACAAGATCATTAGAGGCTCAGACCAGTCTCGAGCAGATATGCTGGAATACTTTGCAGACGTTGTCAACAAGAACCATCTGAGACGTGGTGATCATGCTGATTTCAAGAAATTGTCATCCAATGCATTTATGAACAACTTGTCGCTGGTACTCATCCGACTCTCACAACCTTTTTTGGACCCATCTTTGTCCAAACTGGACAAGATCGACTTAGAATACTTCCAAAAGTCTAAACAGTTGATCGACATCAGTGACGAAACTAGGGCCAATGCAACCAATGCTGAAGCCAATGATTACCTCTCGACGCATAAGTCTGAAGAGAAACCAAACTTTATCTCTGACTGCTTCTATCTCACGTTAACGTACATGCATTACGGAATTGGTGGTGTATACCTCACCGAGTCAAAGCTTGGGAAGATGATCAAGCAACTCAAGTCCAACATCGAAACCCTGAAGAGACCCGCTGGACAGAACAACAGAATGCACATGCTGCAACAGATGCAACTACCGCGTTTGGAGAAACAATTGGCAACATACCAATCCACAAAGGACGCATTGACATCGTTTTTCACCCACAGAGAAATCCAAATGGAGATCTTTGACTTCATGACGGGGGCATGTGGTTTCCTTGTGAGAGCAATCGATCCGAAGCATAACTATCCACATACGAAGCCGCAACTACCTTTGGTGCCGGATGTGATCGGGGTGGAGAACGTTGATAACTCTGAACACTTCCGTCAACACGCTCCAGTTCCGTTCAAGTATTTCCCGGAGTTTTGTGTTGAGGGAGTGGTGAACTATGCACTATACATCTGCAAATATGTTTCCAACCCTATGGTACATAACCCAAGACTTGAAGCGTTCATGGACTTCATGCTAGTTTTCTTGAGATGTCCTGAGCTGATTGGAAACCCTCATCTCAAGGGAAGACTTGTGGAGGTTTTAAGCGTTGGGACGTATCCAGCGCAGGATGGATCACCTGGCTTTATGCAAGACATCGTGGACACAGATCCGCTACTGACGGACAACCTACTGTACGCATTGTTGGACTTTTACGTTGTTGTGGAGAAGACCGGCAGCTCAAGTCAATTCTACGACAAGTTCAACTCCAGATTCCATATCTCGTGTATTCTGGAACAGATATGGAAGAACGTCGTTTACAAGAAGCAACTCATTCACCAGAGTGAGCACAATGAGGAATTCTTTATCAGATTTGTTGCTAGAATGCTCAACGACTTGACGTTTTTGCTTGACGAGTCTCTGCGCCAACTACAAGAAGTGCATTCAATACAGATTGAATTGGAGCTGCGTAAACAGGGTGGATCGAACATGGATGGAACCGACGAGGAACTGGAATCAAGGCTATCGTCAGCTGAGAACCAGGCTCGTGGTGACATCCAGCTGGCTAATAGGTCACTCGATCTCTTTGATATGTTCACCGCTGAAGTCCCGCGTGCTTTCATCAAGGCTGAAATTGTGAGCCGTCTGGCCTCGATGTTGGATTACAATCTTGAGGCGTTGGTTGGTCCCAAGTGCACAGAGCTCAAGGTTACAGAGCCTGAGAAGTATAAGTTCAACCCAAAGGAGCTCCTTGTCAAAATATGTAAGGTGTTTGTCAATATTGGCAGTGAACCACAATTCATCAAGGCTGTTGCTGGTGACGCGAGATCATTCCGGAGGGGATTGTTCACCCGTGCTGAGGAAATTATTGGCAGGTGGGCCCTTGCCAACCAGGATTTCATCACAAAGCTTGTCAATTTCGCTGATGCTGCTGAAGCGGCAAGACTGGTGGAAGAGGCGGAGGAGGAAGAGCTTGGTGAAATACCAGACGAGTTCCTTGACCCACTGATGTACACACTGATGGAGGATCCTGTCATGTTACCGGGCTCGAAGGTCAACATTGACAGAGCTACAATTAGATCTCATCTGCTAAGTGACTCCACAGATCCATTTAACAGAATGCCATTGAAGTTCGAAGACGTTGTGCCCAATGTGGAGCTCAAACGTCAAATCCAAGAGTTCAAACAAGGTAAGCGAACCAAAGACGTTGACATGGCCGACGTTTAGCTACGAAATACATTTTACAATTATATCTGTTAGGTCGCAGTCTGATGGTGCAGCAATCACCGATTCAAACGCTCTCAGATAGCTTCAACCTACACTAAACCAAACCGTATCATTCCTTTATTAATACATCAACTTAAGCCTTGATAGCGTACTTTCTCTGTGGGAAAGCGGACTGCTTCTTCTGCTGCTTCAAAGTGATCTGCGAAGCCTCGTGCTTGGTGAGCACTCTTCTCAAAGCTCTGGTCTTCTTGGCTCTGAGGTCCTTTGGCTGGTACTTCTTACCAGCGTAGAAGGCTCTGACGGAGGCTCTCTGGTTGAGGTTGATGATGGTCAAGACACGGGCAATGTCCTTTCTGACGGTACCGATCTTTGGAAGAGATGGCTTGGTGAGCTTCTGGACCTTGAGGTTGGAGAGCTCCTGCTTCAGGGAAACAAGCTGCTCCTCCAACTGCTCCTTGGACTTGGTGCGCAATTCGTAAGCGTTCAAACCGGCCTGCAAATGTTAGTATGGGTTCATGGTTGAATTGAATGTTGTGAAAGGGCAAAAGTGGACTGGGAGTTCTCGTAGCGGGCTGCTGAAATATCTGGTTTCTTGTGACACGATGCCTCTGATGTCATCCTCTTAAGTGCCGTGAATATGGAGAGGTGAGGGTCTCTGCGTGGTCTTCGAGGTTTGAAGAACCCCATCTTCAATTCCAGTCTAACGCGCCAAATGCCTGCAATACGGAGATCGGTGTACCAGTAATCTGTGGTGCACATATTCCACTGTCCACACTTGTGTGCTTCTTCATCCTCATCTCTGCAGTGAACATACCATTTTGTCTTGTGTGTTGATGAGCTGAAGTCTCCTTTGCTTGAAAGCGGCGTGTAATATTTTCACTTTTTCCAACGTACAACAGCCACTGGCAGCAGTCACACTGATATGATGTCCGGGTGTTAAAATGACTGTGCGCTTTGCGGGTTGTTTGTCTCCAAACCAGGGATGTGTTACCCGATTACGGATAGCAGCGACCCCTATCACGTGACAGAAGGTAGGGCGGCGCTATCTAGGGTGACACTGGATCAAATGATAAGCAACGGAAAGACCGCAAAGGTCATGAAGATGCCACAAGCGCAACAGTTATCACTACAACAAATCTCTCTATGTGATGCTTGGTTTATTTTCGTTCTTACCCAAACCTATTTAGTACAAAACACAGAGACAAACGACTAGGAACCACCCTGGTTTCCTCTGGAACACAAGAACAGACATCAGATGCACTCGCTTCAAGAAGAGTTCTTCAAGTTGGTGCTCAACCACTCCAGACCCTCATACAAACCGTCACCGGAAGTGGCACAGGTAGCCTGGATGTACCATGGGCGCTGGCGGATGGAGTGCAAGCCGAGCTTCTCGGTGATCTCGGCAGCGTTCATGGCGTTTGGCAAGTCCTGCTTGTTGGCAAACACCAACAGGAGGGCATCGCGCAACTCATCCTCGTTGAGCATTCTCTGCAACTCGTCACGGGCCTCAGCGATACGGTCTCTGTCGTTGGAGTCAACGACAAAGATGATACCCTGGGTGTTCTGGAAGTAGTGTCTCCACAATGGACGGATCTTGTCCTGTCCACCGACATCCCAAACGGTGAACGAGATGTTCTTGTACTCGACAGTCTCCACGTTGAATCCAATGGTTGGAATAGTGGTGACGATCTCACCGAGCTTCAACTTGTAAAGGATGGTGGTCTTACCAGCGGCGTCAAGACCAACCATCAAGATTCTCATCTCCTTGCGACCAAAGAGGCCAGACAACAGTTTGGAAATCGAAAGACCCATCTGAGAATTTGTTAGTATGACGTTGTTCTTAATTAGATTGTTGTTGTTGTTGTGATGAAATTTCATGGCGCAGTAGGCGCATTCCGATAACACCAGATAATGGGACGACGGTGATTTGTGTAACCATCTAAGGAGACGGAACGCGTAATACGAGTGCAGCACGGGCAAATTGCCCTCTTTGGGACGATTCCAGGCGATTTAACCCGACGAATACGTTATCAGCCATTGGAATCATCACTATCAAAACAATCATAGGCCACGAGAGCCAAAGCAAATCGAAACCCGATCGGCGCGCCCCAGACCTCTCATGGGGACTGTATCCTCAAGATTCACGATACCTGCCCCGGGATCTCCGTACACGGTACCAAGATCTTGAAGACGCGTCCAGTCTTCCGATCTCGTTAAAGGGGGGCGACGTCCGTAGGATCGACGGCTCAACGCGTTTGAAACTGCTAGAAAAGAGCTGCAACAAACACCAAATATCATGATCTGCGCCATTATATGTCATGCCAACCACATACAGCGGGGGTACTCACGTTGTGCGTTGCTGTGTTTGCTGTTGTAGTCCGTGTTGTTGAAGGCTTTGCCTGAATTTTTAGGAAGGGGTGGACGTGGCCATTCGACAGCTGGGCGGGTAACCCGGTGGATCGGATATCACGTGACTACGTCTTCTGTGTCTACGGCGGTACCTATAGGACATCCAGTGATGACACGGTGATTGGCCTCAGGCTGATCTGCCCTGGTTTGTGTAGTCATAAGTCATGCAATTGTTAGCTATTTTGAAATGCGAATGGGGAGCGAATATGACATGAATCAATGAACGAAGTATCGACACAGCTCACTTTCCAACGTTGATCTTGCAGGTGGAGTACTTCTGCAACGCCCTGAGGAAGATAGCGTATGTCACGTCTTCGTTATCAGGCTCCCAGTAGAACTCTGTCAATCTAATGTGCCACGGTGGATAGCCCTGCAACTCCAACACTGGTGTGAAGAGCACGATCAAGTCCGGCTCTGGACCAATGAGCTCGGTGAGTTCATGGTCGATAAGCTGCACGGTGACATCCTTCGGCGAGATCTCTTTCTTAGCGGCGAGCTCAGCCATTGTCTTCGTAAGTTCAACGATAGTTGGCTTTCCATCCTTAGCAGAAAGTAGGCTCACCTCAATGTCAATCTCACGTAGCTTATACTCAGGGTCCGCGTCATTATTGAGACCCCAGTGCACTTTGCTCTGGTTGGGAACCTTGATGCGGAAAGTTGGCACAGAGTTTGGGCCAAAGTAGTCACTGAGCTTCTTGTACACTGCGACTCTCAACTCTTCCACGTTCTGCTTGAGTGTCCCATCATGCTCATAGAGTGACAGCATAGGGATTCCAGCTGCAACGGTCCACGCGACAACTTCAGCGGAGTCGTTAAGCAGTCCATAGAACCCGCCACCTTCCTCCTCCTCTGACTTGAAGTTGAGAATGGCGCTGATCCTCTTGGGTAACTTGCTCAACTTGTTCACATCAACACGGATGATCTGTGGCGTACGCGACATGGAGTAGGCGAGATTGAGCAACTTGATGCGGATCTTGTTCTGTGTGTACTGGAACATCCTGAACACGGAGTAGAAGAAGTAGACAGAGAGTAAGGCAAAATGGAAGATATAGAAGGTAATGCGTCCTCTTAGTGTGGTGTCATCCTTCACGCTTGTCCAAATGCGCTCCTTCTGCACGAGGCTCCTGTGGATGTCATCGATGTCCGACGGCAACGATGTCTTGCCGGCCATGGTTTGTGATTAAGTGGCGCGTCTCGATGCGTGTGCTGGCCAATGGGGGGTGTAAGGAGGACCGGTAGGAGAGCAGCAGCGATATCTCAGAGCCACGCAATCGCCTCTGGGTGGTTCCTGTTGAAATGCTTGATGAGGAAACTTCAGATTTTCTGGCGCAGGGATTACTTGGGGCCTCGATTTGAAGGGAACGGCCTGCGGAAGTCTAATTGGGATATTCTCAAAGACACAACTGGGCGGTCGCTGTCTAGTTTGCACCACATGAATGCTACAACTGAGACGATGACAATGATTCCAAAAGTGTACATGCTTCCCACAAGACTACAGGGCATCATCAAAAATACTATGCGTCATTCGTCAAAAAGAGAGGTTTCGCTGGAGGAATCATCCTCGTCATCCTCATGAATTCCATCGGCATCGTCTCCACCAAGAGAACTGTGTGATTCACGGTGGTGGAGACTGCCATTGTCGTCGTCAAGGCGCTGTTGCGCTGGCTGTGGGCCAATATTCGTTATTTCTGTGGGTGTTGGAGTCCACCCTTCACTGGAGCTCAATGAGTCCACATAGTTTGACAAGCTCGAGTAGTGGACCTCCTCAGGTTCTGGGAAAAAAGATCCTTCAGTGGTGGCGGTGATGATGGACGGTGGTCCTCGTGAATATCCACCACCATAGCCGAGATCCACCGTATACCCGGGATGGTAGGGTTGTGTTTCGTCCCTTGTGGGCACGGAACCATTCTGTGAGACGGTTGCGCCCGTTGAATCGTATTGGTTAGCATCGAGAGTGTCACTCTTTTCCAAGGGCTCACTTTCAGAGCGGTCAAAGTTGAGAACAACTTTGAACTTGGAAGATGAACGGGCGTCACCGCATTTTCTGTAAAGCTCATTGATCTCCTCAAGACTGAGTCCTTTCGTCTCGTACACGGCAAAATACACGATCACCACTCCTATCAGGTTGCAGCCACCCCACATGAAGAAGATCTTTGTTCCCAATGCTGCTGTGTGCTTGCCAGTGTCAACAAGATAGGGTGTTATGAAGGCGAACACAAAGTTGACCAGCCAGTTGGCAGAGGCACTAATCGCCACAGATTTTCCTCTTACTCCGAGTGAAAAGATCTCACCTGTAACAACCCATACCACTGGTCCCCAAGTTGCTGCAAACGATGCTATGAAAACGCACACAAAGGCAATCATGACCTTGTTTGCGATGACTGAATCGGTGGTGACACCCACAATGCCAATGATGATGTTTGCCAGCCCCATGACGCATCCACCAAGGATGAGGACTTTCCGCCGACCGATTGTCTCCACGAGGAAGAGCCCTGGAATGGTAAACACAACGTTGACGGCATACGTGATGAACGAAATCAGGTACGAGTTGCTCACGCCTGTCCTCGTGAAGAAATTCACGCCATAATAGAAGATGAAATTGATTCCTGAGCACTGTTGCACTGCTTGGAGGAGCACTGCGGTAAACAGACGCTTTAGCTGATGCGGGCGTGCCTCACCAGAGACAAAGCAGTCTTTCAAAGAGTGAGTTCCAAAGGAAAGCTCATAGTCATGAGCAGCCTTGATCTCCACAAGTTCCTCTATGATACCTGGATCATCAGAAGGCACGCGTCGTAGTCTTGACAGAGCCCTCGCAGCACTGTGTATATCGTCCTTCATGATATAGAAACGCGGCGATTCAGGCAGTAATAACATACCAAAGCCCAGGATCAAAGACCACAAGAACTGTAGCCCGATGGGCACCCTATACGATGCTGAGGAATCAATAGAGTGTGTTGCCTGCGACACAGCACTGGACACTAGCAAGCCCCAGGTGATAGCCCACTGATACGTGGAGATGATGGCACCACGCATGTATTTGGGAGATGCCTCAGCTTGGTACAATGGCACAACGGCACTCACGATCCCCACGGAGATTCCAGTGACGAACCGTCCCACACAAAGCAGTATTATCGTCTGAGAAGCCACTTGACAGATGTTTCCCACCATGAACACAAAAAATGTGGCGAATATGATGGCGATCTTGCGTCCAAACGTATCACTAACCAACGGAGCACTTAGCGCACCAAAAAACGTGCCCAAAGACAGGATCGCTGTCAAGATACTCATTTCATTTGTGGTCAAGCTGACTCCATTGGATGCAAACTGATGTTTCACGTAATTCATCGACGTGACACTGTTGATCAAGCCGGTATCATAGCCATAGATGAATCCACCCACTGCAGCAAAGACCCCCACGCCGACTGCCACCCAAGTGTTCTGCTTCTGGGCGCCGGGCACGATGACGTGCTCGTCTGGGTCCACAAACACGTTGCGGAACAGACGCATCTGAGGTGCTTTTGTTGGTGTAGCTGTGTCAGTGTTTAATCTGTCGGGAGGTGGATGGTGCCCTTGTGATGGGGTCCCCGGCCCAAAGAAAAGTACCGTCTGCCAGATCGCGGACGGAGCTGCGCAGACAGAGAAAAGCGGAGAAGGGAAGGGCATTCCGAGGGTAGGTGTGTGGATGGAGGCAAATTCGTCTTAGTAAAGGGGGACAGTGCATCCATATGAGGGTGAACCGTGACGAGTCACGATCGCTACAGTTTTAGAATTGTGAGTCATCGTCACCTCCTAATGATTGCTATTCAACTCACTCACACTCACCTCTGATGCCTTTTTTTCCAATTATGGCCCTTAGGGGGACGCACCCCAGGCGGACTTAAGCGGTGTTATACAATAAATCCTCCCATCTCTTTCACCTGTAGACATCCGGTCGGCCACTGCCAATCTTGGAACTACCGTTGGGAGCTATAAGCAACAGTGAGCTGCAGACATTGGCGACGGAAAAGCCAGTCAGCGACACCTTGGTTATTTTTGTGGGCAACATAGAGAGGGGAATGCTCTTGGAGAATGGATGACTGCGAAAATGGACCCTATTGTTCGAGAATCCAGTGCTCTCTACAGATTAAACTTGATGCTTCGCAGCTGCAGCAAAACGTCACACCTCAATTCCTAGTTTAGACAATTCGGACTTGAAGTACTTGCGTACAGCATCATCCACAGCAACTTGTGAAGCTGTCTCACCTTCATTAGACTCCACTGTCGGGTCCGCTCCGAGTTTGACTAGCAGGACAGCAGCGTCACCAAACCCTTCAGCAAGGGCATCATGTAAGGGGGTCCAGCCCTGAACATCCTTTGCATTGAGCGGTGATTTATCACCGAGGAATTGCACAAGTGCGATGGACCCAACTGAAGCAGCTCTATGGATTGGATATTGTCCCCTTTTGTCCTTAATTCGCACGGATGCGCCTGCATTTACCAGCTCTTTCACAGTCTCAGTATGCTTCTTTGACGTAGCCAAATGTACTGGTGTAACACCGGTACTGGTTTGTAAGTTCAAATCAGGCTTGGGCGCATGCGTCAATAATAGTGACACCACCTCGGGATTCCCCACTGACGCAGCAATGTGTAATGCCGTCCACCCTGCTTCGTCAACGAAGTCATCAATTTCCACCTCTATGCTTTTGCCAGTGATCTTCCCGGGGTTCAACAGGATTGACACTGCTTCAAGTTGACTGAATGCCACCGCCCAATGCAATGGGATGCGTCCATCCAGGTCCCTTTCAAAGATTAGTTTCGGATTCTGCTCCACCAGCCCCTTCACTATGAGTACTTGGCCATCTCTAGCGGCATCGTGAAGTGGATAGCCAACCATTGCACTGCCCACGTGAGCTCTGTTTGTAGGCAAGTTCGCCACTTCCCCAGAGTTCTCGATCCCACGGAGATTTCCGAGGGCAGCCCCGGAAGTGAAATTCTGCGCGGATCGTCAGCTCAGGTAGCAAATTCGCCACTTAACACGGGAAACAGCTCAGAAGGACAGCGGTCAATTGACAATGAACAACAACAAGGACTGGCAGGCATTCGCCCGCGACATTCAGAACCGTGCCCGGAAAGTCCAATACAAGGGCCCGCAGGGACCACGCGGGCCTGCAGGGTTGTTCACGGGGATTGGTGGACTCGTACTCCTCGGAGGCGGTGCCTTTCTGTTGAACTCTGCCCTGTTTAACGTGGATGGTGGCCATAGAGCTATCGTGTACTCCCGTGTTGGTGGTGTCCAGCAAGAGATCTTTAACGAAGGAACACATTTTGCTATCCCATGGCTGCAGACTCCAGTGGTGTATGATGTTAGAGCAAAGCCAAGAAACGTTGCATCGTTGACTGGTACAAAGGACTTACAGATGGTGAACATCACCTGCAGAGTGCTTTCCAGACCTGAGGTGTCTGCTTTACCAACCATCTACAGAACTCTTGGCCAGGATTATGATGAGCGTGTTCTGCCATCAATCGTGAATGAGGTTCTTAAATCTGTCGTTGCGCAGTTCAACGCCTCGCAGTTGATCACACAAAGAGAAAGAGTGTCAAAGCTTATCAAAGAGAACCTTGTGCGCCGTGCATCAAAGTTCAACATCCTGCTTGATGATGTTTCGATCACTTATATGACTTTCTCCCCAGAATTTACAACAGCTGTTGAAGCCAAGCAGATTGCCCAGCAGGAGGCACAGAGAGCGGCGTTTATTGTTGACAAAGCCCGCCAAGAGAAGCAGGGAACCATTGTCAAGGCACAAGGTGAGGCCAAATCTGCTGAGTTGATTGGTGAGGCCATCAAGAAGTCGAAAGATTACGTTGAGTTGAAGCGTTTGGACACTGCCAGAGAGATTGCCCATATTTTGGCCGATTCACCAAACAGAATCATCTTGGACAACGAGGCATTGTTGCTTAACACTGTTTCTGATGCGCGTTCGAAGAAGTAAACTTGTACATATTTAGTCATATAGTTCACAACAACATTTTTGTGTTAGCAGGTAAAGGCGAACAAATCTACAAAGGTATAAATCATACGTTAACATGTCTGGTATCATACGTTGCAGATTGCAAAATCAAAGAGAGATCTCCTTGAACCCATTGACGGTCTCCTCATCGTCCTTCATCACTGCTGTCAGGTCCTGCTCACCATTGTCCTCGTCATCATCCTCATCCTCCGGAACAATCTTCACTGTCTCCACAGTCTTCTGGTCATCATGGTTCTCCTTATCCTTTCCTGTAATGTCCTGGGACACAACCCTATCGTGTTGAGGTACAATGCGCTCCTTCGGAAGGGGCTTGGACTCTGTCTTGACTGTCTTCACTGTCTCCAATGGCTTCGCTGGCTCCGATTGCTTGTTAGGTTTGCTATCCTGCTTCTGCTGGGCACGATACTTCATCATAGCTCTATCTGTGAGCACACGCATGTACGCAATTTCTCTTCCTGTGCGTCTGTCCTTAAACACAAGGTCGCCTTCACCACCGAGTACGTCATCCACGTCCTGAACGATGTCAAAGTTGCCATTCTCCAAATCCTTGGCAAAGTTGACAAGGAAATCACCCCAGTGCTCCGCGAGTACAAACTTGGTGTCGAAATCACGTCCAAACACAATCACTTGACCGTGCTTTCCCTGTGGTCCTGGGGCCAAATCCACACCGATGTGGTTCCCTGCAAGGTCTGTGATCAAAGGAATCCATTGAGCGTGCGCATACACTGGTTGAACAGCACCTGGTGGCAGGGATCTCTGCACGGGCACGGATGACTTGAATCTGTTCTGACGGGCATTGCCGTTAAGTCTCTGCTCAAGCTCTGGGTCTGGGGAAGCCGCAGAAGAGTTCAACTTTTGAGGTGGGGCTTCAACAAGAGAAGAAGTGGAGTGGTTCAAGCTCGTGGATGATCCTGTCGGTGAGATGAGGGCGTTTCTTGCCGCAATATTCTGTTTGACCTTGTTGTCCAACTCAAGACGCTCAGCCACCGTTCTCCATGTCTTGGTCATCTGGACAATCTCGTCAAGGGCCATCAGAGGCATTCCATAGAATAAGCCACCTGCTCCAGTCAAGGAGTCGAGGTCCTCCTGTCCGTCGTGTAAGCGAAGAGAAGCTCTCACGGGCGCAGGTAACTGTACGCCCAAGTCGGCTTCGGCAGCCGCAACATCCGCACGCGTACACGGGTCGGCCAACGAAGCGTTGAGGTCGACATGGTGCTCCGCGCTCCACGTCTCAATGATGCGCCACGCGAGAATCGTCTCACTGAGGCCTTCGGATGTCGAGCCCTGCTCATCGTCGCCGAAACCGGAGGCGTTGCCCAGCTGGATCCCGCTGCGCGAGGTTGAACGCGCATGAGTGTTTGTGGGTGGTGCCGGGGCGTTCGCGTCGTACTCTGCGTAACGATCCTCGGTAGAGAACGCGTACACAATCTGGTTCCACGCGTCTTTGAGGCCCATTTTGTGCTGGTAGTTTGCTGGCACGGGAGATTCTTTTGTGGAACGAAAAGGTGAAGAAGAGCAATTGTGATCACGGCGCCAAATATTGTCAAGGCGGCCGACATGAACTCCGACCCAAAATGGAAAGCGAAGGAGTCCATAAAAGTGGGTGATGGTGCTCTGCTTGGCCAGAGCTCGCCATAACTGATCTCCATCGGCTCAATTACACCGGATTGAAGCTATGCTGAATATTCGTCCCAATCGGGAAATAAGTAAACATCAAGATCAGTGCTTCCTCGAAGAATTCTCTACAAGATCGAGAGCTGACCGTTTATCCCAGCTCCAATCAAACCACCAATGTCAGACGTCCGGAGACAGAAGAGCATCCACCAGCAGATGCTTCAACGCCAGCTTGGCCCGCCAACTACACTTGCATCACCAACGGATAACATCATGTCCCCATGTTCGCAGAAGCTGAATGCTCATAAGAATAGATTCGTGGCAGGGTGAGTGAACCAAGGTCAATCCCATAACGGCATACTAACACCATCAAGCACCAAAGCCACAAAGCTCAACTTCGCTGACCTCAGATAATCTTGATACCATTGATACCTTTTACGACATCCAATCAAAGTTAGTACTCGTCTACCTGGCAAATAGCTGATAATCAAAAGCATGTAACGGCCTTTACGTAATTTTTCTATTCCCTTTACGGTCTAACACGAACCCCAACTCCTCGTGCACCACATCCACACTATCACTGTCGCTGTCCATATCTCTGGAACGCAAGACGTTGTTCAAATCATCACCAACATCTGCCAGCTCATCTCTCCACAAAGAATTTCTCAAATCACCCGCAACGCTCGACAGCTCCATCATCACATCTCTATCTTTGTCGGACCAACTATCTTCTTGCTTTTGTTTGGGCGGGGACCAGTATGATTCATCCAGTGACTTTCCAAAGCTCATTGGCCGACTTCTGTCATTAACTTGTGGCGAGAAAGGCGACTCAAAGTCCAAGTCTTCATCAAAGTTATTCACCCCGAGTGGCGTAAACACACTACCACGACGCTTGAGGAAGAAGTAACGCGGCACAATCATCTTCAGTGTATCCAGCCTTCCTCTATATCTCAATCGCTCGGCGACTTTCTTTGAAACCACGATTCGGTCGAGAAACCCTGTCAATTGGAGGCAATTATTCTCGTCAAACCGCATGTATAGCGGTATGAGAATGATCATTCTCTGGAATGAGATTCCAACCTCGCTATACCGTTCCATATTGAATTTTGCCTCCTCAATGAACATCTCATGTTTCAATCTTCTCTCTCGAACTTTGGCAACATCTAAGGTGTTAAGCATCCTGTTCAAGCCATCCAGGTCAACATCAACGTTGTAAGGGTCACCATTGAAGCGTGGTGAACCAATAAATGCCTTCTTCAATTCAGAAACAGTCCACTTCCCTTCAAAGACCTTGAAAGAAAAATAGCCATCTAAACCGTACAAAAACTCGCTCAGCTGGTTGAGTTCGATAAAGCCAGTACCTTTTGGATCAAACAATGCCCACGTGGACTTGAAATTTCTGATCTCTTCTCGTGTTAGGACCACGCTTCTATTGTTGTCTGTATAGACGTAGCTGAAGTTCTCAAAGATCAGTGAGATACACATGTTCACAAAGATGTACATAGAGATGATGTTCCACAAGACGAAGATGAGGTAGGCATATCTCTGGTTCCCACAATCTGAGGAGTTGAAATCGCCACTATCAGTGCAATAGGGAGTCTCCACTGCAAAATCACGCATCGTGTAATTCCACGCCTCGCCAAAACTGTTACGGAATAGGAGCACAAGGGTCTTAGGCACAGTGCGGAAGTTCATGTTCCCCGTTGTGTTTGGTCCTATTCTAGTCAACCCAAATATCTGGTTTAACAAAATGGAGAACACGATGAACATAACGAGCCAAGTGAACACAAGAGAGAGTAACGACGGCAGACTTGCGGATGCAATTTTCAAGAGATGACTGAGTCGGTTACTCATGTGGATGAGCACGGTAAAGATGCCGACAAGAAATAACTTGTTGATGTTTGCGAATATTGTGTTTCTTGAGACAAAGAATGATGCAGCCGAAGTACCAAAAGCACCTAGGTACACGATGAATTCATATGTGTTCCATCTTACGGTGAAAAACTTCACAACACCGAGCGCACCTAGTCTCAGCAGACTGGACAGCAGTAGCACAGTGGATGACACCATATAAATGGTATATCGAAACTCATCTAATGCAGAACTAGAAGGATACTTCTCAAGCAGGATAGCTAAAATATGGATCCAAAGGAAAACCTGTAGCCCACCAGTAACATACTGTGGTCTTTCGACACTATACTGGAAGCAGAACTGACGGAAAGAACTCAAGTTAGTTCGTGTAGGCCTTTGTCTTGGAGTTGCTTGTGAGAGAAGTTTCGTAACTTCGTTCCAGGATCTCTGCTGCAAGGTCAAGAAGGCACTTCCGGATAGCCTTGCGTAATTGCTGATGATAACGGAAATGAACAAGGTCAAGGAGAAAACAATGCCCACCAACGTGAAGAGCACAGGAAATATTGCATTCTCCGGTGAGGCAAAATAGCTGGGAGCAGTGCCAACGCCAGTGCTGTTGACCATGTTCTGCATCAAATCAACCCAGCCTTCCAATGAGAGGATCTCATACAGCGTTAGTAGAGCCGATGGGAAATGGTTCAACTCCAATTGTGGACTTGAATAAACCTTTGGTGCCATAATCTGCCAGTTGAAAACTTCCGCGACGTACTCTGTGATGCATCCGTCATAGCCATTGCCGTCATTACAAACGCCCAGTCTATTGGAGAACAAGGTCAACCCCCATGCCGCGAAAGGAACAATCAATGTTAGGGAGAGTCCTGCAGCTGTCAAGATCTTCCAGAATCCAGCAATCATGACGTTGTGAAATATACTTCTGGAAGTTTCACTGATTGCTAGGAATCTCAATGCTCTGAGTGCCTTGAGTCCTGACACGGATCTTGATAAGGACTGATCGTCACGCATCAGCGCGAAGACATTTATCCAAATTGAGATCACAACCACAAGGTCAACCCAGTTCCAGGAGCTTTGAAGATAGCCGTTGGGAGTGAAAAGCAATCCGTCAGCGCAGATTTTCAGCAGTAGCTCGACAAGGAATAATATTGCGAAACTCATTTCAATTTCAGAGGTCCAGTTCCACGTGGTCCGAAGATACATCTTTTGATAGATCGGAGTAGTGATACAGGCAGTAACAATGAGCACGAATGTACCAATGACAATGATACCATTGAAAATTCGGTTCGCATACACGTTCGGCTCCACACCGTCATACCGCTTCCCAACGCTTGGCTTCACGATGCGCTGGCAGAGTCGACGTAAGGGTTGCGCCGGCATCATCAAATAAAGCGATCTGTTGAAATTCGGATTGTCTTTGATGAACTTGCGTCTCTCATCATCAACTTTCTGCGATTCTGTCTGATATGACATGTGAAGAGTGGCATAACTCTCCAATCCGATGCTTTTCTTGAAGTCCTTAAAAAATGGGTTTCTGTTCTTAGGAGAGTCCCAGAAAAGGTATCCAATGACTCTGTGGATTAAGCCGAGTCTCACCACGGACTTGTACTGTTTCTGGAAGTAGCGAATAAATGGCGACCGAGACTCATACATGAACTCTCTATCTTGGTCTGAGATTTCTTCATTCCCATTGAGTTCGTCCTTCAGAAACTCTTCCACAGCAGCTCCATTCAAGAGTAGCTTCTCTACCTCCAGATCGCGGAACTGATCATCATCAGTACGGAAAACACGAGTTCTGAGATCATTCATAACACTTCCTCCAGCAATACTCTTTAGCTTTCTTGGGAAATCCACAAGGACAAATTTCTTCACCTGCTCTCTGCGTTTCACTGTCTCAGAGGCTTCAAAACTTTCACCAATTATTCCAATGAAGAGATTAAAGACAACAGTGTTGGAGAGCACAAACCAAATGAAGATCAAACACACAAGGAAGAGGATTGAGATCTTATTGGGGGCAACGGACTCCATATTGTACATCATTTCAGTCCAATTTTCTGTAGTTGTCACCACGAAAAGTGCCAGAATAACATTAGGTAGTGTGTTCATTGGGAAGAGGAAATCTGGATTTTCCGTTGGTGTAGCATAACCTTCTAACAGGCGGGACATGATGATACTGGAGACACACAACAGGAGGAAGTAGAACAGAGATAAGTCAAGAATCAGCCTTATGGATCTCCAAACTTTGGCCCAGAGCTTTCTCACCCATGGAGTCAGTAGCACGGTACGGTAAAACCTAGCCATCTGAAATATCGTAAACCAGTCATATACCCTTCCCATTGAAGCATAATTGGAAGGAATAGCCATGACACCTGGTAAAAACACAAGCCAAAGGTCCCAGTTGTTACGTGCAGACTTGAAGAACAGCTTGGGCTTTGGATAATAGCAAGCCATTCTCCAAAGAATCTCGATCAAGAACACAAGCGTGAAGACTGACTGGATCTTGTACAAGTAGAATGCGTACTCCGGAGGTCTGTCAGCGCTGACTGTACATGCAAATCCCACACTGAACCCTGGAAGAGCATCAAACACTCTTTGTACCTTCGAGTATGCCCTATTCACCCAGTTGGCCTTTGGGAAGCGAATTTGAAGCTCAAAGTCATCCTTCGCATTGTCCCTGCTCTTTCTAAATTTAACATCAGTCTCTCTTGCAACTTTGAAAGAGGAGTTAATCACTGCCACCAACAGGTTGGCCATCCAGAGATATAACACAAAGAGTCCTGCAATGAAGTAGATGCTCGCCGCAAGCGATTCTGAGTCCACAATGTCATACATGATATCTGTGAATGTGTTCGCACTCATGATAACGAATGTCATCTGCAAAGAGTTCAGAATATTGTCGTAACCAAAGGTGTTCTGATTTGCGTTGTCCAATTCGATGCACTGGGAATTCACCGGACATGTATAGCCCTTTATCCTGGGCCCAACCGCTCCGTTTAGCATTATGTATGGCCGCTTCCCCAGAGATCCATCGGAACGTTCAATCCAGGATCCACCGCAGTACTGCGATGACTGCCAAGTGTCGGTGGAGTCGTTAGGGTTGGTCCATACACAGTAGCGTCTAAGAGAGGACTTGAAACTTTGCACGCCAATGATGGCAAAGAAGGTCCAGAAATATGCAAAGAATAAGATAACATCCATCAACTGTGGTGCTCCGACTTTTATACTCTTCAAGATCAATCCTATTCTCTCGGTCATGGCGGTTAACCGCAGGATTCTTAAAGAGTCGAGGGCTCTAAAAATGGAGATGTGGTGTTTTGAGTTGAATCTTCCAATGCTGAGCAACGAGTTGATCCAGAATGCGCATGTCGACACAAAGTCGACACGATTCCAACTGCTTCGGAGGTACGCTCGTGGTATGGGCAACCCACTGCTCATCACAGATCCAAAGGTGACACTGTGTTTCAGCGGTGCTAGCTTCAGATCAATGGTGCGATCTTTCTTATTTAAGAAGAAGTCCTTCACTCTTCCAAGCTTGATGATATCTCTCAGGGATCTATACTCTGCATTCATGGAGTTATGCATCTCTGAATCATCCCACATTCCCCAAGCAATAGCCTTGGCCACAATCTCGAAAGTGTAAAATATGTTAGTGGCTGCCAGCAGCCAATCAACCCAGTTGGATCTAGAGTCCTGGTCACCATGCAGCACTGCAGGATTCCACTGTCTATAGCAGAGAAGTCCAGTCTGCAGATTGAGCAATAAAGCTAGTACATGATCAATCCAGTTATGTAATAGAAGCGACGCCAGAACACGTCTCAATTTGTTGCTTGGTGTGAAAAAACGAAGTGAGTTCCCGTAAAGCCTCAGCGGTGGCCTGGGTGAAGTGTCGAAGGGGTCCACTGCTGGCCCTTCCTCCAGGTCTGTCGATTGACGTCTTTTGTATCCCCATCTATCACCATGTCGTATTCTCTCTGTGATTTGTTGGAAAGCACCCTCCACTGTATTCGGCCTAGCACCATTGGAGGTTTCAGTGATTGATGGATCTCGATTCACCGTTACTTCATCGGTTGACTTTATGGGTTGGAGCTCGATACCATCTTGCTCTATGCTGGTGGCAGAGGCGTTTCGTGACTTCGAAATGACTGGCGCTAGCCATGTACCAGCGTGGGTTTCACCGCCTCTTATGGCACTCTTCATGTCTTCTTTGAGCTCGATGAGGTCCTCATCACCCACCAGGTTCTCCATAAAGGAAACTCCTTCCACTTCATCGCTGGCATGCGAGATTATGGATCTTGTATGGGACCGTGCCCTGTTAGGGGATGAGTGTCGTGAGCTCCCTGAGCCAGCAGACCCGAACGAATCACGCGGGATCCTCATCCTTGGTGACAGTCCCGTGGTGTTCACCATCAACCGGCCTCTTCTGTCATCGGATGGACTCAAGAAATCGTTGAAAGTGGCCCTTGTCTCATCCTCTGGCGTTTCCAGCTCCACTTCGAACCTGGGAATGTCTGATGAGCCTCCAGAGAGTTCTCTGATCAGGCTTCGGCCTCTATGGTACATTCTTGTCCCACTGCCAGTCTTTCTATAGGATACCGTATCTGGCGTGAGGCTGAGATCCTGACTGTTATAACCCTCGCCGCACAACAGCTGTCCAGGTGGCTCTTTGGCTGCGCCCGTGGGTATGAGGGCAGTGCTTACTGGAAAGGCCCAATGCCCCATGTGGCGCGTACGGGGGGCTTCACGGCTTTCCCAAAACGGTCGCAGAACACAGAACGTTTTCGCGGAAAATCTAAATCAGGTGCTGCTGCCGGGGATTACGAGGGACCAGGCTTTGCAGCGAAAGAAGGGAGAATAGTGAGGGATGTTTCAAGTGTACTGGCCAGTGGACCTTCTCCGATGTCAGCATGCAAGGGCACTGGTTCTGGGGATCCCGGTGAAAGAGAGCAGTCTAGTGGTGGTGAACGTTGTCGGGTACGACAGCCTTGATGAGCTGGTCTCATCCAAGGTGATCCGGAAGAGCGGGAAAGGCTATGCATTACTCTGTGACTCTGATGCCAAGATAGTCGGGTATGTGGGAGACGATGTACCTGGTATGTCACTAAGGAGTTTCACACTTAACCCCACCGTCCAGTGTTGTGGCGCGATGGTGATACTCTTTGACCCACCGATGCCCAACTCGATGCACTTCTACACAGTGTCCCCTATTGAGATATTTTGGTCTCATGACACGAAATCTACGGGAAGATACGTTGAACTGATTAAAGAGCACAGTCAGAACAGAGAGCTCAAACCACAAGAGAGGGATTTTGCAACTTCCATGGAGGTGCTGAACAAGTGCTGGGTGGAGCGCAACGTACTGATGATCTCGAGCCCCCAAATGTCTCAATCGTGGGATACCAACTCCTTCTGGAGAAAGCTGGGCCGAGCCATCTCATATCGGCTTGCAGTTGTTTATGCCACAGCCACAGCTGCCCTGAGACCAGTATCAAGCTTTTTCATCTACATCGTGATCCTGCTCCGACACGTATGCATACACGTCATTCATATCTTGAACCACAAGGCAACGGCTCGCTCTCCGAGCCTCGTGGAAATATCTGCCACGGCACAACAGATCGATTTAAGACTACAGGAATTTTGCTATTTTCCTATTCAATACATCCGTACCAGTCGTGAGATAAAATCGAATGGGGCAACGTCGCTGCCAAAGGAACAATATCCGGAGTACATCCGCTTCTATAACACGCTTTGGCTCGTCGTGAATGATATTACATTGGGCTTTGTATTAAACTCTTTCCTCAAGGATAACGAGCGGGTGCTGGCGGATTTCTTTGACAGGTATATCGTATCCAAACTGCTCTATTCTGACTTGAATAACATCCTCATCTGGCTCATGAGTTCGCCTGGTGGTATCAAGCTCAATAATGGACTCTCGGTTTTCCTCAGTGACCTGTTCAGATGGGTCATTGAGTTTTGGAAGATGACACTGATTGATAACATCTCACCACATTATGGCCTTGTTGTCCGTTGCATAGCAGTAAGCTGTATGTTTGGTGCCACGTTCGGGATTGCATTGTGTGCGGACTTTGTCTCCGTCGTTACTTTCCACATTTATTGCTTCTACCTCGCGGGTGCCAAGATCTATCATGGACAATTGAGTGTGATAAGGTCTCTGTTTAGGTTGTTCTGTGGCCAGAAACGCAATATCCTAAGAAATAGAATCGACTCCAACAACTATGAACTCGATCAACTCCTATTGGGTACTTTGCTCTTCACGGTCTTGAGCTTCTTGCTACCAACAGTTGTGATATTTTACATCACATTCACCGTTACTGCGCTACTCATCCTTGTCATCAGTGCATCATTGATCATTGTCATGTCTCTTTTGAACCATTTCCCATTGTTTATCCTCCTTCTTCGGTTCAAGGACTCCAAGCGTGTCCCTGGAGGAGTTCAGTCTTGGACACAGCGGGGGTATATTCGCCTGGACATTAAGCCTATACTCATTGCTGATATGTTCGCACCATTCAACAACGTTCTTCACAGACTCAATGAGTCCTATTTCAGTGGCGCCGTTCTTGTAGGCATTCTTACAGGTGTCACGGTGAATGTCCAGCGCAGTAAGCTTTACAAAATATTGTATTCTGCATTGCCTGCAAAGCGAATGCCTACCAAATTACTTCTCCAGGAGATTGCAAAGAGCCGAGTCCAGCGGGAGTGAGTCTCTTGAGCTACAGCTGACTAGTATACGCATTTCTGAATAGGTTATCTAATAGATCCACCGCTTTTCGTTATTCCCTCGCACAAGTCGATCAAATCGCTGCCAAAGACACTTCCCTCCTGTGACTCCAATATCACCGAATCAAGTGCGTTCCACAATTGGTAGAACCGCACTGTTTCATCATTGGAGGCCACACAGATGGCACTTGAGTCTGGTGATGGGACAGCCGACAACACACGGAGGTTGGGTGTAGCCTCTACCTGGATTAACTCGTCCATCTTCGGGTATGAATACACTGCGATCAATTTTGGCATTTTCGAGTCGCCAAACCCGAATGTCAGTGTGATCTGCTTCTTTCTTGTTGACCAGATCAATGAGGTGATCTGGCCCTTGGTCTGGATGGAGTCCAAAAGCGTTCCGGAGTTTGTGTGCCAGAATCTGATTGTACGGTCCTTGGAGCCTCCACCCGTTGCCAAGAGAGACTTTGACCAAGGGCAGTAAGCGAGCGCCTTCACTGCGGCCTGATGGGGCAAGAAAAACTTTTGTGTTGGATTTGCGATATCTGAGACGTCCCAGATGGTGCAGCAGTTGTCGTTTCCGCCCACGGACACTTGATTCCCATCGTAGCTCACGGCAATGCCACATACCTGTTGCTGATGAGCTTTAAAACTTCCCATCAAGCATAACTTCGAGCTTTGAACTTCAAAGTACAATACTTTGCCCGAATCATCACCGGCAAAGAACGCCTGGGGCTTTGAGGGGCACCATGCGATGCAGCAAATACCATTTTGCCCGTTGATATGCTCATCCAATTTTCTACCCTGACTCTGAGCGAAGAGAAAGAAATTGCCCTCTTTGGTAGCCACAACCATCTCATCAGCTGGCAAGAAGCTCACAACAGAGATTTCATGGCCAACAGGCATCTCCAAGAGTCGTGTGACTTCGTCCTGACGCCAGAGGTATACCTCCGAGGCCAATCCCACGGCTATGCGGTTTGTCTGAGCACTCCATGCAACCACGTTTGTATAAAAATCATTGGTAAGCCCTGGGGCATCGAGTACACGGTATGGCATGTGGGTCTGTGCGTTACGCTTTGGCTTCATTGTGGGCATGGCCATTGCGGATATGTTTGAATCGAGCGACGTTCTAGGCGAGATGGAGCTTCTAGAGAACACAGGTGAACCGGATCCGGCGCTCGCAGATTCGCACGACTTGACAGGTGAGAAACTGAGGACCCTTGCAGCTGGAGCAAACTGCAACAGTGCCCTGATAGCATCCTCGTGGGGTCTGCCGCTCAGTGTACCCAGCCTGGGCACGGGCGTGCCGCTGACCCTGGAGACAGCGCTTGCCGCACGGCCCTCGTGTCGGGACGTCGATCCCAAGTTCGTGAGAGAGTCGTCCCAAGGCGGATCTGCACGAGCTCTGTAAGTATGGCTTGACGCCAAGCGAGGAATGAAGCGGTCCATTATGCGCTCCTCTGTGCCTGTTCGGTCGCTGAACAAGCGGAACATTTTTTGGAAGATGTGGATTATTCTGAAGTTTGCAGCTGGTGTGGATAGCAAGTAGAAGCAAGTGGGCAAGTAGGAGACTGCAGTGGCACTATACTACCCAGCAATAGTAGAAGTGCACGGCAGTCACAAATCCCCCCAACCTACACACGGACACAGACACAGACACAGATACAAGGATATGTGTCAGGAAACACCTGGACACCACCGTAACTGGCATCTTGATAACCAGACTCTAACTCAGCTGAAGGATTGATTACGCAGGACCGCGGCTGGCAATCTGGATCTTGAACATGGGATACCATGGATCATATACATACCCTTATAAGGTCAGCTTTTTTAGTTCGGATTCTGCGTTGAGGTTTAAGGAATTGGTGCTGCGGTCCTCGGTGATGGGAAGATCTACTTTTGTATTTGTGATATGTTCTGACTATGGAACTTGTGGTATATCCCCTTGTCGGAAAACACTATCTATACGCAAGGATCAACTGTCCAGATGGCTGGGTTCTAGCCTGATTCGGAACTCCGGGCTACTCCGAATTGAAGGACAATGTTAAAGTATTCCTTGAATCATATTGTTTGATGCAGTCCTCGAAGAGAAGGATTTAAGCTACTGTTAGTCATTATTGCCAACTTTTCTTTCTGGGATATATATCGTGCAACAACTTTTCAGATATCAGCACTGATAAGAACCTTGATATGCTTGTCCTTGTGATGAATCAACTCCTCAAAGCCATTCTTGACTGCATTCTCGAGCCCAACCTTAGCAGTAATAAGTGTTCTAACCTTTTCAACATCAAGTTTCCCTGTCTCAAGTGCAGTGATGACACCTTGGAAGTCCTTAGTAGTGTATCCCAAGGATCCAACACTGTGCTTCTCCTCCAATGTGAGATCCATCACGTAGTGAGCCACCGACTTGTGTGGCCAGATGGCAATGTTACAGGCAGTACCGTGGGCTCTCAGGGCATGGATAGATGTGGTGTAGGTGGCTTGGATACCGGAACAGTCAAATGATGCGGCGAACCCTTGCTTCTTCAGACCAAGCTTGCGCAACTCCGCTGTTGCGTCATCAAACTGGGTTGGGTCGAATCCAATGGCACCCAACTTCACAGCTTGGTCACGTCTGATAGATGCTGGCTCAGAGACCACCACACTGGCAGCTCCTTTAGCCTGCAACACCAGTAAGGTGGATAGACCGATAGGACCAGCACCGAGCACCAAGGCGTCATCACCTTCCTTGAAGTTTGCAAGCTCCACTGCGTGCCAGACAACAGAGAGAGGCTCAATCAGGGCACAGACGTCCAATGGGATCTTCTTGTCCACTTTCAGCACATGGTTCTTGGAGTACTTGGTGTATTCCGCCAGCGCACCATTGTCCACACCCAACCCGATAAAGTTCAGGTCTGAACATGTGTTTGTGTATCCGAATTCACATGACTGACACTCCGGGAGGTCCCGTCTCTTGTTCTCAGGCTCTGTGAAATAGTTACGTCTCTCCTCACAGTGGGCCGTGGCCTCCACGACAACGTGGTCACCAGGAACCACATGGCTCACGTTGGATCCCACTGACTCCACCACACCACTGAATTCGTGTCCCAAAACCAATGGGAGCTTTTTCCCACTAATCTTGTCTCCATCCTTGGCAGCGTTGGCAAAGAAGATTGGCTCCTCGTATTCGTGCAAGTCAGAGCCGCAAATACCACAGTAGGCAACCTTCAACACCACGTCATCAGGCTTTGTCACTGTTGGTTTAGGGATCTGATTGAACCGGATGTCCTCCGCACCAAAGTATTGTAGTGCTCTCATTGTTGAGTTGTATCTTTGTTGCCTGAGCACGGGGTTAAGAATCTGGCGTGCGACCCTCTTATACAAAAACATGGTGGACTGATCTTTGTAATGTAAAGCGTGGGGTAGGGCAGAATTAACTTTGTCGGCGTTGCTTGCTCTCGCGTGTCCGGTTTAAGGGGTCATTCTATGCGCCTTTTATACCAGGAAGTTGTGGGCTCGTGCATCCGTTCGGAGGGGGTGGGCTGACCCGCTGGAAATGGGCTCGGAGTCCCACACGCGCGTGTCGGGGTGTTTAACGACCGTCATTGTCCCGGCTTGTCTACAGTTCGCCCAGCTAAGTACGTACGTAGTAGTTGTCAGCGCCAGCAGTGGCCCTGGCTCCCGCATTCCGATCCCCCACGCGGACGTACAGGCGAATTGTGCATTGTACCCCACGGGAACTCCGTACCCCAGCCCACATCTGAAATTTCACGCGCGGGGCTGTCCAGGGTGTTTTAGCAGTGCTCTAGTATGATTAAGATCAGAAGTTTTGCATGCCTAAGAAGTCATTAGGTTACAACATACAATTAACACCACTAGTTCCAATCGGCTGCTCGCGTTCGGAGTCAGGTAATGCCGTCCAAACTCCGCGAAACCCGAAAACACCATGATGTCATATAGAAGAACATGCACAGGTGGCACACTAACTCGAAACTGCGATGCCTTCTGTTTAGGATTGCTTGTTCTAAGTGAGCCAATGTGTCACGCGTCGGTGACCTTCCGTGAGGCTAACTCACTTGCCAGTGCCGCGGTGTGCCCTTTCCCAGACGTTGCCATGCTGAGGATCGATGCATCATAATTAAATATATAATAATAATTATAATTGTTGCAATTATATCGTGATGGTGATCACGTGATTGTTTAGAGAGATTATTCAAAAAAATATGCTATTTCTGTGGATTGAACACAGGACCTTAAGATCTTCAGTCTCACGCTCTCCCAACTGAGCTAAAACAGCAATCTTCGAACGTTGGAAAACATACTGTTCTCCAGCTTAAGACATACAACAATATCCTGAAATGACAGCCGTCGATCTCATCGGCAGAAAACTCCTCTTAAACTATTCCAGTCGCCTTATTAAACCATGTATTTCTGCTTCGTCCAATTTTGATCAATGTTAAATTAGTTATGAGCTATTTTGAATCTCACTACTATGAATCGATTCAAAAAAAAACAGGAGATTCAATATCTGAGGTTGATGATCGAGAGGATGTAAATGTCATAGAGTACCCCCGCCCCCTTTTATGGGCAGTCGAGAGCCAGAGCCAGCCTGTTCCTGTTAAAGGCCCATCATAAGATGATTAGGAATATTAGATAGGCAATACAAAAAGGTCCATGATTCCGTGCATTGCAACATCAATTAACGTATGCAATCTCAATATACAAGCTTAGCGACTATTAGACGCTCGACACGATCTCATTAGCGTGTCTCAATACCTCAACCATCTTCACGCATTCCTGTCTTCTCTGCTTGGTGATCTCATTCTCCTTAACCAACTCTGACATGTCGTTCGATCCGTACAACTTCTCCAATAAAATCTTTTGGATGTCATTTCTAGACTTGACAATCAACTTGAGCATGATGGCCTTTGGAATAACATCGGAAACCGTGCGCTTCACGATGTTGAAGTAACTTTGAATCAAAAGCTTTATAACCTCGGTCTCCATTGTCTCACGTTCCGACATGGCACCGATAGCCTTGAGAACAGGAGGTGGTGCCTCCATAGCGGCAAGACGCTTCTTGTTCTTTGAGGCAAAGAAGCCACCGAAGAAGCCTTGAGGCTTGTCATCATCAGATAAAGATGGCGCTGGCGATTGAGTAGCGATTGGCTTCCCGGTCTTTGGATCCACCTGAACTTGCTTTGGATGAAGCCTCTCCTGAACCATAGCCATAGCTTGTGATCCCTTCAAAAGATCTGGATGAGCAGTGTTGATGTATATCTCCTCAGCGCTGATCACATCAGTGACGAAATCCTGCGTTGGGATCAGTGCAACTCTAAGGAATTCGATGAATGAGTTGGAGAGAGCCTCTTTCAACTGTGGGTATCTCGAATACTTTGGGTTTTGCAAGATTTGGGTTAAGATACGCACCAATTCGTCAAAGATCAAGTTAATGCAGCGAATGGAAGGGTCTTCAAATCTGCGAATCTGCTGCTTCACCAATACCTCGAACGCCTGCGTTCCAACGAATAAGGATGGGGCTGCACCAGAGGAGTTGTACATAATGGTTCTAATGTCAGCATCCTTGATCTGATCGAATGGGTCCAACGCAGCGACACCATTCTTGTAAATCTCGTGGAAGACAAAAGAGATTCTGGCTCCACCGCTCAATTCCATACTTGAGAGCTCCTTGGCCTCACCATCCAAGATTGCATTGTAGTCGTTGCAAAAGTCTGTGATGATCGAGAGCACGACAGAATTTGGAGAGTCCATGGTCTCAGGACCCAAGGTGGCCAATTCACTCTGGTACTTCTTCAATGCTGTTTCAATTCTCATCTTAATCTCTGGCAAGGTCTGCTTAATGTGGTGTAAGAGAATGGAGTTCAACTTCTTCGCCAAGTAGGGAGTACCACAGTAGTGAGCCTTTGATCTATATGATGCATGATTCTCGAAGAATGCCTTTTCATCTCTCAAGGCCGCTCTAATAGTCTTCTTCATCTCAATGTCCTTCTGTCCTCTATTTATGACAGGGACATAGCCGTATCTCAATGGGATCACACGGCCAGCCAAAATGTCGATAACATCCGTACCTTGATCCATCAAGTCCACCTTCGTCAAGACACCAATGGTTCTGGAACCTTCTGGGTCCACCTCTCTGGCGAGCTTGAGACCATCACTGTTTGCCAAATCAGTATTTGCGGCATTCACGGATAGCACGATGGCATTTGGCTTAGAGATGAACTTGAGAATCATGTCTTTAATCTGCTTCTCAATGTCCTTTGGCTGGTCACCGACTGGAACTTTGGTCAGACCGGGCAAATCCACCAGGGTCAACGTCAAGACATGTGGAGAGAAGATTCTCAAGTTGATTGGGATTGGGGATATACCGGCATTCTTACCAGTCTTGGCCTCAGTCTCATTGACAATCTCTTGTCTAATCTCTTCAAAATTGAAGAACTTCTTCCCTGGAATGTGCAAGAACTCACCCCATTCGTCAGCGTTGTCCTCAGACTGTCCGCCCACGGTTGATTCTGCGGATTCCAAGTTCAAAAGATCCTGGTGTTGTTCCGTGGATTGCTTTGTCGGTCTGCGGTTCACAAGCTGAAGCACGAGGGGTCTTCTCGTGACGATGCCGGTACCACGAGGCAAGAAGTCGCGTCCCACGATGTTTTCCAAGACAGAAGACTTACCGGAGGACTGAGATCCCACCACGGTGATCTGCGGCAAGTCCACTGGGGACGAAGAGCCGCCACCTAGCGGTGCAAGCGCATCCTGGAGCTTGTTGATGGTGGCAATGAGTGATTCATCCATTGTTGTAGAGACGCGTGGACAGGTCTGATGCCTTTTTGAGCTGTCTGGTTTGTTGGTGTGTTGTCCCTAAATTTGCGAATTTGGTGGCGGAGGCCACACACAAAATACTTTGTAACAGCAGGGCTCCGTAACGGGAGGCAGGGTAACGGTTCGAGGATATCATGGCAAAAACAGAGAATCCGGGGTTTAAGTTTTTCGGTGGGCCGCAGAAGGTCGCACTTCAGAAAGCAGAGCGTGTGCCATGTCCAGGCAACGCTTTACTGCATTGTTTCCCCTCCTGATAACAGTGCATTGCCGCCTGATCTCTGGATTAGGTCGCTGCGCGCGCAGCAATGGATGCTAAGTTTGTGGTTGCATTACTCGTTCCGAGCAGCATTTCCCTTATCTATGGAATTGCGTGGAGTCGCCCTAATCTAGCGAGATGGGGACGCAAAGACTGGGCTTTGGTGTTCGAGCGCTGTCTGTTATTCCAGAGGTAACGGGCAAGCTCGTCTTGTATGCTCTCACTAGATTCCTGCAACTGATGGCCGTCTACGGTCACAAGACGCTTTAATCCCGCCAGTGTGCACACACCGCACATTATTCGATGTTCGATCTTATCCAGCGTGGCCACTGATAAGGGGCGACGTGATCGGCAATGCCACAATGAAAAAAAAAAATTCGACGAACCGAGTACTTAACGTCTAGAATCTGACAAGCAAATCCCGATAAGCAATATCGCAGTCAACGTTGATTAGTGGTGGTGGTTCCTGACACGTGTTTGATACTCTGGTTCCTCCTCTCTCCGCCAGTGGGAGTTTTAAATTCAACGCCATGGGTCCTTTGGCACTCGGTATCAACGTTGCTGTGGTGCTGACCCTGTTGATACAGCATGAAAGCATACTCCGTGTTCACAGATACATCCATCTGGACTCGTCACGCATGCACAGCCTCTTCCAGTCCTATTTCGTGTTTGCTCTGCTGTTCTCCTTGGCATCTATTGACCTCTACCATTTCAAAGACCAGACCAGGCTACCGAATACCGTGGCATCCGGGTGCTCCCTGATCATCACCGTGGCCTTCATAATCAAATCCTACACATCGCCAAATTTGGACTCTTTGGACTATTTGGAACACCGTCTGCTTATGGCGCCGGACCCAGCACCCTTGGTGAGCACCACGCCTAGTCTTTCTAAGACACCTATAATGGCTATCACGCGACAATCCATGAAGCCACAACTCGATTCCAAGGACATATCACCATTGTCATGCTACTCCAATACTTTCACAAGGCTCACGCCTGCTGACTCAAATTTCAACCACGTGAAGACCCCGATCTTGGCCACTTTACTTAGTGCAGAATCTGTGTTGGCACATCAACTTGGGGCTATGGATACCATGTCCCATTGGAAAACAGCACTACCAATCATCATAGCGGCGTTTTACATTGGCTCACAGCTCGTATATTCGCTCTCCATGCTCAAGACTAATGTCTACACAAGATATAGGCAGCTGGTGTTGACGAATTGTCTCAACATTGCACTATCCATAATGGTGCTGGTATCAATGGCAACAGAAAAGACCAACTCCTCCTTGATTCACTTCGCGGATATGGATGTTCTCAACTACTTTGTGAGCATCTGGATAGTGGTCCAGTCTATGGCAGTGCTACTGTATCACTTTAAAAGACGCTCGTCCTCCAAGAGGTCATCCATTGAGGTCTACGACTCCATCAACTCCCCATGAAGAAATGACTTATACTATACCTACCAAGCAATCCGGCGTAGTGCTGATTAATCCAGTGTGCCCCTTATGGTACTTTCCAGAATGATGTGCTACTGGCAGCCCTTTGTCAATCTCGTGGGCCACCTTTAGAGGAGTTCGTGGCAGGCGCTCCAGATTCAACATTGACGAGACGTCGAGATCCATACCAGCTTCAACAGGGGCCATCAGATTCGTGCCCAATCTTTCACTCCTTCCTCTTGGGTTTCTTGGTGGTCATCGTTCTCTTGTAGTAATTGAGCTGTTTCCTCACGTGACTTTGTTCGGCGATCATCTCAGCATATCCCCAACAGCCTTGAATTCTCTTAGCTTTGAGTAACTTCGAGAGTTTGTTCTCCTCTTCTAACAGTTGTCCACCTGTCAAGTACTCAGGTTCAACAAACTGAACCTCCTTCTGCAATATCATGTTTTGGAGAATCGACCCATCGTGTAACTTGCGGAATTCCTCTTTGTTGCCAAAATAGCCTGGTTCATACCACTGGTGCATGTAGGCATCACAATCGTCGATATCCATGTAGACCTCCAGTGGATGGTTATTGATATTGCTTTGTCTGGAAGTCCAGTAGAGCGTCAAATTGAACCTTCTCGGTGCCCTCACTATAAGAGATCTATCAAGAATGGAACAACAATCGGGCTGATTACACTGAGAGCACCGGCCACTATCCCTGGGACATCGGCGTTGATCAGCACCATCAACATAGAAGGAGCCTTCGTAATCCTTGGTACGAACTTGGAGATTGGTCAAGACTGACAAGGCATATGATTCTGGCCATCGAGCTTCCCTTCTAACGTACACGAGCACTTTATTGTAGTGTGTGCACAAATCACGACGGTCTTTGTAAAAGCATGGAACACAAGTGAATTGGAGTAGCTCACCATTTGGAAGCTTGAGGTGCATAGTTGCTTCGTGAACCTATTGGTGTCTCGCACGTTGATGCGGTAAATTAAGAAGTCTTCACCACGGTTGGCTTTGTGTCAGACGTAATAGCACAAAGTCCTAGTGGCAGCAAAAGATGTGACGACTTCATTGGGTGCAGATACAGCTGATCCACTTCATTGGAAGAGCACAGATCCGTTTAATAAGCGTTCAAATGGCAGGCACCCCAGTCTGTCTTCATGATGGTGTGTTTGTTGCCGTGGCCTGGAGATTTGCAACCTTGACTGAAACCTCCAAAGTCAACCGGACGGCCCAAACGTTGAACTCCACCGCCTTCCAAGCATCTGAACATGCGCTACTCAGATACTGTGACCATATTGAACCAGAAGGTATTCCGGAACCAGCTCATACTTTTGGTATACCCGGTCATTCTGGCCACTGGCCTCCTTTTGGGACTGGTTCTCCCCACTGATAAGCTCAGGGAAGTGTTCACTCCCACCAACCCATTTAACCTGATATTTGCCGACCATGCATTCGAAGTCTTCACCATACTATGGCTCATAGTGTTCTTCATGCGTGTGCTCAATGATTTCACACGCTCAAAGTACCAAAGTCTTCTCCCCACCGCTCATCAACCAAAGCCAAGAATTCACAGAGCATGGCACATTCTGACATGGTCCTTGCTCAAATATGCTACTACGCTGGCCATTGTGGTGTTGCTACTCAAGATGAGGGACATGGTGCATAGTTCACAAGACATTAACATCTCGGGTCATTATATTGGCATCGTTTCACTCAGTCTCACGGTGCTGCTCGAGGTAGGGCATTCCATAAGTGGAGCTGAGATTCTGGAGCTTGACACCCCAGACAGGGACCTGCGGACTCTAGTCACGTATTCGTTGCTCAGTGGGACAGTGGTGGTTTGCTTCATGATGATGCTTATCTGGTGGTTTACTCTATTGGTGACCGCAGCTCTCTATCACACCCTCTTGGAGAAAATTCTAGGACTAATGCTGGGATACATCTCGCCGATGCTCATCTATGAAGGATTCTCGAGGGTGTTTGTTCTATGAATTTTCCGTTGATATATAATGAGGCTCGTCTGTAGATCATAACAAGGACTCTAACAATCACCAAATGGACAAACTTTCAAGTTTCGTACACAAGGGACAATTCCATCTCATCTACCCTGTAATACTACTACTAGGCGAGCTCGCGAGTCTACTACTATCAGAAGAAGCACTACGAAGAGCAAGATCCCTCTATTGGTTCTCATCCAGGAATTTCATCAACAAGCTCTTCGCCCATGAAGGTAACATCATATTCACATTGGCATTGCTGCTTATCCGCGTTGCCCGCTTCAGAACGGACACCACGGGCAAAAAACTGTACAAGGAGTACTTTGTGAAGTTGTTTATCAAACAAGTTGCACTATATCTCCTTTTTCTCATCATTGACCATCTGTTCTTGGCCACTGGAGGAGCGTGCATCATAGATCCAAATCATGTTCAGGAATTGGTGAGACAAGCAACTTCTCCATACTCATGCTCTAGAATATATGGTTCATGGGACGGCATATGCTCGCTAACTTCCACACAACTGTCATCCAGTATCACAGATGCTCAGGTGTGTCGACAATTTGGTCATTGGGAAGGAGGATTCGACATTTCTGGACATTTTTGCTTCCTGGTGACCCTCAGCTTGATCCTATGGAACGACCTGCGACTTTTGGTGTTTACGGGTGACATTGAGAATCAGGTGAAGCCTTCCAAGTTCGTTCCATTGACCATTGGGACAACTCTTGGTCTAATTATCATCTGGGCACAAATACTCTTGGTCACTGCAACGTTCTACCACACCCTTCTGGAGAAGATCTTGGGCCTTTGCATGGGTTACATTACGCCATATCTCCTCTACCACCATAGATACACTTACCTTTAATCATAATACATCATGTCATTTGAAATCATAGCGTCAGCCCTTCGATCATATCACCAAGCCTATCGGCAAACTCCTTCACATCCCCTTTCAGCACGCCAACGATCCTCTGTTTCTCCGTTTCAGAGAATCCATTTTCCACGTGAATGCTGTCCACTTCTTTCAATCCACAGCGCATGGATATATCTGCCTCTGTATCATCAATGCTCAAATGGAATTTGACATGCGTCACTGCAACGTCAGTCTGTAATTGTGATATGTTTCTTTTGAACTTTTGCCGTACAAGTTCCATCACTTGAAGTTTTTGTGAGGTCAAGTCAAGTATGAACCTCACACGTCTAATGAACTTCAACAGTTCTGAATTCGTTAAATCATCGTATGACTTGGCCAATGATCGTAATTGCACAAATGCCGGAATGGTGTGGTTTAGAATCCTCCACTTCGTGGTCTTTACATCCTGTTCCAGGATGATATAGTGTGGTGTGTCAAACTTGAGCCCACGTTCGTTGAATATCTCTATTCGTACTCCCAAAAGCTCCCCAGAATTCGGCCTTGACGGGTCCTTCACCGGGAAGGCTGTTATTCCAAACATTCGGTAGACATTCTCAAGCAATACATTCTGCGTCATGCTCTGAACCTCGTCCGCCGAGGATGGTTTTGACCTTGGTGGGATCTGGAAGTACTTCGAAACGCTTTCATCAAAGAATTCATGTCTGATAGGCTCAGGGGCCACATACTCCTCTTCGAATCGTCTCTCTCTTCGACTCATCTTTTTAGGCGGTTCACCACTGTGATGCTCCAGATGTGCGTCAGGCTTAGAGATGGGGTTCAAAAGCTCTTTCAACTGCGCTAGGGTATCCGTTGGCGGCTTCTTCTTTTGGGTCTTCTCAATCTCCTTCAAGAGGTCTATCTTCCTCTTCCGTAGCTCCTCAACTGTTATGGTGTCAGTGCAAGGCCTATCTGCAAAGTTGTCACTTTAAAACTCACTCTCATGTTCAAGCGAGGCGCTGTCCTGCTGGAGGTCTTCTAGATGTGTCATGCGCTTCTCGAACCCTGTCTGTGAAATGTTTAGCAGCTTAGGGCGTGGTGTTCAGTAGCTAAACTGCTTCAAGCCATAAACTTCACGCGTTTAATAGTGGTTGGGCCAGCATATAGTGGTAACCGTAGCAACCCACCTTAACAAGGGATGGCTATGCGAAGTGTTATGCGCCTTTGCCTACTACACATCCTTGCGATAGATATTCGGGGAAGAAGAAGATGGCGGCCTGGAAAGACGCATGGATGATGGCTACCACGCCTCATTCTGGTTATTGTTATAAATTAAAAAGTAAGTTAAATATGTCCGTTAAAGCTCCCTGTTTGGATGGTTCTGGACTACCCCTTGGACCATGTATTCAGCCTTCTCACCACCGATTTCGGACTTATAACTCTCAATGATCTTTTTAACATCTCTTGTCGGCTTGTTCTGATTCATTTTGACTTTGAAGTCCAGCTTTGTAACTTTGACTTCCACACCAACGATGCTTTTGATCATTGAGTCAATGTATTTGTCTGGGGCGTCTTGGACTCGCCAAATGTCCTCAGCGAGTTTGTCCTTTGGTCTTTTGGATTCGTGGTCATTGGTCACTTCTGACAAGAGATTATACATGGCATCCCTATCATCTCTGATGATTCTAACTGTTCCTTCAATATGGACAGTGGCATAGTCCCAAGTGGAGACGATCTTATGGTCGATCTTCTTCTGTTCATACCAGGCGGCAGAGACATATGAGTCATGTGTACCCTTGAAAACCACTTTGCACTTGCCCGTGGACTCTAGCTGCTTTACCTGGTCATTTGCCTTAGCCATGTGGGTGATGAGGGTGATCTCATCGCCTTCAACTGAGCGCACGGTGAATGGCAGATGCGTCATTTCAATCTGTACCTCTCTTGATAGGAGCGCAGACTCCGCAGAGATGACCACACCCAGAGGGTTGGCCTGGATAAGCTCGATCGCCCCTGGAACATTCTCTTTTCTGAACTCTTTTGGAGTGTAGAGCACCATTATCGATTTTTTTCAACGAGACACTTCCTTCTTGAAGGCCACAACCGGGCGAGCCTCCCTTTATTTATCTTCTTAGCTCGCCGCGGCTGCGCTTTCTGCTTTGGAAGATTTGACGCGGGCCCAATCAAACCGCCCGATTTGGACACCCTTGGAGTCTAAGCGATCGTTATCGGGGCGACTGTGGTTGTTGTGACTGTGCTCTTAAGCTGTAAACGCGAATTGACTCCCACCAACGGCCGTATGACTGATCCCCGGAGCGGATAGCCATCTACCCACTGCACTGGTACCAGCGAAGTCAACAAGATCGCAACAGAGTCACGTGCCCTTCCTGGTGTGCCGATAACGAATCCCTTGGCGGAGTTCGGGAATCCGCCCTGCAACGTCTTTGACACAAAAACGATGCATCTCCTTGAGCAGAGTCAAGTTTGGATTCAGTGCTAACCTGCCATGTCCCCAGCCATCACCACAAAATCAAAGGTGTGTACACTCTCGGATGTCTAGTACCCCAGGAAGCCTGCACATTCTTGTCGTCGGCGCCACTGGTCTTGTGGGATCGCATTTCATCAAAGAGGCCCAGACCTCAGGGTTGGTAGGTAAGATCACGGTTTTGGCAAGACGGTCTGCGCCCTATTTCCAAGCGTTCGACAAAGTGCACGCTATCATTGAGCCAGATTCATTACTTTGGTCCAAATGGATACAAGGGTCCGAGCAAATCGATATGGTCTTTTCAGCTTTGGGCACTACTGTGGGTGACGCTGGAGGGATGTCCCGACAAAGACGTGTTGACTACGACTTGAACTTGATAGTGGCCCATCAGTGCAAGTTGAAAGGCGCCAAAGTATTCGTCCTTGTGTCAGCATTCAACAACCTGTTGGTCACCAAAACATTACCGTACTTCGCCTTGAAGCAGCAAATTGAAGACGCTATTACGTTTCTTCACTACGACTCCACAATAATTTTAAGACCGGGGCCCTTGGTCGGTGACAGGTCCCATGTCAAGCCGAATAAAACAATGAGAAGCATCTTGTCTACTTTTGTCGCTGACTACACTTATGATACACCGTTCAGTTGCCTTGTTGGAGGTACTGTAAAGGCACAAGAGGTGGCTGAGGCGGCAATGTTCTTGTTGGAGACGAATCAACAACTGGTATCCATCAAGGTGCTCAGCAGTAGAGAAATCTTCCTCTTGAGCAGAGCCATTGATTCTTTGTGACCTTCTGAATCAGAGCTTGCTCTTGATGCCGTTCAGTCTGTACTTCATGTCTTTTAACTGCTTCGTCTCTGGATTCCAGGCCTCAAACTCTTCTAGCAACTTGTCAATCTCACTTTCCGCCCCAGGCCAATGGGCGCGAGCTTCAAATAGTAGTCCTCGCATGCACCATGGAAGGTGGTACGGGTTTGTTCCCAGCTGATCAATAACGTATGGTTTGAAGTGGAGCGGGATCTCATATCGTAGATCATTGGTGTAGAGTGAGAAGTTCAAAGCCAAGTCGTACACCTGTGGGTCGTTATAGATAGTGGAATGACCACCTCCCGTCAAAGGACCAGCCAGTGAATTTGAAATCTCCTTGATCACTCCATGATCTGACTGTCCAATATTATGAAGATGATTTGCCATTGACAGCGCCCTGGATACAAATGCTGGCGTCTTGGAAGAACCATCAATATATGTGGCCCTGAATATGTTTGGATGACGCACATGCAGACAGGTTGATGAGTATAATGGCACCAGTTGGTCATTGATCGACCCGACAAACGTCAGTTTGATGTTATGTTTGATGACTGTCTTTAAGGAGTTCAACAGTTCTCTTGAATGCACAGAGTCAAAGTTCTGGAATTGGAACAACTCCATCAGAGAGCCACTCTCAATCGTAGAGTACGCCCTTACAAAGAGTGTTTGATCCGCACCAAAGAATGGCCCATTGTTGATCCCCGCCATGAGTAGCATGGAGACCTTCTTATTCTCAGCGTTGATTATTCCATCCTCAATCAATTTGGCCAGCAAAATGATACTCACAGGACAGCCTTGAGAATGCGCAGCAAAGTAAACGTAATCAGCAGATGCGATATCCTCTTGCCATTTCTTTAGCACCTCGTAGAAGAACTCCACTCGGCTAAATATACGACCCTCGCGTTCTAGGGCAATCTTCTGCACCGTAATGGGTATGCCCTCACGATTGGCCCATCTCCATACGGCTTTTTCCGCCTCATTGGCAAACTTTATCGATGTTCCTGTTGGTTCACCTATAAGAGGTCTGATAACCTTGGTTGGGAAGAAGCCATGGACACCAATGATGAGCACTTTCTTGATGCTCTTTGGCGGTGAACTGGTACGATAGAGATGCTTTGGCTCAGCAACCTCGAACCCGAGAGTGTATCTCAATCTGTTAACATTCGTTATAATAGATGCACCTGCGGAGTAGTGTGGCAGAGCGTCCTCGAAAGCGGGCACCACAACATTTGAATGGTGATCTTCCTTCTTAACATTCTTCGGTCCGATTGTAGGTTCGAATAAGATGGCCTCACCACCTGAGAGCAATATATTGGACAGCGATGGATCATTCCTTTGTGCCTTGGAAGTGGAATTGTTCCAGAAAGACCATGAGTACTTGCTGTCCTTGCCGGCGTCGCCAGCTACCGATTTAAGGGAGTTGTCATTCTGTAGCACAGCGTCATCCAGTTTCTTGGATGGTTTACGGCTCCAGGCCATCCATGAATCCTTGCGGTCCTCCTTACTTTTGATTGAGGCATCCTCTGGCTTATCCGCCTCTGGTTTATCCGCCTCCAGGTCTGGCTTATTCGGTTCCTCTGTGTGAGTATGTGCCGATGAGACCGACGCTGCGGAAGTTGACTGCGTACCATCAGTTTCGAGAGAGCGAGGCCTCTGGTCCAGCTGGGAGGCCTTGCGGGTCCATATTGACCACATGCTCTCTTTTCGTTGCGAAGAGGTGTCATGTGAGTCCACCTGTAGTTCTGGTGTATCTCCGTTCTCCTCCGGCTGTTCGGCGTCCTCTTCGGTCTGCTTCTCTGGCTCTCCAGCCGCCGGCTGAAAGCATGGTCTTGAAGTCAGTGCCTGTTCATCCTCTTTGTACTGTGAATGTAGCGATTGAATCGATGTTTGGCCGAATACCCGGGAAGGCTGGCGTTGAACTGTCTTGTTAACCGGGCCGGGGTTGTGCTGATTGCTCATCTTAACGCGTGTGAGAGAGCTGACAGCTGACTTCTTGGACATACAAATCCGTAAAGGATGTTCTCTTCTCGTTTCCTTCGAGTATGAAATGAGATTTTCTGGGACCGCCAGCAGTTTCCGATGTTCTTTGCTATTTATCGGTACACTTCTTTAGCTTTGACTTTCGTTGCCAAAACAATCGGCTCTCGTTCCCATAAAACACTCCCCCACGCGTCAAGCACGCAGCCAGAATAGCCAAGTTCTTTGAGAATCCGTTATGAAGAACACAGCCAGACTCTCAGCTGTCCTTTCAGTGGGCCTCGTGGCATACTGAGCGTTTGCCGCTGACTGGGAGGATCCGGAGTTCAACTTTGACGGAATGGCCGCTGAACATGCCGCTGAGCATTAGGAAGATCTCGCTGACGAGTTCTGTCAAGACTTTTATGACATACCTCTGCAGATCTTCAAGTCATGTGTATGACGATACTTCCCCTTCGTTATAATGACGGTAGAGCAGTGCTGACCAGCCCAGAATCAACAGTTTTACACATGTTTCGCGCGTGGTTACAACGATGTTTACTTGTGTGAGAGATGCTCATTGTTAACCGAGGAGGACGCGGTAGATGCAGATTGTGACTGTACTTGCTGCTGGTACCATTATGCACTCAACTACTGCTTCAAGAACTTGTGCGCTGACGAGGACGAGTATACCAGAGCTGCGGCCTACTATCAAGATGTTTGTGCTTGCGCACCAGAAAAGACTCACTTAAAGCCATACTTCGAGTCTGCAAAGTCTTCAAAGCGACTGAACGAATCAAAATGTTCGAAGCGCATGTAGTGGGTCAAATCTGATTTTGTCGAGTCTCGCAATTCCCGCCCAGATCTCGGGAACAAAGCCAAGTACGACCAGATTCCAGATTCCAAAGACGCTTTTCCCTGCAACTCTCTTGGCCCAGATCAATTCAAGGACGTGAAGCATGAAGACATACAATGGGCAGATTGCTGCTGTTTTGTGCAGCTGGCGAGATAGAGAAGTGGGGCGATGCTACTTCTCACTTGAAGACTAAGGTTTCCCAAGTTTCCAGTTTTATTGCCGAGTTGGTAGACCATAGGAAGATCTTGACATTGTATTTCACTCGAGGTGGAGAGGAAGTCATCCAAGGTGGTACGGATGCATTTTAGGTGCCATTGCGGTTTCATTTCCATTGGACTGGTACAACGACTCCTCAGAAGCATTGCGTGGTACACTTGCTAACTTCCTGCCACCTGAAATTGCTAAGAGTATTGACCATATCGGCAACGACAATAAGACTGGAATATTGGGAAATGGTGCTCTGGGGTGTAATCAAGCGTCTTTGCTCGTGGAGGCTCCTTTCGATTGCAGCACCCCCTTCAACTTTCATTAATGTGCTTGTCTTATCAGCATGTCCCAGTTGAGCAGCTTTGATAAGTACAGCACAGTAGAGCATCTCAACCCTGAGGCGCTTGAGATATTGAAGTCTTCCGTGGTGCAAAACTGCAGTCAAGGAGAGGAGGTGCGTCACTGCAGCTCTCAATAGAGAAATTCCTCTTGACTACGAGGATCATATTGCAGCTGATATCGGCTTGTTCAAGTATTTAAGAGTCGTGCCACATGACTTGAACATCGGGGACGAACTCAGGGAGTTTGAGGCTGATTACATTTTCCTAACATCTGTGGATCAAATAAAGAACTCCGCTGATCTTGGGGCTGCAGTGATCGTTGACAAATGTGAGTTGATGGGTGACAAACTCATGGATTATATGCTTCCACAGATGGACATTTGCGACATTCGTGCATTGTACGCCTGTAAGAACCCAGACCCGTGGTCCAGTAAACATCATTATTGTTACCATTCCGCTATTTGTTGCGTCGATGTGACACTCTCACTCATTTGCTTAATGTCACAGGGACGTCTCGTAGTCTACACAGCAGATCAAACACGCCAATTACAAGCCTCCATAATCAGAGAATCTCCACTTCACCAGCCATCTCCAATCTTCTGCTATTGCAACCAACGTACAACTTGTAAGTTCCAGGCGCTATCACCCAGCTCTGGTCTTCTCTGTCCCAGATACGGATATCTCTCTTCAAAATATCAGACTCGAGCTTCGCAGTCTTATCTGGCATCGAGTGAAACTTATCAAAGCTTGTCAATTGCCTAGGTGTCTTCTGCCCACTCTTTGCCTTTGGTTATTCAATGTACTACTCACCAACCTACAAATCATCTGCCTCGCCAATATTCGTGACTTGCGCATTCACACTGTAAAGAACGCTCCACAATGCCCCACAAGCCTCCCAAGCCCCCAGCAGCAATGGGCTCCTTATAATAGTCCTCCTGGGCGTAGCCCACCGGGTATTCGTATCCATTGGGGCCGTAATTCTTCTCATTGAAAAGATAAGAATACATAACCCCAGGAACAAGAGGAAAGCCAAAAAAACCTCGACATCTCTGAACCACAAAATCTCTAGCCGCAAACATTGGATGCTGTTCATCCATGACAGCAAGCGCTATGAGTGCTGATCAAAGCACACGCAGAGGGTGATATCATGGCTGGAACTTCACTATCCGTGTACCCCTTCCCCTCGATACCTCAAGTGAGATGGCGGCAAAGTGTATAAAGCTGTGCACAAAAACAAGTATTGATGGAAATGCACAGCAGGTCAGGGTGTTTAGCTGCGGCCAGGGCGACGAGTCGCGAGGGAAGTGTAGCAATCGCAGCTTGAGTCTCTGAGGAGGCTGCAGCGCACTATGAGCCCATAGAGAAAGTATCATTGATCTCAGAGTTCATGTTCAGAGAGCGTGGTGACATTGCAGTGTTAAATGTGTGAATGCTTCCATTGTTGGTGGCGTAGTGATGACTATTCATGCTCAGCTGGCGATTAACGCGGTCTCTTCTGTCCAATATGCTGGCTGGTGGGATCCCAGTAGTGCTGGCGTTCGTGAAGAGAGTCGGATGCTCGGATGCCATTGTGTTAGAAGTTGATTGCTGTGACCCCTCGGAGAACGTAGAAGACCTTGCAGACATGGTTGACATCGAGATCACCGGCAAAGTGCTCACATTGTCCGGGCGAGTGAACGTGCTTGATCCTTCCACAAGGGACGGGGATTTGGACTGCAGCTTTCGTGAGTCTGTCTCCAATTCAAAATTGACGCTGTGTGGCCCATGTGTCCTGTTCTCGTTCCTGTATTCCTCCAACTGGCTGTCTTCGGTCAAGACAGAGTCGCCGGTGCCAGGCGGAATATCAAGGGGCACAGCCACTCTTTCAGGGTTGTAGAGATTATGCCTCAGGATCTCTTTAGCTGATGACGTACTCCTGGGCTGTACCAGCCTTTTCACCCAAGCAAATCGACCCATCTTGTTCTTCTTTGAGCCATCGCCTACATGTGTCAGTTAGTGTCGTGCTCCTCTTAAATCATTTGATCTCACGCACTAGGCTCGGTGTGCTTCTCCTTGATCTGCGTCATGGAGTGAAAGTGTTATGCCGATGTCTCTAGATCGTTGCGGGCCGGGGACTCTTGAGAGAGGAATAGGGAAGTCAACATTGTTTGGCTGTAGCGCTCTGAATTTTGCTCGAATTATGAGGACGCGCGCATCGCGTCTACTTCTGGGCAGCCATGGTGATGAGCTTGGTGAAAGAGGACCTTCTTAAGGCACACATCAGTATGATGGAGGCTGAACTAGAGACTGGCACTTACATGGTAGATAGCACTGTCTGGCAGACAGGACAGAGATAGGCATAAAGGTATTGTAGTGATCGTAAGTATAAAGGGGGGGGGGGGGGGGGTCATGAGTTCATATTATTTCAGCTGCACTTTGTTGTCCGTGGTTTCGTGCACGTCGCCGGAAGCATAAGGAGGAGGTTGTTCGGCATTCTGTCCGCTGGAGCTCGACACGCCTTGCTGCTCCTCCCCTTCTTGGTACTCATCATCCACTGGGAGTGCCACGGGCCGGTCGTTCTCCACCAGTCTCTCGTAGTCGGTGTGCGCCACACGTCTCGCCTGGTCACCAGTGACCGGACTCGTGATGTACACAATGTAGATGGAGTGCAATGTTCCAGGCAAACCGAACATCAACGTCAAGAGAACATTTAGGAGGAACTGTTTTGTCCAAAACCCTGATCTAATGAACACAGGGAGCGGTGGGAAGAAACAGGCGATAACATAGAGGAAGATGTCCTCGGCGTCGACGGATCTTCTGTGTGGATGGTGCTCGTCAACCATTCTCGTGCAGTGCTGATGTTCCGTTGTCTGAGAACACCAAAAGACTGTGTTGGTAATATGGTGCGCATCACAATTTGTGCACAGCCCTCGTTGTATTTTGAGGCGCGCGGTGAACGAGGAGGACAGCGCCGGGCCGCCGGCGGGCAGCCTTTTTTGCGCCCTGGTGCTCCGCCTGCTCTGGGCCGCGAAATCCTCGCCTGACTTCTTACCCCGTTGTTGGGCACGTGTTGAGCACATACTGTGGATCGGCCAAAGGCATGCCGGGTCTACAACGAGTCAATTGCAAAAGCGCTCCTCGCTGGTTCCTGCCCGAGCACACAGCAGTGCTGCACAGGGGACAACGTACTTTTGTGGCTTGCTCGTGGGCTCAGTGAACTCTGATCCCAAATTCTGAGGCTGAGGATGGGCTAACGTCTAACTTGCAAAGTCGGGTCGACACTTGGACCTATCCGCCCACACACGGTTTCTCTTTTCCTAGTTCCCTATTATATCGTTGGAGATGCATCGAGGTTTGGATGGCTGGCTAAACGCACACACTTCCTTGAACTGTCTCAAACCAGCATCCAGATCATCGAATCTTTAGCACCATCCTTTTTGTTAAGCGCATCCCACTTGCCGCCGTCCGTTCTCAACCGGTCAATCTTGCTTGAAATCAGTTTCAGCAAATGTTTTGAGGATCTCTATAGCCGATGCTCAACTTTCCAGCTGTCCCGATCAGCACAATATGTATCACTGTCCTCTGCAGCGTCACTCGCATCCATGATTTGGGAAAGCCCAGTGGGGCTACCGTCTGAGGGCCGAGTGCTATCGTGGTTCGGGATATACTCATGCAAATTGAATGGAACAGATTTGATCTTTCTCCTGGACCTAACTCTCTCCAGCTCCGCCTACCTCTCTCATCTGTCATTGTTGACATGCACAACAAATATTTGCGGGGCGGGGAGAAGTCTCCCTTACACGCACGAATTAGCCGGCAACACCAAGCCGTTCAAATATACAACTGGATGCCTAGTGAATAGAATCATAAGATTTGTCCCGGAAAGATCGACATCGATAATTCCAAAGTCATGGCTGAACAAAACTGGTGATAAGATAAATTTGGGCCCCATTAGTCAGAGATACCCAGACGTACGACTAAAAGCTTCTATGGGTTTATCGATGAGGAAATAGAACTGTTCCGCCCTGGTCAGGGCTGCAAATGAAGCTTACGGCATTGACTTTGGCAGAATAAGTGGTGGGCTGACTTGGTCTCAGAAGGAGAGCGGAGTGCTGATCCGGGTTTCATGGAGGATGGATACCGGGAACAGGCGGAGAAAACGCCAGGGGACCTCGACACCGGCTGTTGAGTGGCCCGCTGGATATCGATGCAGCTCAAAGTGACCAGACCAATAGTGCACTTGCCTAGACCAGCGAGTTGCAGGGGGGGGGGGGAATAGAAGAGAATATCCATGCGTGGCGGCCCTATACGCAATCATCGTGCAGAGTAGCAACGGGCTATGCTCAAACTTGTCGGACACACAAGAATGAGGAGCCAATAGTGTCATAAGGATTCAAGAAGAGCGCATTAACAGCAAAAGAGAGTGCCACTAGGTGATACATGTAGCAGGATATATGCGCGAGGAGGAAAAGACCCCAAAGAGGAGGTTATGGAAAATTGCTCACAGGGGTACTGGAGTTCATTGAAGGCGCTATGATGAGCAACCAACCAGCTGAGGTCTTCTTGAACAGTAAGATTGGAGCTTTCATTAGTCTCAACCTTCTAATCTGTATGCAGAGATGAGAGCCGTCGCATGCATGACAGAAGACCTGGAGACGGAAGGACAAGGGAAAGTTCAGTGCCGGCTGTATAGATTTTGCAATCTTGGCCAAGCTTGTCTCTCAGAACTGAGAAGTGGACGCTGGCCTATATGGTAAACCAGAGCTCTTCGTAACAGCTCGGCAGCGAATTCCACACACACTGATTCTCTTTGGTTTCTTGACTGGACTTACAAGTGGCTATGCGGTAATACATATGGAGTATGCCTCAACTGGTGCTGAAGAGAGGAGTCCAAGGATACTGGCACAATGCTGGTTGCGTTTGACATACGTCTATGCCTTCCCATCATGTGATATCACACTGACTCGCAATCGACAAAGGCAAGAGGAGCTCGGTAGAGTTGAGATATTTTCATGATTCATTCACAGGCGACAGCAGACAGGTACACTGGATCCCCTTTGAAGGTTGTTTACCTCAAAGCGGCGACGAATTCTCAAGAAGGTGGAATAATAATAGTGGTTTCGGTGAATTTTGAGGATTGCCGGAGATCATCGAGTCACTGCCCGCAAGTGTGGTTTCCTTAGGCATCAAATATGTTGCCAAGGCTCATGTTGCGCACATATTGATAGCTTTAAGGTACATATCTGGCATCGGAGGATACCGCATGCAGCAAGACGTTTGTTCAAGGTCGACACAGCCCCGTTTTGCCTGATTTGTGATGGAGCGCGTCCTGGGCTTAAGCAATTGCCGTAAGCTCCCATCGCGGAGACTCGGTGAATGCTACGCACGCCTTTATACCAAGTTATACTATCTCAGGGTGGCTATCCGAGTGCTTGAATATTCTTTCCGGCAATCATCAATGATGGTAGATACGTTAGTACTTGCATCGGTGCACTCAGCTCACATTCGGCATATGCGAAACACCGGCTTGCCATAGCTTAGAACGCCCGCGGTGATCATACCCTCGGCATCTCGGGGCTTTTTTTTTCGAGGCCTGGGCCTATTGCCGCGGTACAACGGCCGCTGATTGGCCCGGTCTCCCAGTTGGGATGCAGGAAAGCGCACGCGGTGGCCGGTGGTATAAAGAGCGGGTTCCCACCACCTGATTTCTGTCCCCTTCTGGCTGTATCGCTCTAGTGAACCCAAGGGACTGAGATATCGCTACAGAGACCATCAGGGATGGATATCCTTAGCGCAACACACCATACTACCTACCCAACCATGTCCTCCTCACACCAATACGATCCCTACAATCCAGAATACTCCAGTGAAGAATCACGGCAGTACCCACAGCAAGACGGTCAATACCAGGGGACATATCCAGGTCAGCTGATGATGATGCCATTATATTCCTCACCGGCAGCGAGCAACCCACTCAACAACAACACACTTGTGACCCCTGCTCCTCTCTATGCCAGGCCGGAATCAATGGGGTATCAGGCTCAGTACCCAGACATGAGAGCATCACAGCCAAGCGGTCCTTACCGAGAGAGTTGGGCCTCCGCAGGAACGTTGTATCTGGCTACGCCATCGATATCACAAGCTCCACAGGCTCCGCAAGCTTTAAACGATGCACAGCTGCTGTACACCCCGACAGATCCACAGCATATGTATCTTCCAGGTGCGCGTGGCTTACAGCAGTTCGATCAGAAGCCACCATACGCACAACCGCTCCCTGCAGGAAGATCGCCACCACAATCACATTTACATCAAGGCGTCGAACAAGTCACGACGGAACACATGAAAAATCTCCTAAAGAGTGGGAAATCATCGAGTTCCTCAACGGGGAAACGCAAGCCTCGGGTGAAGAAAGACTCGCAGAGCGATGATGAGGAATTCCAATGCACCTACTGTGACAAGTCTTTCAGTAAGAATTACAACCTCAATTCGCATCTGAAGGCGCACAGTTCAGCGAAACCATTTCAGTGTTCCTTCTGCGACCGCTCATTCGCCAGAAATCACGACAAAAAGCGTCATGAGTACTTGCATCAGGGTGTCAAGAGATTCCAATGCGGTGGAACATTAAAGGATAACGTTACCCATTGGGGCTGTGGGAAGAGGTTTTCACGTGCTGACGGCCTCGGGCGTCATTTCCGAACAGATGTGGGTTGGCTCTGTATCCGTCCGTTGATGGTGGAGGCCAAAGAGTCTGAAGGTGCCTCGGTCACCGCGGAGGATCAATACGACTATGCCTTTGTTGATAATCTCTTAAAGAATGCACAGTCATGAACCAATGTGCATGTCAATACCATATGAGCACCGTAGCAGTAAAAGATCGAGCCCACGATAAACAGTCTGTGGTCTGTGTCTGGTATGCGAGATACCCAGAACCCCTCGTTGGAGACAACTCGACTGCCATTCTAGCAGCCCCTAAATTCTTTCATAGGGATAAGCTGACTGGATGCTGTAGTACTGCTACGTTCGAGTATTAGGGGTTCTATGATCTATCCAGCTTGCAAGGCACTGCAAGGCACTGCAAGGCATAGCTCAGGCTCGTGTCTCCAACCCCGAGTTGTGATCATACCAAGACTCTCCAGGCTACAGGATCCCAAGCAAGCAGGTGAGGAACTGGGTGTACATGTGCCTAGTCTCAAAAGCATACACACCAAGACCGGGTTTAGAACCGTGATCATTGATGGGCCTTTTGAGTTGTAGAGGTCACAATTTAGGCAGTAGGCATCCCTGTTGTTTGAGTTGCGACATCTCGATTTGTCTCTATTGTTATGCCACACTGCCCGAACCTACTGTTATCTGTTGTAATCGTCAGCAGTGACCTCTACTTGTGCCAGATAAGTAATTAGTTTTCAGTTAGAGTGAGACATATTTTGTAGTCCTCGCAATCAGCTGTCAGCATCCTGACCAGGGTTAACATACTGGTACTCGAGGATGTGCAGGATCTTCCAGATTCCGAACGAGATTAGAGATCCAATGAACGGACCAACCCAATAGATCCAATGGTACACTGGGAAAGAGCGGGCAGCGACACATGGGCCGAAAGATCTTGCTGGATTAAGACCGGCACCAGTGTAGTAGACACAGATGAGATGGCCGATAAAAAGGGCAACACCAATGGCCAATGGGGCCATGAAAGTAGCCCTGTGTTTCTCAACAGCCATGAAGAGCACAGTTGTACACAGGATGGCAGTACCAAAGGCCTCAAGGAAGAGTCCTCTACTCTTCGAGCAGCCACCACCAAGTCCATTGGCAAATGCGATTGGGCCTGGAGTCATGGCAGAGGCAGCACCAGCGGCAGCCATACCAGCAATGAGCTGGGACAACATCATGATAGCACCTCTCAATGGTGGGACTGCCTTGGCAAGCACCAAAGTAAGCGTAACTGCTGGGTTGAGGTTACCACCCGAGACTCTAAAGAAGATAAACACGGCAAACATAAGGGAGAACCCGAAACCAAAGGCAATCATGATGAGCTGACTTGGGTGTGAACCTGGCTCCTTGACAGAAGTGTCCTGGTTGGCAATCTGTGCAATGACAAAGGCACTCCACAAGAACATAAACGTTCCCACAAACTCACCAAGGGCAACGACAAGATGGTTTCTCCACGTGTCAGCCAGGCCGAAGTGAGTGTACTTAGGCTTATAAGGTGGGACGTATGTCGCGCCACCGGTGGCCTCAACGTCTTCGTTGGTTGGAGTTGTGTCTTCTGGCATTGTTGAACGGTATGATGGACATGACGGAGACGGAAACAGCGGGGGGTGGGGCTTGCTTTTATATGAAACTGGAGCCAAGCTCATCTCGCGTCTCCGGGGAGCAAAGCAGCATACATGCACGGAAACAAGGGGCTAGCTGTTCAGAAACGGAGGGGCAAGAGCTCAAGTTGGTAGCGACAATAGCCCGGACCAGATGTGCTGTTAGCCCACCGTGTTATAGCTAAAGTCAAAGCCAATGGACAGCACTCTGCTTGCAGCATTGGGCCCTAGCAACGCATTGTTGCCATATAAGCTCTGAAATGGGGGCTCCCATAATTGGTGTCACACTTCAGGGTTATTCGATAGATGCGGGCTGCCGCAGGGATTTACGTCTGGAACGTCCATTTGGGGCAATGACAGCAAATGAACGGGGGGAAAGGTAGCCAGACGGGAAAAGGTGCTGGGTAAGTGGTAATTAAAATTTAATCCTTGTTTATGAAATGAGCCACGACAATTCCATAAGGGTTGGCCATGTCTTTCCTCCAGTCCTCAAGCTTGGGAGCTTTCAGATGTTCCATTTTTGGAATTTAGTTGTATGCAACCAAATTTCAGTAGGAAATACTTTGTGCATAACATGAGAACTTCCCACCAGCCCCATGCAAAGTGATACGATGCCGGGTGGCGATTAACCTGTCCATGACCATCCTTCATTCGGTCTGTTCGCCTGCGGCCTTCCTTTTCTAGTGATTCTCTATCTCCAAGATTTGCGGTGGTGAGGGCGGTCCCGATCTCATTTGCAACCTCCGTAAATCCTTGTCAACTAGATGGGTGTCTGCTATATATTGGTACGGTGCATTGTTTAATCCTACTCGGTCCCTCTGGGAACTGTTTCGTAGCTTCCTGATGCCGTGGTGTCTATGCCATGGTGTCTGACACCAGCTGCATTTTAGCACCCTACGCACCGAAAAGCAGCGAAGGAGCCCATCCTTCAGTACGCGCGTTCCCCGTAGTCCTGCACCACGTGGAAATTTGCGCCTATGACACAATGCTAACCCAATGCTAACCCAATTTCGCCCACCAGACCATCTGAGAGCTGGGCAAGGACATAATGCAAAGATCCCCCATCAGGTTTACGGACTACGGCATACCGACATTTCGGTCCGTATGACCAGCACTGTGTATGTTTGTGTATGCAGCCTTTTCCACTTTGGGCTTCACGATCGTCGCAGGGCCAATCTAGCACACCAATGCTGCGGTAGTATGCAAAAGCAACTGACTGAACAGCTAACCATCCAGTATATAACCGTTAACTGTGAAAAGGACCTTATCGCGTCGTACTTAGAGCCTTAGTACGGCAGCACACCGTCGTAATATGCAATTTAACACGCCTAAATATAGCGGGCTGCGCCGGCAGTGCGGTACTAATTAATACTCTGCATCATCATGAGCCAGCAGCTGTGCAGCGCGCAGCAGCAGCTTATATATATAAAATAATTATAATTAATATTAATTGCGGCCGCCGGCCGGCACGGCCATATTCATGCACCCGGACACCACGTTAGGTGGCTGGCCTCCAAAAAAATGGCGTCACAGACAGGATTCGAACCTGCGCAGGCAGAACCTAATGCCTAACAGCTAATTATAGCAGGGCATCGCCTTAACCACTCGGCCACTGTAACCTCGTAGTGGGCAGCATATGGCGCCGGCAGGCAATCATCTCCCAGACAAGGATGAACATCATTTTCCTGCGCATTTTCCCCACAGGCTGTTCTACAAGGTCCTACAGGCTTTAAATGACACATACGCTCACATTCTATCAACAGGGGTAAGACCGAGCAAAGTCATACCGTTATAAAGCACCTGGCGAGCTGCAGAGTATAATGCCAAACGGGCAGTGGCCAATTCCTTGGTTTGGCCAGCGACCCACAGAACATCATAGCAGGAGGAGACCTGGTGCGTCAGACGGAACAAGTACGTGACAACAGTCGATGGCTCATTCGTCTTGGATGCGTTTTTCAACACATCTGGGTACTGTGCAAGAAGACGAATCAAAAGCTCGGCCTGTGGTTCCGTCAAGAGGCTGTAGTCAGCGTTCTTCAACTCCTCAGCGGCAATCTCGGATTTTCTCTCAACTGATCTGAGACGAGAATGGGCATACTGCAAGTATGGACCGGTGTCACCTTCGAACGATAGCATGCGCTCCCATTTGAATTCGTAGTTATTGATACGCTTGGACTGCATATCCTGAATCATTACAGCTGAAATACCAACAAGATCAGCAACTTCTTCCGGATTATCAATCTGCGCATACTTAGCCTCGTTCTTTTTCATCACTTCATGCATCTTATCCTTCGTTTCCTCCAAGATGTTGTCAAGGAACACAACGGTGCCTCGTCTAGTTGACATACCAAGAACCATACCAAAGTTGATATGTTGCAATCTGTTGGCCCATTCGAAACCCATCTGCTTCAAGATCTCAAAGAACTGAGCAGTATGCAGATCCTGCTGAGAGGCAATGACATAGATCATCTTGTCAAACTTGTACTTCTCGAAACGTTGAATAGCCTCGCCAACGTCCCTGGTCAAATAGAGCTTAGTACCATCAGATTTCTGGACAATACACTTTCCAAGCTTCTTGTTGTACTTCTTCAAGTCAATAAGAATTGCACCCTTGTCCTCATGTGTCATTCCCTTCTCCTCAAACTTTTGCATCACGTCGCTCATGAGCTCTTGTGACACTTGGGATTCACCAGAGTAGACATCGTACTGGATGTTCAGACGCTTATACGTGGCAACGTACTTCACAATCGAGAGCTCTCTAAATCTCTTCCAGTACTTCAGGGCTTCCTCATCACCATCCTCCATTTTTTTGAAGTAGGCACGAGCTTGGCCGTCGGTAGACTCCGCCTCTGGAAGGGAGCCACCCTCGCTCTCAATGTCCTTGTTGATCTTGACGTAGACCTCGAACAAATGGTTGATTGGATCCTTCTGAAGCTCCTCCTCAGAACCGTATTTCTGGAAACCAAGAGCCAGGACACCAAACTGCTTTCCCCAATCACCCAAGTAGTTGATACGAGTCACGTTCCAGCCCAACTGTTCGTACAGGTTAGACAAGAACCCACCAATGATGGTAGAGCGCAAGTGGCCAGCGTGGAACGGCTTAGCAATGTTAGGGGAGGAGAACTCAATAACGAGTTTCTTATTCTCACCAATAGGGATCGAACCATAGGCGGTCTTTCTGGTGAGCACGTCGTTGATCACAACATTGAACAAGAACTTTGGTGCAAAGAAGAATTGGATAAATGGACCATTACCTTCCACCTTGGAGAGGTATTCACCTAATGGGAATTTTTCAGCCCATTCCTCAGCGAGCTTCTTCGGGTCAGCGCCCTTAAGACGCAATCTTGGAATTGGGATAAGCAGGTCACCGCGCTCCAAAGTGTTAGTCCACTCGAGAGCTGGGAAGATGATGTTAGCGTCAACGCCAGAAATCTTTGCAAGCTCTTCAGTGATGTAGTTTCTCAACACATCAACGGCGTTGTGGTCTGGGAACGAGCCCTCAAACTTGGCCGGGGCAGCGATGGAGAGCTTCGCCAGCTGTGCCGCAACAACGGAAGCGGATGCCATGGTGTTTCTGTTGATTCTTGGGGTGTATAACGTGCGTGTAAGTCTAGGGAAGATTGTTCTTGTGAGCAGTCTCTTGAACATCCACAAGCAGAACTCCAGTGCCTTTTTAGCGAATCTTTTGCCCCGACAGACGACTCATCGCTGCTGCTGTCGATGAAAAAAAAAACAAGGCGAGTCTCTGGTAGTGCGCCTACCATTTCAATTAGTACCACTCAAGGGGTACCATGTGGGCTCCTTTTGGCCAGTCCATGGGACAGTCCAGGCGGGTAATCAGTGACCAGTCTGTATGAATGAATGGCATTATTTGCCGGTTTCTGTTCTCCTGCCATTTGGCGCTCTGATAGCCGCCCTCCACACTTTCAATGTACTCCCTCCATCACTCAATGTAATATGAGAAAGGATATTTCTTCTCCATCTCAAATCTCAAGTCTTCTAGCACTACTAATTAAGTGGCGGCAATCATTTGAATTACGAACCCTACAGCATCATATTAGTCGCAGTCTATAATATGTAACTTATGTATAAGCTTCGTGAAGTCATTAAGCGGAAGAGGTCTCACCAGCATCGGCGTGCTCAACCTGGTCGGCCTTGGCCTTGAGGAATGCATTCTCCTGGGTGAAGTTTCTGTGTGGTACGAAGGATGCTGATTTCCATGCCTTGACACCAGATGCATACATGTCGTCAACCTCCTCAAGGGTCAACCCGGATGTGTATGGAACAGTGAAGTAGACAAAGAAGAGGGCAAAGATCAGACATCCCAAAAACACGTAACCGTAGTAGAAACCAATCGCAGATGTAATGAATGGAGTGAAAAAGGCAATGAGGAAACCCCACAACCAGTTGGAGGCGGTGGCAATACCCATAGCCTTAGACTTGATTCTAATTGGGTAAATCTCAGACACAACAATGAAACAACATGGACCCCAACTAGTGGCAAAGAAGAAGATGTAGATACATGCAAAGAAGATCATGGCGTTACCAGTTCCCTTGGAAGAAGGCTGATCCTCACCATTTGGATACAAGGTGGTGACACCGAGCGAGGCAAAGATGACGAAACATACAATCATTCCAATGGCTCCAATGAGCAGGGAGCGACGAGCACCGAGTCTGCCCACGGTGAACAGACAGATGACGGTTGAGGCAAAGTTGACAATACCAAGAACAATCGAGGTTTGGAAAGAGTCAGTCATACCAACAGCCTTAAAGATGGTGGTACCATAATAGAAGAAGTAGTTGTTACCGGTAAGCTGTTGCAAAGCCATGAGCATGACACCACACATGACACGGAAACCAATCTGAGGCTTACCTTTGATGAGCTCACCCCAGGTGGCTCTGCCAGCAGTATCCTCCTTCAAGATAGCAGCGTTAATCTCCTCGACCTCGGCAAAGATAGCTGGATCGTCAGCAGAGACTCTGTTAGAGTAAGCGAGAGACTTTCTAGCGTCATCCAAACGGCCGACCTTGATCAAGTATCTTGGAGACTCTGGCATGAAAACCATACCGGTGATCATGAGAAGAGCCCAGAAGAAACAAAGACCAAGACCAACTCTCCACTGAGTGGAGTCACTGTAGCTCTTGGTACCATAGTTGGTGCAGTAACCCAAGAAGATACCAAGGGTGATCATCAGCTGGTAGGACGAGACAAGAACGTCACGAAGATGCTTTGGAGCGGACTCAGAGATGAAAAGTGGTGAAATGACACCAATACCGCCGACACCGAGACCGGAGATGATTCTGCCGATGAAGTATTGGTACCATTTGTTGAAAGAGGTGATCTGGATGAGAATTCCGATAATGTAAATGGTCATCATAATCATAAGACCGACACGACGACCGTACAGATCGGCGGTTTTGCCCAAAAAGACGGAACCGAAAGCACAACCAATGTTGAAGATGGCGACAATCAAACCAGTTCTGACGTTAGACAAGTATGGTTCCCCAGCACTGTTAATCTGACCAAATCTTCTCTTGAAGTCAGACATGTTGACGAAACCGGAGATAGTACCAGTGTCCCATCCAAAGACGAAACCACCGAAGGCAACCATGAGACAGAGCAGACACACAGTGATGTAAGCACTGGCTGGCTTGGCTGGGATTGAAACGGTACCCTGATTCTCGACGCTGGACTCGTCAACCTTCTCTTGGGTATCGTAGGATGCTGGGGTCATCAGACCAGCAGCATCGTTGTGATCATCAGTAGGCTGTGGTTGTTGTTGTTCCACAGCAGACATGTTTAAAATATTTGTTGGATGAAGTAAGTGAACGGGAGTTTGGATTTTGGGGGAACTTCGGGGGTCTTATATACTCTCAAACCAACGCCCCACTTCGTGCGCACACCCCATGGGACAACCTCATGTCGTTGGGGGGCCATGCAGACTGCATCGGTACGGACAGTGTCGGGTGACATTTCTTTTTCAGAAAAAGCCTCTCATTTTAGGATGCTCATTTGAGAGCAATCTCGAGAGTTACAACGCAAAATGCTACTCTGGAGACGGTCGGGATAAGATCTATGAGTATCACTAGCGTATGGACTGCCTTTAGCTTCTTTTGGAGCCATGAATTCCCTGCAATAGTCCCGCTGAAGCCCGCTGAAGGGCGGGAAAACGCACAATTGCACTTTCGGAGAAATTTTTGTTGCGCCACCAGGGATTGTCGGGTCTCGGCCTGGCATGCCGCTTCCCTTCACCGCGGCGTTAAGAAATGGCTCCGTAGCAGTGGTTAACTAAACTACGGGTCACTAACTCCAGCTTATAGGTGTGCTTATTCTGTGTACCAGGTGAGCAAAGCCCCTTCCTTTCCGCTCTTGATAGCTGGGTGCGAGGGTGCCGGATAATCTAGCCCCGGATAAAACTGATGCATGGCCACATGAAAAGATAAACAGTCACGGAGAAGTTTTCCCCCGTACGTCATGTCCCCGCGATACTTTAGGCAGGTAGTGCTTACACCGGGGACATTTGGCGTGCCCGAAGCCGTCAGGTGGGCATGGCTACACGTGAGTACTTGTGGAGTGATGGAGCACCACTGTAGCTGGGAGGCGCGTCGAAGGGCCCTCCCGCCCTACAGCGGCTTATCGTCACGCAATTAGTAACAAACAGGTGATCCCACTGGTTGACGCATGTAGTTTTTCCGGCACCAAGGAACTCGTACACGGCGGGGCTGCATGGCCCGCGTGCAGAGTGTGCCGTACGGATTGGAGGGGTGTAGAATTTCTGAGAATCTCTCTAGTAACCTGCAAGAATTTCACTTTGGCCGTGGCGAGTTTTTCCGGATGGGCCGTCAGCCGTCAGGCCATGCGCACACGCTGGGCGTTATACGGTTCAGCCACTCAGATCTCTGTGAGTGGACCCGTAAATGGGAATCGTGGGGTTGCTTTTACCCTGCGCAGTCAGTACTGCTAGCCGGAATCTGCGGAACGTACCTGCGGGCCATCAGGAGCCTCATCACTTTCGTTACATGGCATGCCAGCAATGGCACGATGGTCATAGAAAGTACAGAGGGCAAACGCAAAAAAGCTTTAACTGGCGACGGCAACGGAGTAACACGTTACACAGCTACGCAGTATACCCCGCATTGTTCCCAGTTAGTATGTCAAGACAGCAGCGTGACAATGGCTAATACTGTCAGCTCATGAATAGCCAGCCCTTGGTGTAACGTTCTACTTCAAGCTCAAAAACAGTCGGCCAAATGGTATGTCTGTGCGCACCCCAAGCTCTTTTTAGACCTATTTGCTCAGGCACCAGTTGTATAGACTATATGCTAGATTATTAGAGTAAGCGGTCCGCCGTGCTACGGTGGCATCAACTCTACGTTATCGTCTGCGCCCGGGGCACAAGTTCACAGCCAGGAGGGCGGGCGGAACTACGGAACGGAACACAAGTCCTTTCGCACATATCCGAATTATGTGTCAGGTTTATTCTGAATGCCTACAAGCCGCTGTAGGATGTCTATCCCGCAGGATTCAACGCCACTCTCATCGCCAGGTACATAGAGAACAGCAGGCAAACCAATTGGCATCTGGTCATCACTCACTCTCATGTGGTTCGTCGCCCCGGTGACCCCTGATTTTGTCGTACTAAAGATCATCAACACGTTTCGTCCGGCTAATAACACGCCCGCAAAGCATGGGAGAGACCAGGAAGAAGTCACGTATCATCCCGCCAGAGCGCCGCAAGAAGGTTGCCCAGGCATGCGACATGTGCAGGCGCCGCAAGCAGAAGTGCAACGGCCTCGTCCCTTGTGCAGTGTGTGAGCTAAAGGGCGCCACATGCGCCTATACAGGCGTTGATCGTCGCGTACTCAAGCCTACGCGTCGTGAGCTTGAAATGAGACGTCTGTCCTCCTCTCTCGCACAATCAGCAGGCCCTGCGAATCCTTTCGGTGCTACAGAACTCGCAGCTCGGATCCCGGCATCGCTGCAACCATTGCTCGGCTTCCCACTCTCGGTGCCCGGGGGTGACGATGCTGCAGTGGCACTGGGAGGAGACCAGAATTGGAGGCTGTTATTCGACGATGGAGGGAATCTTCGGTTTCTTGGTGAAAGCTGTGGGATATCCTACCTGCTGCAGTGTCGCAAGCTGTTCGGTCGTCTTTTGGGCGCCCAACGCTTTAGTGATGATCAGCAACGCCTACGTTATACGGACAAGCCAGGCATTGCGCTTGATGGTTCGACGATATCACTCCCTTCCCGTGAGTACGCGGACTACCTCGTACGGACTTTTCTCAGCAACCTTAACAACGTGTTGTACATCAATGAAGAAGCCGAATGGTGGAAGCTTGTCGAGAGTGTCTACTCAAGGAAAGATCCGCGTGAGCTTATCATTTTGCATCTTGTGATGGCCATTGGATCCATGTTTGCCAAAGCGGAGGTTATGAACAAGCTATTCCCATTTGCCCGCACGGTGTTCGTCGAACACGAAGTCTACTTTCAAGCTGCGATGACTCTACTCAAATCTACGCTAGAGGACGGGAACCTTTGGCTCGTCGAGGCCAACCTGATATTGTTCTTCTACTATCACTTTTCTGGGTATAAGCACCTAGCTTGGGTTGTGCTTGGATCCGCAATACGGCATGCCCACGGCCTTGGGCTGAACAGGAAATACGTAAACGAGTCATTCAAGGATACAGCTGTCGTATTCCACAGAAGAAGGCTATTTCGAAGTCTTTTTATCATGGACACTATTTCATCGGTGCATTTGGGTCGCTCCATGGCAATTAGAGAGCAGGACTGGGACGACATGAAGACCCTCGATACCATCGATGACTTCCAAAATCGACTGGTCCAGGTTTGCCGCCTAAATAGCGCCGTGCTATCGACAATATACTTCAACAAATCTGTCACGATACACAGTGCCCTTGAGTTGGCAGTGCGAATGAAGCTGTATTCACTACGGCACCCTCTCAAGAATGTTCTGCCGAACAATCACACGGCTGTAACGAACTACAAGTTCCTTCTCCCACATGTCATATATCTTCATGGAATCATTCTCCTTTCCAGACCTTTCTTCCACTTTGTCGTACTAAAGAAACTCGGACTCGTAAGTTATGATCCCGAATCAGAGAGAATGGCGCATTTGAAAAGCTTCTATCACTCATGCATCAAGGCATCACTGTTGATCATCAAGACTGTGGAGTATTGTTACTACCAGAACATCCACCCATTCAAGCCTTTGAGTTTAGTGTCATGTACCTTCCATGCTGGCTTGGTCCTTGGACTCCTGCTCCTAATCAGACACCGTGGGACTGACGATGAGATGTTCAAGGAAGACCCTAACATAGAAATGGATTTGGGGCAGATGCTATCCTCTTCAATGGGCTCCGTGATTAAGGTCCTGGTGCACTGTGGTCAAATCGACCCTCAGTCTAAACAGTACTCAATCATTCTTCAAAACATGTTCGACGCCACACAGGAGAGACCTGGCACCAATACGCAGGGTGGGCCAGGGAGTTTTCATGAAAACTTTGAAAGCATATTGAGGTTCCAGGACTGGCTCTTCCCCGAAATGGACTCTCTAGCACAGAGTTCCGCTGCTGCCTATGACTCCACGCAGCCAGATGATTTTTTGAAAGACCTTGCAGGGCTCACTAACACAGATAGCTCGGGGCAATTCTTTGAATACCTTCTATATTCTATATAGTATTATAGTGCCACTGATCAGTGACTCAAATACCCAAATACCTACATTGGTCACTATTGTAGCAGTGCTTATCGGAGTTCATATGAGTTCCGACTTTGCGGCCTCGGATCTCGGCCTGTTGTAACTTCTCCACACATCGAGAAACAGTTATTTACAACTCAAAGTTCTAACGATGGATGACACCGACGCCGTGCCTGCTAATAACGCACACGTGCTTCCCTTTGCTGATGCTCCTAGTATAGGTATGTTCATTCCCCGATTTCTGTTGATTCCATATACTAACCAATGAAGTCCGAGCTCATCAGAAAGATTCCTACTTCGAATCAGTGCTTCGTACAAAGCTCCAGGATGCCATTAATATCTTCACGGGTCAGCGATTCATCCACACACATCCCGAGGAGATAACTGTTGCCGCTAAGGCGATCTATGTCGCACTCACGACTGTCATTGGGTCCCGCACTCTGGGTGAGGAGTACACGGACTTGATATACGTCACGCGGGATGGAAAGAAGATACCTAAACTTGCAAGACGTATTGGCTTTGTCTTGTCGTATGCTGTGCTGCCGTATCTAGTGTCTAAGCTTCTCAGAAAGATTTGGCCACCGGCGGAAGATGGTGATGAGAAGGGATGGCGTCGTCATTTTAGTTACGCAAAAGTGCTCGATACATTGTTGAACGCGCACTTGGCCATATTCTATCTCAATGGTGCATTTTATAACCTCTCAAAACGAGTCTTTGGTCTGAGGTATGCATTTGGGCATAAAGTGGACAAAAATGAGCAACTGTCTAGAGGAGGATACGAGCTCCTCGGAGGACTCATCTTGGCACAAATGGTATTCAAGGGTTTCAAGAATATCTCTGAGATGTTCGTGAAAGAGGATGCGCCAACAAAGACTATCTCGACTGGAGAAATCACTGGTGTTCCAACGCCATCAATATCAGCCGATGTTGACCTCTCAAACAAGAAACTGCTAAGGTTCATTCCCGAGAACTCGAGGAAGTGTATGCTTTGTCTCAGTTACATGACTGCTCCGAGCTGTGCTCCCTGCGGCCACTTGTTCTGCTGGAGTTGTATTGCTGATTGGAGTAGAGATCATCCAGAGTGTCCCCTTTGCAGGCAAGAGCTCTCAGAGCAAAGTATATTACCATTACGCTGAATATGTACACCCAATGGTTTTCCACCATGGACAATATGTATGGTTATCTATCTACCACCCATTGTAAATAACAATTGCTTCTTCTTCTTGCCCTTGCCTTTGGTGACCACAGGCAGAGCTTCCTCGAGAGAGTCTGTGTTCATGCTTGCACCTGCACCCCATACTGAGTACTGCTGCACAGGTTGCGGGACATTGGCTGGGTTTCTCGGAGGGAACGTCTTCCTTGGTGCTAATTTAGGCAGCTCTGGGAACTCAGAGTCGTTAATGCTCGTCTTCTTGCCAATGGAAGAAGATGACGACGAACCAGAATTGGAAAGATAGTTTGGCACATAGGTCGAGGGACTGCTGTTCACTCTCACAGATGAAGGCTTAGCTGTGCGCGATATCGCCGTGTACTTCACCTTGGTCTTCACAGGTGTATAAGAAGATGACCCCGTGGGTAACGCAGGGAATGCCTCGTTGAAGTTATTTCTTGCACTGCCATTGCCGTTAGCAGTGGAGTTATTACCCCATGATCTTCCGAATTGCATCGAGCTTGAGCCCGGCAGCGCTGGGAACTCCTGTTCCTGTGCTGCCTTCTTCTCATGTTCGCTGACAAACTTAGCGAGCTCTGTGTTTTGATGGGAGCCTTTAGCAAGGAGCTGAGTGAAGTCAAAGAGAAGAAGGTGGATGTCATCCTTCGATGCATCTTCGAAGAGTTCCGTATATGCATTTTTCAGTTCGGATGCTGTGAGCTTCCCGCCCCTGTATGCGTTATTGAGAGCGGCGAACTGCTTGAGTCCAGTGTGTGAATAGTTCAGGTAATGCTTTGCCCTCTCTTCAAACCTCATTCGCTTGGTCTCAGCGTCTGCCTCCTGTGACCGATTCCCGTTGGCAACTGCGGATGACGACGATGATGATGATGCGTGTGAAGAGCGGAATGTCGAAAGCTGATATCTGTTGTTGTTTGTATGCGCCGGGGTTCCGACAATGTGGCCTCTGCCGACAGAGTCCTTGTGCACGGAAAGCATATGTGCCTGGAGCTCGAACTCGTCAGCAAAAACCACGAACTTCTCATCCAGACACGACTGGAACCGACAACTGAAGTGGTCATTCCTGAAGTGATCCTCCAGGGACTCATAGTTTTTGAAGTACTGTGGATTTGAAGAATCCAGCTGGTCGCAGACATGGCAACGCTCGTGGCTCTTTCTCAGATGAATCTTTAATTCATCGTCCGAATAGAACCGTTTGCCCTTGCAGAACTTGCAGAGTGGATGTCCATTGAAACCTTTCTCATCTCCTCTAGTCTGGTGGTTCTGCAGTTGTTTATATGTGTATACCTTGAGCTCATATGGGAATGCCTTCTTGTTCTGCGTGCATATCGCGCACAGGTACTTCTCGTGCTCCTCTCTGATATGCTCGGTGAGGGCTCTCATGTCTTTGTGCACTGTCTTGCAGATCTGGCATCTATTGGCCAAAAGCTCGTTCGTGTCATCGTGGGCCCGTTGCGACGTAAATGCAATGCCCGACTTTTCATCTTCCGTGACAATATCACTAGGTGGCACCTGATTGTATTCAACGCCCAACTTTTCAGTGAATATGAGTCTCTCGTTCTCGGTTCGACAGATCAGGCAGCTTTTCTTTTCGTAGAGGGCTCTCTGTCTCAGTGTACAGCGGTGGCAAGTGATGTGAGTACACGGTGACAACGCTGCATACTCGATTCTCTCTGTGCAAATCACACACTGATCATGTGAGTCGTTCTCGTCTTCGTCATCCACCGACTTCTTCCAAGAGCCCTTTGGCTGCTGCTGCTGTGGTTTGCGTCTTCCCTGCACTCTACTCATGACTGTTCACTCTACCAAGGCGCTCGATTCTAGCAATTTGACGGTAGCGGGCAGCTTTGGTGGCTATGGCTTAACGGCTGAAGGCCGCCCAATCTCTTCAAGTCCGAGAGACTCTGAGATTTTTTGCGGAAGCGCCCGCGCGCGCCGCCAGCCGGCACTCGCTGGACAGCTAACTGATCCTATAACTGCGACATACACATTGCTGGCGATTAACTCCCACTAGATGAACATTTCAGCTACTTTGAACGTTCTGAGGCTGTTTGCTGCGCCTCATTTGTGCCTTCCACACCTCACTGTGGCCTCATTCGACAAGCTTCCTCTCCCGCTGCCGATGCCAAACGTTAAGGCCATTGTTCTGGACAAGGACAACTGTTTCGCCAAAGCGCATGATGACAAGGTATGGCCCGACTACAAGGATAAGTGGGAGCAGCTGCGCGTTGCCTACCCTGGTGCCCAACTTTTAATTGTGAGTAACAGTGCTGGTACCAACGATGATCTAGGCCACGAACAGGCCAAGCTGTTAGAGCACCGTACAGGTGTGGCCGTCCTCAGGCACTCCACAAAGAAGCCTGGGTGCCATGCTGAGATTATGGACTATTTCCTGGGTAAAGGTATCGTCTCAGGGCCGGATGAAGTGGCCATTGTGGGCGATAGGCTCTTTACTGACATGCTGATGGCCAACATGATGGGGTCTTATGGCGTCTGGGTGCGCGATGGAGTCATACGCTCAGAGTCTCTCATATGTAAAATGGAAAGGGCTCTTTATGACAACCTCATTGCTTACAAGTTTGTGCCTCCCATGCCAGAATGAGTTTTGACACAAAGTCGTCATGAATCTGCCATTAGCGACATCAGGGAAACAACAACTGAAGATGGAGGATCCGTTCATTCAACAGCAGCGTATGGCAAAGATTGCAGTCGGTCCCAACATTGTTGTTTACTCTCCGGATGGCATCTATTCAGTTAAATGGGTACTGCGTATTTTGGACGTGTATGGGTTCTTCCTTTTACTGCAGTACATGTGTTTCTTTGCCGGATTACCCTTTGAGGATATCAGCAACAGACAGGGAATATGTCTCGTTAGTGATTTCTTTCTCTTGATTACTGTGGTGGTGTCTTTGATCATGATGCCCGTCGGTAGCTCCACTATACCGGAAAAGGTATCATATCTCGCAAATGTCATCGCCGCGATATTCCAGACAGTATGCTTGGTACTTATATCTATCTCCACGGCTGTGACTCTCCAGGGTGAGTCTTTCAGTATCCCCGTCTTGATCAATGGCAAGGTGACAAGAGTCATTGACATGACGGCTTTCAGTCGGGGTGCCCTGATAGTTACGCTTCTGGTTTGTTTTTCCACTTGGATGCTCTCCATGCTTAACACTTACATATATGGGAAGCTGTTATACCGTTTGCTGAATAGGATCAACAGGCATGGCAAATCCGCAGCCTTGGATCACGATGTTCTGTCTCATCTCCGTCGTGGCAGCTACCTAACGAATTATGAGACCGAAAATGGGGTGCTCGTGGAATTTCCTAAGGAGGTTTTGAAAGATGTGGAGCAGTCATTTGTCTAGAATATCTACGTTTGAACGATAAGGCATTTGGTAGATACTATAGTGCTTCTATATATTGCGGAGAGGTTAATACGGTGGTGCCCTAACCAGATGGATTTTTCATGAGGGCTGCAGAAACTTTTGGGGGACCAAATCTCCATATCCAAGACATCACAGTTAGTGAGCGAGATGGACAAGTTTCTAGAGCACAGTGGCAGCGAAGACGATCATCAGGCAGACTTGGGTAGCGATGAGGAATTTTTTGGCGCCCAGATAGCGCCAGAATCGGAGGATGAGCTGAGGGACTCCGTGAAGAGTAAGAAGAAATTCGATGCATTTGCCGAAGATGCTGAAGAGGAGGATGACGAGGATGAGGCTGACATTCCGCAGTCTCAGAATCTGGATACGGAGGAACAGAAGAACCTGAATGAGCTGTTTAGAAAGTCAAAACTGGCCAAGCTGAAAGATAAGAAGCCGAAGGGAAAGACTGGTGTGGTATACCTCTCCAAGATTCCGCCATACATGAAACCTACAAAGATGAGACAGATCCTGGGAAGGTTTGGTGAAATCGACAGACTTTTCCTCAAGAAAGAAGCCGCACAGAAGCACCAGCAAAGGGTGAAAGGTGGGGGGAATAAGAAAAACATGTACGATGAAGGTTGGGCAGAGTTTGTCAGAAAGAAGGATGCCAAGCTATGTGCTGACACGCTCAATGGTAACATCTTGGGTGGAAAAAAGTCTTCCTTCTATTATGACGATATCTTGAACATAAAGTACTTATCTGGCTTCAAGTGGGATAACCTGACAGAGCAGATCTCCAAGGAGCACGAGGCAAGACAGAGCAAGCTCCAGATTGAAATTTCCCAGGCACAGAAGATGAACAAGACGTTCATCAGCAACGTGCAGAAATCCAAGATGATTGAGAACATGAAGAAGACGAAGAATAACGCGAAGGATGACAAGGTTAGAAGAACGTTCGACCAAAGAGAAGTCACGACCACAAGGGCAAATGGGCCATCGCAGCATAAGGACGATAAGCACAACACATCGAGCAGCGTCCTTTCTAACGTCTTTTAGCATTTTGAATCAATAATTGAAGCATAAGTGTAGGCTTGTTCAGCCTTGGAGCGTATGAATTCCGGCTCATCGCCCCGGAAATGAATTTTTTCTTAGCCCTGCGCTGCCCTCCAAGAAAATTTTCACTTGATCCCCTACAAGAATTTGAAAGTCTGAACCAGCTTAGCTATCCAATTGGGCCAAGATGGGAACACAGAAGAAAGAAAAAGAGAGACGTGTACGTGAGAATGACACGAGAGATGGAAACCTGCGTGTCAAAGGTGAGAACTTCTACCACGATGCAAAGAAGGTGAAGAGACTCAACATGTACAAGCAAGGTCGGGCTCAGCGTAACAAGGCTGGTGAGATCATCAAGGCAGCGTTCTTGCAAGATACCGCTACTCCAACTGCGAGAGTGGATCCTAACCGTCGTTGGTTTGGAAACACAAGAGTCATCTCGCAAGATGCTCTCTCTCACTTCAGAGAGGCACTTGGTGAGACAAAGAAAGACTCGTATCAGGTTCTTTTGAAGAGAAATAAGTTGCCAATGTCCCTCCTGGAGGAGAAGGACACCACGGAGTCCCCAACGAACAGAATTTTGGAGACCGAGAGCTTCGAGCACACGTTTGGGCCAAAATCTCAGCGTAAGAGACCAAGAGTCGCTCTGTCGAGTCTGGAAGATCTTGCCGGTTTGACCGACCAAGATGCTGTGACGTTTGAGGAGAAGGCTCAGCTTGCATCAACGATGGGACTCATGGGTGACATCAACACCGATGGCTGGTCTCAAGAGGCCAAGGAGGCCATTTTCCACAAGGGTCAGTCCAAGCGTATTTGGAACGAGCTGTATAAAGTCATTGACTCCTCAGATGTGGTGATACAAGTGCTGGATGCTAGAGATCCACTTGGAACGAGATGTGAATCTGTGGAGCAGTATATGAAGAAGGAGACCGCACATAAGCATTTGATCTTTGTGCTGAACAAGTGTGACTTGGTGCCTACATGGGTTGCCGTGAGTACATTTATAACAACTAACCGTAAACAACAGTCATATCATCATTCCATGACCCAAAGTTCTTTGTCAGGGCATCTTTTTTGATTTCATATCACTATTTACCACGAAGTATGCCTGTTAAAACTTTGGAAGATTGAGACCTGGCCCGCTTTTGCACTTCCCGTTTTGGGTCTGTGCGATGCTTGAGTCGTTTTGACACTTGCTTAGGGCCACGAGGGGGACTTAAGAGTTGAGTGTTCCAGACTTCAGTGTCACTATGTTGGAACTCTCGTAGTTGAGACCCTCACAATTATATACATACATATGTGGGATGATGATTGACGACTGTTGGAAAGGTTTGTCACCTTAAAGTGATCATTTTTACTAACAATATCAGGCTGCATGGGTCAAGCACTTGTCCAAGTTCCACCCAACCATTGCCTTCCACGCTTCTATCACGAACTCTTTCGGAAAGGGTTCGCTGATCCAGCTTTTGCGTCAGTTTTCTGCTCTGCACCCAGACAGACAACAGATCTCTGTTGGATTCATTGGCTACCCTAACACTGGTAAGTCCAGTATCATCAACACGTTGAGAAGAAAGAAGGTGTGTACAGTTGCACCAATTCCTGGTGAGACCAAGGTGTGGCAATATATTACACTCATGAAGAAGATCTTCCTGATTGACTGTCCTGGTATTGTGCCGCCATCTGCCAAGGACACTGAGGAGGACATTCTCTTCAGAGGTGTGGTTAGAGTGGAGCACGTTACACATGCTGAGCAGTACATTCCAGGTGTGTTGAGAAGATGCAAAAGACAACATTTGGAGAGAACTTATGAGATTTCAGGCTGGGAGAATGCGACTGAGTTCATTGAGCTTCTCGCCAAGAAGCACGGAAGACTTCTGAAGGGTGGTGAGCCAGATGAGCAGGGTATTGCCAAACTGGTGATCAATGACTTCAACAGAGGTAAGATTCCATGGTTTGTGCCGCCACCAGAGGATCCTAACAGACCTCGTAAGCCTCTTGTCGAAGGCCAGGACCATGCTGAGTCTGAGGCTGAAGAGGAGGAGGATGACGCTGAACAGCCAGAGGAGGGGGAATGGAAGGGAATTCCAGATGAGAGTTGAACGCTATGTATTTGGGTATTTTCAAACGGGTTTTTAATTGCATTTGTCACAACGGGTTTTTGAGTTTTCGGTCATGCGTAGTTTATGCGCGGTAGTCAGATCTTGCAGGCCTCTTCCTCAAACCGTCGCACATGGGGAGGAGGGTAAATCTACGGCGGCCACCGCAGGAGCAGTGGAAAGGAACAAAACGAATAGACCGATGTGGTGTTACGCGTTCCGCCGTTGCAATGGCCTTGTTTGTTTGCTGATTACTATTCTTTTGGGGTAAGCGCCGTTGGTTTGTATGAGAGTGGGCTTGCACCATCAACCGCGGACCCTTTCAACTTCTTTCACTACAAAAGACGTGGCGTTCCCCCTTTCACGCTTCCCTTTGCCACTATCCATAGCAGGGGAGAGGAAAGGAAAACAATGCTCAGAAGGGTACTTATCGTTGTGTTGGTGACAACGGTCTGCGCCCAGACCAACCAACCAGTGTTCACGTCACGTACCAATCCAGATATTGCAGCGGGTAACGTGATCACCACTCCAGAGAGCCTTGCTTGGAAAATCAAAGCCAACACTGCTGTCACAACCACGCCAAGCACCACGCCAACTACGGTCCCAATTGTTCATGTCAACACCACGCCAATCACTCCGACGACGGAAGTTCCTACGACTACTATCACTGCCTCAGCGGTTACCGATATACCAATCACCTATCCCACCGATATTACTACAGTTACTACACCAACTCCACTTCCAGCTGGTTTTTGTGGTCTCTAAAACTACTTTTTTCCACCACCCTGGTGGCTCCAGAGACTATCTACAGGACAGTCCCTTCCATAACGATTGTTACTATTCCTGTCCCTCAAGTACATACGTTTGCTGTGCTTGAAACTACCATCATTGGTACGGAGATATCATTTTCACATGTCATTTCACATTCAACCACCGCTGTCATCATCCTCGGTGCCACAACAACTACCAATTAGGTGAAGACCAATAACGAATGCACATTGCTGCTAACATTGACAAGTTGTATCATTGAAGTGTTCGCAGAGATATCATTCTTAACCGATGCTGTCTATACACCATTCGGGACCGTCATTTCTTGATATTCGTCATCATTATACACCAGTTTAAACTTGACATACACCACACGGATCGCAACTGCATTGACCTCCCCATTGTATGCTCCAACAGATACTATCCACACTGATTACTCGTATGCACCGGTTGTTGTCAACGGTTTTCAACGCGATCCATCCTGCCAGAGTAGCTCCTATTTCAACACCACCGGCCTCGACGATCACCAGTAAACCGGCGCCATCACCACTACAGCTGCCGAATGTAATGCCGGATTGTTGCAGATCGAGTCTAATGGCACCGGGAAGTGGTGTTCAAATGCAACCCGTTCATCTCCATACCACTTTGTTGGCAGTGATTTTTGTCTTGTAAGCAGGACTGGCAAAACCTTGCCATAAGACTCGTCGATTGACGAACAGGCTGTTGCTTTTGCATATCTATGTTCGATTATGCACGTTGATCACCGATAGAAAAGCCGAAATCTGCGGTGGAAAATTCGAAACATCTAAACTTTCGATATCAAACATCATGGCTCATGGGATGTCAAGAAACTTTTGTGACTGATCCTATATAGTGTATAAGACTTGTTTCCATAGTTTTGCCAATTATTAAAATATTCACAAGAAAATGATCTGACTCAAAGCTTCACATTTTTTAATGACTTATGCTTTAAAATTCTGATTTTATTCCCCTAACACTGGGTATATCCATACTGGGGTAGCTTGCTAAGTTACTAGAGTAATAGCATACTGATTTTGTCCATTCATTGCATTGCTTGAAGAGCCTGTGGTGGTGTTTCACTTGGATTTCTAGGTAATGATCTTCTGCACCTATATGAAAAAATTCACAAGGCGATCGATCATCGGGGTAATATAGCACGAGAGTACATCATAGCGATTTTGGACGCTGTCAGCTTCATTTAAATGTCATCAAGCAAAGCTGATGTTCGCACTTGATTAATCGCTTACAGTTTTTTGGAGTTCAAAACCTTGTCCTTCAACCGCGATACCGCCATCTGAGCAGCTGCAACTCCAAAGTGTTTGCATTGTTCTGATGGTCCTGGGGAGCCTCTTTCAGAGGAATGCCCTCCCACAGTTCGTGCAATTCTTCGGAGTTATTGATGAAGGAGGAAGCTGTATTGGCATATTTGATTGCGATCTGTGCCGTGGCAGTAATCCCCAGGTAGGCAGGGTAAACGACATGGTCGCATTCAAATAGAACGACTTGTCAATTTTAACAATATTGAAAGCCCCAGTATAAGCATCTCTTAGTTTCGGAAATGAAATGCTGAGGGAGAATTCGCCAGATCGTTACATATCATCGTCGGGAGAATTCGCCAGATCGTTACATATCATCGTCGGGAGAAATCGCCAGATCGTTACATATCATCGTCGGGAGAAATCGCCAGATCGTTACATATCATCGTCGGGAGAAATCGCCAGTGAGGACCCCCTGCAACGACGATCTGCGCAACACAGAAGGTGTTCTCATAGTCATACAGTACGGATCCCTTGAGTCCCCAGAGCTGTATTACAGAGGCAACTACCATCAATGCTGTGGCAATGAATGAGAAGAGCCCGAGGAAACTCGGACCGAAACCAACTTTCTTCATAACGCAATCAGTGGATAGCTTGAGCAACAAAGTCTGCATTTCTGTTGCTGAGCTGTACAGAGGCAAATTGATGATGGTGAAATAATATCATCTAACAGAGACAAGAAGGATGAGGTCTCATTATCGTATGGAATTTGGATCTGCGGTGTTGGTGTCTCAGATTCCTTCAAATATAGCAAGCGTACCATCGTTGACAGATGGTGAGATATATTGATGGATGAGCTTCAAAGGATCAGCACAATCCCAGCTACCATACTTGGACAAGGAATAGATTGCACTGCCTCCCCAAACAGCCGCAGGCACGATTCTTGCCAGGACCTGTGAGATCCGGGTCGAGACGGCATACCTGGTGAGCAGAATGGTGCCCAGGCCCGAAAAAACTTCTGGGAAGACTGCTGGAAGGCCCCACGATCTCTAGCCCTTTAGCCGCTGCTGCTGTTGTTTTGGTGTAGAGAGAGGACTTCGTATTTGATTCGGGGCTTCGGACTTTCCCAGACGCCGACGCTGACTCCGGAAAGATCCGCGACACCGGCGCATCGAAATGGCTCGTTGCATAATCTACAACACAAGTGACAGGCGTCAAAGAAAATAAAAGTACGTAAACGCCATTATGGGAACTAGATCATGCCTTTTCAGTAAACTCAGCCTCACGTTTTTGCTCAACAAGATCTTTGAGGCCATCCTCCGACATGTGTGCCAGCATCTGCTCCGTGTTGAATGTCTCCGCCTCCGTCGATTTGAACTTTCTTGCCTTGACATTAGAGTTGAAAAGAACATCCAGTTCAGCGTAGGTTCTTCCCTTGGTCTCTGGGAACTCTAACCAGGACCAAATCAGAGACACGAAGGCGAGACCTGCCCAAAACAAGCCCGTTTTTGCCTTCCAATTCCATGCGGTTGGATTTAACATGTAAGGTGTGATGATGGCCACAGGGATACCGGCAAGATTGTAAAAGTTCCTCGCAATGGCAACAGTCTTAGATCTCAACTGTGCAGATGGCAGCTCTGCAACAACACAATATGTGATTGGACCCACAGTCGAATCATAGATGAAAGTGAACACCAACAGGAGCGATCCAATGGCCCAAGATGCACCAGAAGAATTGGCAAAGCCAAGACTACCAACAATGATAAGGATGCAGAAATTGGCCAAAAGACCGCCCCAGAAGATGGTGAAACGACCGTACTTCTGAGAAAGACCCCAAGAGAGTAATGTACCAATCAAACCAATAGCGTATTGGATAATACTGAAAGTGAACGACATACTCTTATCCAAACCAGCCTGGGTGTAGAAGTATGTGGAATAGCCCATAAGAGCTGAACCGGTGATATTTTGAATCACCCAGATGAGGGAAGCTGTTCTTGTTCTTCTCAAATTCTTACCTTTGAAACAATCCATATAAGAGGAGCCAGTGGTCAGCTGCTTCTCATGCTGGATAGTCATCTGAATCTTGTCAAGCATTGCATCAGCGAGGACATCGACATCTGGAAGATGTTTATTCTGAGTAAGCAATCTCTTGAGGGAAGCTTTGGCCTGTGCGAGCTTACCCGTCTTACACAACCACCATGGCGATTCAGGTGCCATGTAAATACCAATGATGATTGGAACTGGCCAAATCCATTGGAGGGCAAATGGAATCCTGTATGCCCATTGCGAGGTCATGTTGAGGGTACCACGAAGAACAAGTGATGCAATCAGCTGACCAATAACCCAGCAAGCATTCACATAGGTGGTTAAGTAGATTCTCAGCACAACAGGACACACTTCGGAAGCATATGATACAGATAATGTTTGGAAGGCACCCCAAACGAGACCTGTGAGAATCTCACCGGCAAGCAACATCTCCACGTTAATGGCGAAGAAGATGATGAAGATAAAGCCAATACCCAATGTCAAGAACGAGATCAGTGTCTTTCTGTAACCATATCTCTCGGCAAATAAACCAGCCATCCATAGGCCGATGATCTCACCAACGTTGACGGCCATGGATAGAGAGGTTTGCCATTTGGCTGGGATTTGATACTCGCCAATGTCAGGGTACCACTGCCCATAGTGTTCTGCAAAGGATGGTTGGTTATAGAGTGATGCGAGCAAGGAAGTGTCGAAGCCTTCCATGATGATTGCTGTGGAGAGGACCACGGACCAGAGGGCAGCCTTGGGGAAGGTTGCAAGGCCTTCTTTCAGACCCATGCCTTTTTCATGAGCGTCGTTTGCCTGGGCAGAGTTGGAGATCTCGATGAACTTGGAAACAAAGTCGCCCACGTCATTATTCTCTAGGTCGGACGAGTTGGTGTCAAACTTGGAGACGACGAGCACCTTCTGCTCAGGCTCGTCCGCGTTCTCGACATATTCAGCGGCCATTGTGATAGTGATAGTGATGGGCCAAACTCTGAGCGCAGATCATGGAAGCCTTCGAAGAGGTATTTATACATTCCTACGTGGTGAAAAGGATGGGAGGTTTGAGGTGTGAGCATACCATGGGCTTGTGGCCAGTTTGGCAGGTTTGGCGCTTTTACCCCGGCTGTCTCATGCAGGATGACGCGAGGGGTTTGGCGGCCTCGCCCGAGCATTTTTTGGGGGGTGCAGGGACCTGCGACAAGGAGCGCACTGCTCAACAACATTCCTCATCCGACGGGAGTCCCCCATCTTCATCGAGAAGCAGACACCCCATCAAGTTCAACGGCCCCTATCCGGGGGACACTGGCTCTAGAAAGAAAGAGACCGCGTAAGATGTCCTGAAGGGTTAAGGTTTGTCGCTACGAGAAACTAAACTCTCCGTTCTGTGTGGGCTTCCGAATGGGCGGAGGGGAATGGCAGTGTTGGGGGTGCACACCCCGTAATCGAATTCCAACAGTCGCGAATCTCTCGGAACCCCGCATTCTGCGTTAAGCGGTGCCCAACTTGTTGCTATGACTGCCTGTGGCTATTTTAGACCCCGGACTAACTTACGGCAGCCGAGGAGGTCAGCGGGGTTACTTTGGCGGGGGGTTAAGCCCAAAAACGCACTTGGCTGGGATGCTTTTGCTGCGGACGCGCAGCTACGCATATTTTGATGGATGCACAGATACCTCAGAAGTGCTGCTTCTGGAGAGATAGCATTGAAAGATGCTTCTGGAGAGAGAGAGAGGGGGACATCCGATGCAGTGTGATTTAAATCGTCACAGACGCACACCTGAAGGCTCAGGACTAGTAGCAGCACCCACGTATCATTCATCCCTTGTATTAACCTGTGGGATTGTGGTGACCTATAAGAGAGTAACTGTTTGGAGCGTATTGTTTCCTCATTCATCCGATATCTATCCCTCAAGCAATGACTGCTTCCAGTGGGACATGGTGGGAAAATGCTGTTGTGTACCAGGTTTGACCTGCGTCTTTTAAAGATTCGAACGGTGATGGTATCGGTGACATCCCAGGTATCATCTCCAAGCTAGACCATATCAAGGACTTGGGTACCATTGTTGTAAGGCTCCTCACTACGAATCACCAATGGATGACATGGGATACGATATCTCCAACTACAACAAGATTCACTTGGAGTTCGGTTCTATGGAGGATATAGACAGGCTGATTTCTGAGTCCCATGCCCGTGGCATGAAATTGATCTTGGACCTTGTCATCAACCATACCTCCTCTGAACATGCTTGGTGCAAGGAGTCTCGTTCTTCCACAGACAACCCAAAAAGAGACTGGTACATCTGGAAGAATGAGGCCAATAACTGGGCCTCAAACTTTTTTGGATTTGATTGGGAGTCCCATAAGGTGATGTACATTCAGGTGACTTCCAAATACGATGCCATGACCGTTGGTGAGGTTGGAAATTGTGCTAAGGAAGATGCTTCGAATTACGTCAGTGCCAGGGAGAAAGAGATGAACACGATGTTTTTGTCGATACCGTTGACAAGAGTGACAGAATCCGTCACCATGGGCTTACATTGAAACAGTTCAAAGATGCCATCCAAAGTCAGTGCTCTTTCATCATTGATGACAAGACCGGTAAGCGTAATGATGCTTGGCCCACTGTGTTCATTGAGAACCATGACCAACCACGTTGTATGACCCGTTTTGGTAACACTTCAAACAAGAAGTTGCATGGCCGAGTACAGCAAGGGTGACCATACCGAGGAGGAGAAGATGTGGCTTCTTGACACCATCAGCCTTCTTGCCCGTGACAATGCAAGAACTCCGGTTCAATGGGATTCCTCAGCACATGGTGGTTTCACCACAGGTAAACCATGTATGAGGGTTAATGACAACTACCGAGTGATCAATGCTGCATCTCAAGTCGACGATCCAAACTCTATGCTTTCTTTCTACAAGAGGGCCCTTGCCGTTAGACGGCAATACGCTGGACTTTTGGTCGATAGCGATTTCCAGATCTTGGACTATGACAACGATAAGGTGTTTAGATACCTCAAGACGAGAGGTGGTAATAAGACGGAAGTTATCCTCAACTTTTCCGATGAGGAACAGGACATTGATGTCGATGGTGGTGTTGTGCTCGCCATACCACGAGGCAAAACCTGGCAAACTTGCCCCATATGAGGCTAAGCTCATCGTCCATTGAGGTGTAGAGTATAAACACGATCTTTGATAGATCATAGACTACAATGTTATCAACTTATCATTTGAGACATATCTTTGTATTGCAAATATTTATTAGCCAAATAAGCAAAGAAGCATGCGTCCACTGCATCAAGTTCTGATTAGAGGCATTACAGCCCGGGTCACGTGATTTAGGATCCGAGCAGCAACAGCAGCAGCAACAGCAGCAGGCTGGGGACTACGAGCAATAGTGAAGAGCGCCCTCTTCATTTTCTTCCACCGCAAGCCCATCTGGTACGGAATACGATTGATTGCACACACATTGCACACACATTTTCTCCGTGTGTCCGCGCGGACCGCGCCTTAATGGTTAATGTCGGAGTTTGACCTTCCACATGAACCACAATTGTGTATCTCCCAAGGACGACCTCTAGAAGAGACAGCTTGACTAAGGATTAAACCAAGAGAAGCAAGCAGTCGCATTGTATCCAGAGGCCATGAACAGCGGCAGGTCGGGGTCTATCAACCTCTTTCCTCCCACCTCGCGGCCGTTATTGTGCATACAAGTTTCGGGGCATTCCTCAAGTCACGTGGAATTGGCACATTTCGTGGGTTGAGTTGTCCATAGTAATTATCGGGGTACTCCTATAAAGAGGGTTTGGCCCCTGTTTGCACTCTCATCTTCACCCCAGATACAATCGCAATGTCCTACCATTTCAACACTTTGCAACTGCATGCTGGCCAGCAGGTCGATCCTCCTTACAAGAACCGTGCACCAGCTATCTACGCCACAACCTCTTATGTCTTTGATGACTCCAGAGAAGGTGCCCAGCTGTTTGGGTTGGAGAAGGAGGGTTACATCTACTCAAGAATCATGAACCCAACCACCGATATCTTTGAGAAGAGAATTGCTGCCCTGGAGCACGGTGCTGCCGCCTTGGCCGTGTCCTCTGGCCAAGCTGCCCAATTTGTCGCTATTGCTGCACTGGCCCATGCTGGTGACAACATTGTGTCAACTTCTTTCCTCTACGGTGGTACTTACAACCAGTTTAAGGTTGCCTTCAAGAGATTTGGGATTGAGGCCCGCTTCGTCGTTGGCGATGCCCCAGAGGATTTTGAGAAACTCATCGATGACAAGACCAAGGCCATCTATATCGAATCCATCGGTAACCCAAAGTATAACATTCCAGACTTTGAGGCCATTGCCGCTGTTGCTCACAAGCATGGTGTCCCACTTGTCGTGGACAACACTTTTGGTGCCGGTGGTGTCTTTGTGAACCCGTTGGACCATGGTGCTGACATCATTACACACTCTGCTACCAAATGGATCGGTGGACACGGTACCACCATTGCCGGTGTGGTGATTGATTCTGGTAAGTTCCCATGGAAGGACTATCCAGAGAAGTACCCACAATTCTCCCAGCCATCTGAAGGTTACCATGGACTTGTCCTTAATGAGGCCCTTGGTAACTTGGCCTTCATCGGCCATGCAAGAATTGAGATTCTGAGAGACTTGGGATCTACTTTGAACCCATTCGGTTCATTCCTCTTGATCCAAGGTCTTGAGACTTTATCCCTTCGTGTCGAGAGACAGGCCGAGAACACATTGGCCCTTGCAAAGTGGTTGGAGAAGTCTGAATACGTGTCATGGGTCTCCTACCCTGGTCTAGAGTCCCACCCATACCATGCTAACGCTAAGAAGTACTTGAAGAATGGATTTGGTGCCGTGCTCTCATTTGGTGTAAAGCCATTGGCCGAGACTCCAGAGGATCCATTCCTTGCTTCTGGTCCACAAGTTGCTGACAACCTCAAGATTGCCTCCAACTTGGCAAACGTTGGTGATTCTAAGACTTTGGTCATTGCCCCATACTACACCACACACCAACAGTTGTCTGAGGAGGAGAAGCATGCCTCTGGTGTCACTGAGGATCTTATCAGAGTATCTGTCGGTAGTGAGTACATTGACGATATCATTGGCGACTTTGCACAGTCGTTCAAGACCGTTTTCGGAAACTAGAATATGCTTAAACGTTGATTTGTGGATCCTTGTAGAGAGAGTACATACCATCAAGTGAGTGACACCCACACACCATGCGTGCCGCGCCTGGTGAAAAACACACAACCCCGAGTCACGTGCACTCTCCAGACTTCCGGCCGGCACGGGACCCCTCACTGGATTTAAGCTCTGCTGCTTTTGTGCCCCTCAGGTGCCTGTCTCGGCATTATGTGGAAAATCTTTTCATCCCATGCCCGGTTTTATGGCTATGCCTCGATATTGACCAACCTTGGAGCTGATCGTGATCATATGATGCCGATGCTCGGCAATGGAGCGGCAACCGTCATGTGATTCGCCATTTTGCGAAGTCCGCCGCTTTTTTTTTTGCGAGCTGCTCGGGACAAATTGGATGGGACAAAGGGGACATTCTGTGTGTTTAGTACGAATGATTGGCTTAGGTATTTGAAGAGAGCATCCTCGGTGCATAGCACTGGAAGGATCTGATCTAAGGGGGTGTACATGTTCAAACTGAGGTTAAGCTCTGTAGTAATTGACAGGAGTGTGCTGGTGTACTGCGTGGACTTTCGTTCAAAGAGTCCAAAACATCGCCTTACGGGGGGAGGGGAACAGATACTGTGGCTTGTCATCGCCAGCAAGCATAGAGCATGCTTACTGAGCTAATCAGATGCCTAATGACAGGCAGACGATACTGTTGAATACATGTCCTTACAGTGTGGGATGGAGACAAACTTCAAGGCCGTCTGCATCTAACACCGAGGCGGACCGTTGAAACCATAAAAAAGTTAGCGAGGCAACCTCAACACAAAATGGGTCATACCTTACGCACTTTCCTCTCTACAATGCCATGGGCCAGTCCCAATCTAGAGTATTATACAACTCCGGGAACGGAGTCTACACTTTCCGAAGAACGGGATGAAGCGCCGGGTGTTGCGTGCTCATAGAGTGTAGCGTGCCCGTACCGCTGATCGTGTAGATAAGCACAGGGACAAACTATGGAAGGGGCACTTTCTGAGACAAGCAAGCGGTCATTAAGCGGAAAAATTGGTTTGCTAGAGAGCCAAGAGCTGATTGTTTGACATGGTTTTTGTTATTCGTGGATTAATGTGCTGCATAGGCTCTCAATTGAGTACGCCCTTAAGAGCTCTTTTTAACCTTCTCAGAACCCGGAAGAAAAGAAATTTTCGTCTCAATGTTGGACAAAATTGTCGGGTCTGGGAGAGTGCACACAACTTGACACCTCTTTTCTCAGGTGCTTTAAAAACCCCTTGGAGATCCCTCTTGAGACTCACTCCCTCTGGCTTCCCAGTCCGACCCCACTTTGATCATATACCTGTGCGCGGTTGTCCGCAGGAGTTTCAAAAAGAGGGCAAACCGTGCAGTCACATATCATACGCCACATGTCCTGGGACTACAACTTCCGCACAGCCAATCCACAACCGCAACAGCTACCGAAGGAGGACATTCCAGAGTTGAGCGCACAGATCAGGAATATAGAGCTCAGTGCAAGTTCCATCTCTAGCGGATCCTCAGAGGCATATAGCGTCAATATGAGCCAGGACTTTGATACAGAATTGGAGGCAAAGTTGCTGCCATCCAACATTTGGGGCGATAAGGGACCTGAGAGATATACAAATACTCCTGAAGAGCAAAGGTTCTTTAGGTCACAGGTGAACGATGCAGCTCTTTGGTATGAGGGTTCAGCACAGCCACAGCCGCCGCAGCAGGCAGCTCAAGTGCAGACGCAATCACATCAACAACAAGGTCTCCCACAGATCGACTTTTCCAGCAACGGTGGCTCAGTTTTTGACCCGCAGCCGTTGTATACCGGGACCACAACGCCCTTGAGCAGTTCCACGCCTCCACCGAGTGCTCAATTCAACCCAATGTTGAGCATGACACCAGGACCAACGCAGCAGTTCAATAACCCAGCGTTGATCACACAGTTGTTATTACAACAGCAACAGCACTATTTAGAACAGTTGCAGCAGCAGCAGTTGCAACAACAGCAGCAGCTACAGATGCAGACTCCGTTGTTCTTGCAGCAACAGGCTCAATTGGTGTCTCAACAGTTGCAACAGTTGCAATTACAATTACAAACACAGCAGCAACAGATTGAGTCACTGACGGCAAAGAAGCAAGAATCCACACCATTAACAGAGGAGAATCTGCACAAGCTGGAGGAGAAAACACCGCAGAAGTCCTCCTCCTCTGCCAAATCGTCATCATCTTCGGAGCAGAAGGTCACGGGTCTATATAAAACGGAACTATGCTCGACTTTTCAAAAGACTGGGGAATGTCCATATGGCTCCAAGTGCCAATTTGCGCATGGCGAGGAAGATTTGAAACAGGTGGACCGTGGAAGTAAATGGAGATCTAAGGCATGTGCCAACTGGGCCAAGACAGGATCGTGTCGCTATGGGAACCGGTGCTGCTTCAAGCATGGTTGAACTAACTGGTGATAGAGCTGAGAGTAACTACCCATTGGGTCACTGCTCTTTGAGGGGTTGTATTTATCTTTTTATTTATGTCTGATGAGTTTGTTCTCTTGTTTTAGTGTGCGGACGCGGGGCTGGGCTGTTTCTTTCTTTTTCGCGATGGACCACCTGTGTGCTGTGTGTCTGGATGTGTGGGGAAAATATTTCTTGTAGGGCTGGGAAGGGAGCCGGGGAGCGATGTTGTAGTCGGTAGCTGGTTGTATTCTGTATTGGTGGGCAGTGATGATCATCCAGTTAGTTCATTTGGTGTCCATACTCCGCTGATGCCTCCCTCTCCAAAGCTACGGCTTATCGACTCCACACGCAATTTCCGCCGTTGAATTTTCTTTTTCATTTCAGCCCCGGGGGGAAAAGCTAAACCCCAAAGAACGAGGAACGGGGAAACAGGAAAACACACTTCACCAGGGCCAAGCACAAACATGGATCGTAAGAAGGCTGAGCTTCCTCGTCCTTACAAATGTCCCATCTGCGACAAGGCGTTCCATAGACTGGAGCACCAAACTCGTCATATCCGTACACATACGGGTGAAAAGCCACACGCTTGCACATTTCCTGGCTGCTTCAAGAGGTTCTCTCGCTCTGATGAGTTGACCAGGCATTCACGGATCCATACGAATCCGAACGCCCGTAGGCGCACCTACAACGTGAAGAAGCGAGGTGTGGAGGATGGCGAGGGTGATGGTGCTGAGGAATTAGGTGATGGCGAAGCTGTTGATGACGCGGATGAAAAGTTACATGACATCAAACAAGAGCACCGTGAAGAGCTGGGAGGGCTTCTGAGAGCTGCGCAAATGTCTAGTTCATTACCCAACTCGCCACCAAGACTGCAACAACAACCAGCACTTCGTCAAATTCCAGAACAACAACTACAGGAAGAGATTCCCCGTCCACAGCAACAACAGGGGAGCTTCTTTGATATCAACATCCTTGCCAAAGCAGCGGCGTTGGAGCTTGAGAAGGAGCAACAACTACAAAGTGTCAAGTCATTACCTTCGCTGACGTCGTTCTTCGATGCTCAGGCAGCCTCTCGCAGACCTCATCCTCTTAATTCCTTGTCGTCATTGCAGCGCATGACTCCATTAAGGGCACCATCGCCTTCACTACGAGCAAGTATGAACACATCCAAATCACACACTGCGCTCTCGTCGATGAACTCCAACCTTGACGATGAACGTCAACTCGCCGGAGACCGTCTCAAACGTTCAAGGCCAAATTCGCCCTCAGTGGGTCATCATACTTTATCCGTGCCGACGTCTCCAGGAGCACAATCTGCTGCGACTTTTTCACTGTTGCACTCCCATCCAGGCTCATACACCTCTCTTAGTGCGTTGCATTTTGAAGAGACACCTTTACAGACTCCAGCGGTGAGTCCGAGATTGGCTCCTCAGGAACCTCTGCCCCCGTTGCGGAGTTTGAACCTGGGATTACCGGGATTACAGGGCCCGCAGTTGTGACATGTACTTCATATAATTGAAACGTTTGATTTCCGTGTTTATTGGTGGTAGTGTAGTATTTTTTCGTATACGTGGTAGCTGACGTTCAGCTTCTCTTGACCTCCTTTCTATCGTGGGGTCCGAATTTGTTCACCAATTGAAAGAAAAGAATCATCAACTACACCGATATCAGCAACCACAACCTCAGCCGCCCATAAGCCATGCCCACACAGTACACAGCAGACACTGACTTGGAGGCTTCAGTCATAAGGTGTCCCTACTCCAAGTGCCATGCCCGTCTTCTTCAACCAAAAGACCCCAACATCCACGCACTCCCCACTAACATTCAATTTCTTAAGGTGGACCCGGAACAGTCCACAGAGCATGATGGGCTCTTCGTACTGGTAGCTGACGTATGGGACTTTGATAACATTGGTGTCTCAAGACCTACAGAGCAGTTCCCCGGGGTGGAACGGCTCCTTATCTGCTCAGAATGCGATAGGGGTCCATTGGGGATGGCGATGAAGATTGATGATGTGTTGAAATATGCAGTACACCTCAGCTCTGTTGTCTACGAGTGAATCTTTATTTCATATTGCGTAGTTATTTTCTACAAGGTCCTCCTGCTCTCCCACCCACAGAAAGTCGGCGATGGCCGCCCTGTCGCAGCCTATCGAAATCGAAAATCACATGCCAGTTTCCTTCCTCCACGAGCCAAAACACCGAAGAAGGACACAGCTCGAACGGCACCAATGGACGGCAGACAGCGCCGCTCAAGCACACATGGACCTTCGGGGACAGGCTCACGCTCTCACTCCAGGTCTCATTCAAGACCCAGAAGGCCTCAGCTCGGCCCACGTAAGAACAGCGCCAAATCGTTCATCTCCATAGAGGTGGACTCCCAACAAGAACTACCGCAGGCGGAACCTGTTGAGATCCCTACAGTACAGGCGACGTTGGATCATACTCTTCCACTTGAGTATTTCAAACAAGATTTGCTCTCGGTCATTCAGCAACTCCACGTATCGAAATGGCATAGACTCCCACCACACGTGTCTGGTGACCTTGTCCTAAAGAGGATGCCTGGCGCCCTCACAAATGCCATCTATAAAGTCGATCCACCGCCGTTGGCGGTGCTCAAGACCCTGGACCTGCATAACCATAATTTCCCAGTGCTGCTTCTAAGAGTCTATGGCGCCAACGTGGATTCACTCATTGATAGAGACTATGAACTCAAGATCCTGGTGAGATTATCCATGCAAAATATTGGACCACGTCTCTTTGGATGCTTCACCAATGGACGCATTGAACAATTCCTGGACAATGCGGTGACATTGACCAAGAGTGATATTATGAATAAGAGAACCAGTGCAAGAATCGCTAGACGTATGAGAGAACTGCATGATGGAATCAAACTCAATAAACAGGAACATTCCAATGGACCTTCTTCTTGGAATAACATAGCCAAATGGCTCCCTGTGGCTAAGAAATTGTTGAACAACCCAGATTTGGGAATTGAACAAGAGGATATCATAAGAACTTCGTGGGAACTGTTCGAATCCCAAATTGAAATATATCGTCAATGGTTATACTCCAGGTATGAAAACGTCAACGATACACTGGTATTCTGTCACAACGATACACAATATGGGAATTTGCTCTTCACATCTCCAAAGCTTCCAAATTCTCAAAATACAACTTCCTCATCACAATCACTCACCACCAATTTCTCCAACCTTTCCTTGGAAAACCTCCAAACCTTGAAACCATCCCAGCAAGAGAAGAAACAGGATAGAAACCTTGTTGTCATTGACTTCGAATACTCGGGCCCTAATTCACCTTCATATGATATTGCCAACCATTTCTGCGAATGGATGCATAATTATAACCATCCGACTCAATCCTATGCAGTGACAGAATCAGATTTCCCCAAGATGGATGAACAGTTCAATCTGATCTACTCTTATATCATCAAGAACAATCCAGAGACTGATCCAACAATCATCGATAAGCATGCAAAGATGCTGTATAATGACATTGTGGCATGGAGACCCACAGTGTCAATCTTCTGGGCATTATGGGCAATCATCCAAAATGGTGAAAAGGCCCATGAGCCCGTCATCATCGAACAAGGTCCAAATGGTGAGCAGTACAAGATTGTCATTGACGACGTTGGTGAGGATATTGCCGTTGAGGAAGCGGAAGAAGATGCTGGTGGCGAAGCTGACGTTGATAATTTTGAGTACTTGAAGTATGCAAGGGATAAAATATCAGTGTTTTGGGGTGATATGGTCCAGTTAGGGTTGGTGACGAAGGATCAAGTTGAAAAACCTGTTAAACTCATCCCGACAACATTCATTCCAGATGTATAAGATTTGGTCATTAAGGAGTGCAACATTGATCAGGACCAAAGATGCACCTGATATTATTTACAGCTAGGAAAACTTTACGTGGTATTGTTTAGACTAATCGATCAATAAAACCAGTGGTGATGCCCTGATTCCAACATGCGGACAATCTGAAGCCCAATGGCTCGGTCTCGCATAGTTATTAAATTTGCTAGATTGGGAATCTTGTCCGAAGGCATTGTCTTACAAGACCCTTGATAGATACCACGTTGGCTTCAAGTATGTCATCTTCGTCGAGATTTCCCTTATTTCCCCTATTTCCCCTCATCTCCAGATACATATGGTGCAAGGGGTTGCAGTATTTGTAATCTCGGGTGGAAGACATTGCGTATATAAAGCACGCCAAATCTCTGAGCTGATTAAACCAACAACCAAGTACACAACAACACGAAATGACTACTACTACTACTCTTATCATCGGCGCATCCCGTGGAATTGGCCTCGAGCTGGCCAAGCAGGCTGCAGCAGTTCCAGGTGCCACCATCATCGCCACAGTCCGTGATGTGACAAAGGTGGATGAACTTAAAGCTATTTCCAACGTGAAGATCATTACATTGGACCAGGCTAAGGCAGAGTCCATTGCTCAATTAGATGCTCAACTCGCCGAGGTTGCACCAGATGGAATTGATACCGTGATCTTCAATGCGGGTATCTATGAATCGTTCTATACTGTGCTGCAGACTACCAGGGAGTCTTGGGAGAAGCACTTCAACACCAACGTTGTTGGACCATTGGAGATTACTAAAGTTGTTTATCCATACTTGAAGAAAAGGGACACCAAGCGTTTGGTGTACATTTCTAGTATTGTGGGATCCATAGGTGGGTTTGCCCCATACTCAACTTCTTCTTACGGCCTGTCCAAGGCTGCCTTGAACTATGGCGCAGTCGAGCTTGCATTTGAGTTGAAGGATGAGGACTTCACTGTGTTGTCTGTACATCCTGGGCTTGTTAGCACAGAGAGACTCAAGGGCGCTTTGGATCAACTAGGGGAGGATTCCAAGAACTTTTCGCTGAATGGCTCCATCACTCCAGAAGAGTCAGCAAGAAGTATTCTAGCTACATTGGAGAATGTTACCAAGGAAGACAATGGAAGGTTCGTGGACTGGAAGGGCGAAACCCTGCCATGGTGAACGATTCGTGGGGTTAACCACCTAAAATTTATATCGCTTAGATCTTGCCATCTTGTTTCTATATTGTTAACTGTATTTCTACTGGAGTCCTAGACCCTGGACCCTGGTGCCGACCACCTGGCACAACTTTTCGACTGGACCATTGCTGCCCCCTGTTACTCAGACGTCTCTTTGCAATTCACGCAGGAGGAGATTGTTTGGATTCGCGCACATGATGCGGGCTTACGTAGTTTGCACAACACTGCATGAACTCTAATGCGGGTGTTAACTGACCGCCTGATCCCTGAGATGCTCTGCTTAGATTGCTGAAAGCCCAAGGAGTGCTAGGATGAGCCCATGCACCACATGCATTCATTGCATTCATTTGCGCCCAAGCCATCTATCTCACCAATCGGTTCGCCATCTCCTGGATCACAAGCATTTCCAAAGAGGGTTCGCTGTCTGGTTACATCCACGACATGTTTGTACACATCTTATAAGCTCAGATGATCATATATGACGAAAAATAGAAATAATTTGTAATCAGCAACTGGGACACAGCAAATTATCATGTATTGTCCAGTAGTTGGGCTGCTTTTAGGCACTGCTCATTTGTCATCGACATGTTGTCAACTCTATAGCGGATAGCGACCCGTCCCGCGTCCGTGCCCGTGGGTAAATAACGAGCTCAGTCGCTCGCAACTTCTACTTTTGTATCAAAAGCACTAATAATAATGACCGTGACACTGATTATTGGAGCCTCGAGAGGAATTGGCCTTGCATTGGCCAAGAAGGCCGCTGCTGAACCTGACTCTATTGTCATTGCGACAGTGCGTGATGTCTCAAAAACCTCGGAGCTTCAAGCCCTTGCAAACGTTAAGATCATCACCGTGGACCAGGCTATTGAGGAGTCAATTGCCCAGTTGGGTGCTCAATTGGAGAAGGTTACACCTGACGGAATTGACACGGTCATTTTCAATGCTGCCGTTTTCCGTGATGTGTTCAAGCCAGTCCTACAGGCTCCAAGAGAGAACTGGCTACTACATTACAACGCCAATGTCGTTGGACCAATTGAGATTGCCAAGGTTGTGTACCCTTACTTGAAGAAGAAGGACACTAAGCGTTTGGTGTTCATCACTAGTCTTGCAGGATCTCTTGGAGCATATTTCGGCCTTTCAACATCTGCTTACGGACAATCGAAGGCAGCACTGAACTATACTGCCCTGGTACTTTCCCACGAGCTCAAGGACGAAGGCTTTACGGTCTTGGCCGTCCACCCTGGTGTTGTGAGCACCGATGGTGCACGGGAAGTTCTCGAAGAATTGGGGCCAGAGGTCTTTGAGCCGTTGCTCAAGACTTCTATTACGCCAGAAGAGTCAGCCGAGGGGATCATTACCACCTTGAGCAAGATCACTGTGGAGGATAACGGCAAGTTTATTGACTTGTACGGCGAGGTTCAGACTTGGTGAGTGCTATTTGTTCATTCCGAGCCCTATGTGCAGTATTTAATAGGGGCCTAGGGCAAGTACATGGGAAGGATAGGAACAATCCCAGTTCAGTAAGAGAGGATGATGTATCATATGCAGCTACTCAACAATGCTTCTTATTCTCACTCACTGTAGATGACGGATTCCTCACGGACTGCAACCGATAAGAAGTGCCATCACGCCTCCTAGAACCGGAACCAACTTCCAAGTGGAATCTCTGAGAATGGGTAGTACTCACTAGTAAGTAAACGGCTCACACTCACAGGTCCCTCACAATACTGCGGCCTACAACGGCTAAAGAACCATACTGAGTGTCAATTATTCAGCCACAGATGATAGTAGCCGGAGATCACGGAGAATGCTCGGAGATCCGAGATCCGAGACACCTTGGCCTACAATCAATGGCCAAAGCAAGCTGCTGGGGCATAAGCTTCTAATACAATCCATTTGTCATGGCCATGCTGAGTCCGAGGTAGATAATGAGTGCAATATCGGACGAGCTACACGAATGTCGTTGGACCAATTGAGATTGCCAAGGTTGTGCACCCTTATTTGAAGAACAAGGACACTAAGCGTTTGGTGTTCATCACTAGTCTTGCAGGATCTCTTGGAGCATATTTCGGCCTTTCAACATCTGCTTACGGACAATCGAAGGCAGCACTGAACTATACTGCCCTGGTACTTTCCCACGAGCTCAAGGACGAAGGCTTTACGGTCTTGGCCGTCCACCCTGGTTTTGTCAAAACAGATGGTGTAACGGAATATGTCGGAGCATTAGGGCCGGAGGTGGCTGATCCGTTGCTCAGCCTTGCCATGTCACCAGAGGACTCAGCTGAGGGCATCATCACTAGGCTGGGAAAGCTAACAGTGGAGAATAACGGTAAGTCCATCGACTTCAATGGTGAGCTCCAGCAATGGCAAGCAAGAGCTATGCGACTAAATAAATACACCATTTCTTATAGTATGCCTGTAAGAATATATAGTATCAGTACAACAACATCTTTCTTGGATCCTCAATCAGCTCCTTGATAGTCTTCAAGAAAATGACGGCCTCTCTACCGTCCACCATTCTGTGGTCGTACGTCAAAGCCAAGTACATCATAGGTCTACTCACGATCTGGCCGTTGACTGTGACTGGTCTCTCCTTAACACCATGCAAGCCCAAGACGGCTGTCTGTGGCAAGTTGATGATTGGAGTTCCGTAGAGCGAGCCAAACACACCACCGTTTGAAATGGTAAAAGTACCACCAGCCATGTCTTCCAAGGTGAGTTTACCATCACGGGCCTTCTTACCCAGGTTGGAAATTTCCTGTTCGATCTCCAGCACGGAGAGAGACTCGGCGTTACGCACGACTGGAGTAACCAAACCCTTTGGAGTGGCCACAGCGACAGAAATGTCAACGTAGTCCCTGTAAACAAGCTGGTCACCCTCGATGGCACCGTTGACGCCTGGGATATCCTTCATGGCAAGAGTAGCGGCCTTCGAGAAGAGACCCATGAAGCCGAACTTGATGTCCTTCTTCTTGATGATCTCGTCTTTGTAGAGCTTTCTAAGCTCAAGCAGAGAGGACATGTCAACCTCGTTGAAAGTGGTCAAAGACGCGGCGGTGTTCTGGGATTCTTTGAGTCTTTCAGCAATTCTGAGACGCATACGGTTCATCTTGACGCGGTTCTCATTTCTAGAGAAGGCAGTGAAGGACTCAACTGGCTGGCTCACCTTTGGAGCCTCTTTCTTTGGAGCCTCCTTCTTTGGGGCAGCTTCCTTCTTTGGGGCTTCCGTCTTTGGAGCCTCCTTCTTCGGAGCAGGGGCCTCTTCCTTTGGAGCAGATGCAGCAGCTTCCTCCTTAGGGGCCTCTTCCTTCTTTGCGGCACCTCCAGCGGGGGCATCACCTTGCTCAATCTTGTAGAGGTCCTGGCCAACCTCAACAGTGTCTTCTGGGGAAGCAAGAAGCTCGGTGATGGTACCGGAAAATGGTGCATTAACTTCAACGTCGATCTTGTCGGTCTCAATAGTGGCAACCGTTTGGTCAGCTTCAACAAAGTCACCGACAGCAACGGAGAACTCTCTCAAGGTTCCCTCTGTGAGAGACTCAGCCATATCTGGCACCTTGACGGTGGAGTTCATACGCACGAGTTGAGTGGTTGCAAACTTCTGGAATCTAGCTGGAGAGGCAAACATTGTCTTGCTGGTGGAGGGCGTAAGCTGGGACAGGGCTCTTGTGGAGACCCTGAGGGCCACACGGGCCGGAAGACGCTGAAGAGCGATGCGAGCAGTTCTAGAGGCGAGCATTGTGCGTTGTGAGCGGTATGAGTCGTTGATTTATGGAAAGTTGATGTTGCAAAGATTTTGAATGGAAGCTGTAACCGGGCCTTGGGTAGTCTTTACGGCAGTTCCGAGGGTTACGTAAAAAGAGCCATAATTCATCACTTGGAAAGAAAGGAGCATACATTTCTGGAACGATCTAATGTTTTCGGTATATCGGAGTGTGAGGAACCACACGTGTGCCCTTAAACCACAAGAAAGACACCCGTAGGGTGACTTGCACGGTGAAATACCACTCTAAGAAAGCACCCCGGATATCGTTTGTCAACGGACCCGATAATAATCCGCGATCTGTTATTGGGGACGTGTACAAACCAGAACAGCTTGTTAGGTAATATGCTAGTCAGCAAACACCCGAACACCCCCTCCCGATGATGAGCTCTGCTAACTATGTCGTCCTACTTTTGCTAGATTTCATCCGTGTACAGCTGTGCTGATGGACTTCATCCGCCAGTACGATTCCGACTCTGACTCCGACCGCAGCTCTGAAGCTCCAGCCCAGCTTCCTTCCCTCCCACAATCAATTGCCGACAGCTTCCAAAGGACCCCAACATCCATGAAGCTGGAGTTCAGTCGCACTGTTCGCATCCCACCAGGGTTCGTAAACTGCTATACTAGTACCGAATTCACCCCTTCAGTGTCCTCACAACAGACTTTGAAGCGGATCATCAACGACTCCAACACCGTTTGCAAATATAGCAAACCCCGGACTCCCCGTCTGATACCTACCTTCCAGAATGAATTGAACATCACTAACCCGCTGCACCTTTCGCTCACGGATAACTTCTTCCTGTCCAGAGACAGTAAGAGCCAGTTCAAAGCTCAGCTGCAAGCCAGACTTCAAAATTTGGCGCTTGCTGACCTGAGATTGACGTTTGAGAAGGTCATATTGGTACCGAACAGCCATGCCAGGAACGTCTTTCTGGCCCTGAAAATATCAACACAGAGTCACCAGAGGATTCTGCCTCTGTTCAATACAATATCAGGACTTGTGACTGAGCTCTCTGGTTCGGAGAGAATAGTCATGGGTCCGGTGCTTAGCTCAGACTGTCTCCATGTCTCCATTGCACAAGGTGAGTCCGACTTTGACTACGGCCTTGACCAATTGAATGCTGTTAGCGAGGAATTGCAGGACATTGAAGTGGACCCGGATCTTGAATTCAAGCTTACGTCTGTCAAAGTGCTTGATGGACAGGGCAAGTTCACCATAGACCTGCGTGCCTGATGCCACACTCTTTTCTGGCTGTTCTCGTTATCGCGAATTTTATCATCACCATCACCATCGCATCACCATCGCCTCACCAGACAATGCAAGTGGTGCTCCGCGGGTCGGGGCTCGGTGTGCTTGTCACAGCCTGGTATTTGATAAATGACTGTGAGTCAACCAGAGTGTTCATAATCACGGAACGATCAAAATCTGCCAGGGAGGAGTGGGTTGTATCACCAGTAACACGCCGATCTCAGCTGCTGCAAGAAGCGATGTTTGAGCGCTACAACTCATCTGTGATGTTCCTCGAGCAAGTGAGGAGATCCAGTATTGGTGAGCTCATCATAAGGCCTGGGGTTCAATACTCCAAATATGTCATGTACGAAGCGGGCATGTTGGAGAAGTGGTTAGTGAAGCGGCTCTTGAAGAGTCATCGGCTGCAATTTGTGCAGTCTCTGGATCCCTGCTGGAGAAAAGCAATACTTGTGACCGTTGCCAGTCAATCACCGAAACGTGCAGAGTATGCGAATGTTAGATTCATTGGCGTTCATTCTGGGGCTAGGTTACCACAGGTCGTTCTGATAAACAACCCAGAGAGATTGAACATTATACAGGGCAGCACGGTGATGAATGCTCAAACAGATGGGCAACTTGCGAGTGCTATGGAACTTGCGGAATGGGTGAAGAATATTGTCGATGGCCAGCCCATGGTCTCACGGCTTTGATGTAAATTGATAGACAAATAGAATAGCAGTGCAATGCAGTGCAATGGATGGCCCCTAGCCGCTTAGAAAACTTAGAATCAACCTCGTACTTCACAGCCACCAGCGACCAGTCTGCAACCCCCAGAGCTGTTGTCGCTCGATCGTATAAGTTCGGTTAGGAAATATGATTCTGACTTTTGTTCTGGTTGTGGAAAGACTGAACGTTACAAACATCAACACCGAAAACACCACAAGGAGAACCAACCGAATGGATCAGCTGATACCAGCAAAGCGATCAGCTTCACCGCCTCACATCACGAGATCACTTGACAAGAAGCCATCTGTTTCTTTGAACAAGTACAAGCCCGGTATAGAGTACCAGCCCTCAGACTTCGACGAGTTCAAACCAGCGTCGCAACAGCACAACGGGTTCCATAATGTTGATGTGCCATTAAACACGCGTCAAGGCTTCATGTACAGACCGTGTCGGCCCAATCCACTTTTGAATGTGCTCAAATTCGCCACTGCGGATATCCCACCTTACAAGACGTGTCTCGGGTTGTTTGACCGGTCGTCATTGGCATTGTTATCAGGAGACTGCACAAAGGTAACAACAGAGCGTGGTTGGGTTTCAGCTAGGGCCAACGTGGCAATGACGGAGGGGCGCTGGTTCTTTGAGTTCCGGATCGTTGAGAGTGATGACACGAGGCATGTGCGAGTAGGCATTGGGCGCCGAGAGGCAAGTCTGGAAGCCCCCATTGGGTTTGATGGCTATGGATATGGTCTTAGGGACAAGACAGGAGACAAAGTACATCTATCAAGGCCAAAGCCATTTATGGACGAAGGCTTCCAAGCAGGGGATGTGATAGGAATCGTTGTGGAATTACCAGAAGGCCCATTTATGGATGTCTCAAGGTCCCAGGTGGCCATGCGCTACAAGAGCAATCTGTACTATGAGAAGTTCGATTACGTGGCCACAAAGCCGATGGACCATCTTTTGAACCCAGTTACTGTCTTTGGAGAGAAAGCCATTGCAGATGCAAATTCATGGAGACCGGAGACGTTAAGCGGAAGCAAAATGACAGTATACAAGAACGGTAAGCTAATGGGGACGTGTTTCGAAGACCTATACTCTTTCCTGCCTCCGAATTCAGAGCTTACGAACAACAAGTTTAACAGAGAGGGTAAATATGTGAACAATGGCTCTTTAGGTTACTACCCAACGTTGTCTGTCTACAATGGCGGAGTGGCAGAACTGAATGCTGGACCAGGCTTTGATTTCAAGCCAGAGTTGGATGATGGCGTTAGACCTTTATACCAGCTTTATGATCAATCGATTGCCGACGACATCCTTTGGGATCTCGTTGATGAACTCGAGGCCGAGGCCATGGAGGATCCTACAAGATTCCGGCAGTGACAAGTAATTCATGTTTTCATGACCTTTCCAACATGTGCAGTCTCCCATAGGTTCCCACATTCGGGACAGCTAGCAGCATCTTGATCGTTTCTTCTCGATCTGATATAGTCATCCCGACAGTTGTTGTGAAACCTGACCCAACAGTTCTCGACGCAGTTGGAGCTTCGCTGACCCTTTGTGAGAATGCTCTTACACCCGTAGCACATCAATACCAGCCCATCTGGAGAGTCTTTCCCCTTAATTCCGTACATATCAATCAGTTGGCGTTTAAGCTCTGTTAACGAGCGTATTCCTAAAGTCAGATGGCCCCTGTTCATGTCAAACCAGCCGGCAGAGACAAGTTGGCGCATGAATTGCTCTGAGTGAGATGCGGTTTTACCCTCTCTTCTACCCAAGCTCATTACCTGCGTTGATGAAACATGGAACGTCTCTTCGGAGTCCACCATGATTGACTCGATCATACCCTTGATGATCTCAATCTCTGGCTTGGTGAAACCTGTAGCTGAATGAGAAACAAGGTCATTATGTGTGTTGATGTAGTTGTAAAAGATCTCTGCTGAGGTCTGTGAGCGAGTATGTGCAATCTCGAACCCAAGGTGATGCAACTTTGAGTTGATGAGCTCTATCGTGACATCCAGCTCACGTTCCCTCAACTCTTCTAGCACCTCCTGCGCGATAGTTTCGTTTTCGTATTCCTTTCGAAACTTTCTCTGTATCTCTACGAGGTAGCCATGCGACACAGGGTGTGTGTTAATGATGAACTGCAGCGTGGCTCGCTCGATATCGGAGTATGCTTTGGCCATTTTAGCGGCGGTTACAAAGCTGGCCACTCTCGCGTTACGCGTTCCTCTGATCACGACATTTGGCGACTTTTTCATCTGCTGGCACTACAAGCTGGACACAAAACAAACTTTTACACATTAGTACATATACTTGAAGGATGGGTGGAGGTCACCTGCGAGCACCTGTTGCTGCTCGCTGCGAACATTCCACTTCTCCAAGTACCCGGTGGTCTGTTTCTTCTTGTTTCTAGAGACCAGGTACAGCCATAGGGCGATCAACATAACCACTGCGAGCGCTGAGAATGCAATGGCGATACTCAAACCCTTCTTATAGATTGGGGCATCCTGTGCAAGGAAGATGAAAGTGGCGATGATGCCTCCAATGTTTCCAAATCCAATTTGGAAAGCTGTTCCCAAACCTTTTCTAAGATGACCACCAAAATTGAGGGAAGTTAAACACACGAGTTGCGGCATGGCGGTGTACAGCCCGGCAGCAATCAGGAAACACCCTCCATATCTTCCATTAGGGTTGTCGGTCAGACCAAGAACCATAGAGAGACCGATAATGGCCAGGCATCCACAGCCAATGGCATATGGGGTACGGATTCTCGTGTAATCCGAGATGAATGCAATGATGTTTGAGAATCCAAAGGCGAGCAACCAAGGGTAAACAGAGTGTTGGTTAGCAGCCTGCGCTGTGTATCCCATCTGTTTGATGATGGTCGGAGCAAAGTAAGCGTACCCGTAAGATGGGATGATGAGACAGAAGTAAGTGAAGGCGGTCATGGCGAAGAGTGGGTCGGATTTGAAAGCGGCCCAGATGTCTTTCCAACTATACTTCACCTCGTATCCTGAGGAGACTGTATTTATCTCCAGCTTACGCTTGAGGAAATCCTTCTCGTTGACGGTCAAGAACCGGGAACCTTCTGGGAAGTCTGGGATCACAAAGAACAGGACCAATCCCAAACCAGCAGTAAAGGCGCCTTCAATGATGAAGATCCATTGCCAAGAAGCGTATCCATGGACGCCATCCAAATCGTGGATTCTGTAAGCGAGGGCGCCACCGGAGGCACCGGCAAGACAAGTACATGAGAAGAAGGCAGAAATACGCTTCTGGGCTTCAAACTTGGTGTAATAAGTGGCCATGATGTAGAAAATACCCGGGAAAGTTGCAGACTCAAACACTCCGAGAAGGAATCTGCAAGCCACAAGACCGCCAAAGTTCGTGACAAACCCCATACCGATCGTGACAACTCCAAAAAGAGCGATACAGACAGACAACCACAAGTGCGGAGCAACTTTCTTCATCATATAGTTGGAAACGATCTCAAAGAAGATGTATGGAACAAAGAATACGGTCAATGCAGTGTTGAACTGGTTCCCATGGAGACCTAGGTCTGCCTCCATTCCATAAACTTTTGCGTTGGAAATGTTGATTCTGTCAAGGAAGGCAAGGAAATAGAGCACCACAAACGGTGGAACGACACAAAGGTCAATCTTCCACATGAGTCGACGTTCATTCACATCAAGTTCTGCAGCAAGGGCATCGGTCTTGTCTTTCAGCTCAGCATCTGAAGGGAACGGACTAGTGGCATGCTCTTCAAATGCAGAGCCCTCAAAACTCTTCATGTTATCCACCTTCTCAAGAGAAGAGCGTTCGTCTGCAGAGGCCATTGCTTCTAGTGGGTGGGTAGGCGAGTGGGTGAGTGAGACGTATGCGGCGGCGGATTTGCGGGAGTATTTATTTTAACGGCGGAGGTTTGGATCAGTCATCACTAGCGCGCGCCGGCCCTGTTTCGGAGCCTGCGGCCGACATTTTACACCGCGAGCGATGATAAAAGAACGTACCACCTCCCCCGCTTCTGATAATGGGGGATGGGGTTCCTTAGTGTGGCAGTCCATAGAGGATGGGTCACCGGTGCATGCATGTAGAAGGGAGGGATTAATATTACCCCAGATTTCTGGGTGCTAACCGAGTTTCTCGGGGCTGTACCATCGCAGACCCTGCTTCCATAGCCGTGTAAAGCCCCCAGTTGCCGAGCCCTCGAAGGTTCTCTTTCAAGCCGGTTCGAGCACATTTCCCGAAGATTTTTCTCCGGACCGGCCAAATCCTTGCAGCAGCTCCTCAGTGCGTGTGTTGAACGCCCTCCTGCCCATCGGGTGGGGGCGAGGCAGGATGGACAGGTGGCCGTCGATATACCATGATCGACTAGTCGTGTTAGAAGTTTCAAGCTGGTAAATCGATCTTTATCTCTTATTCCAGCACCCACAGCGGCGGCCAAGAAGTACTAGATCAAAGCGGAAGACGCACGCCGCGCCCTGCGCTCCGCTCCTCGGAGTCACATGGGCCTGAAGAGGATGTTGTTCGCGGCATCATCAGAGCCAGAGCCATGCCTATGCATAACAAGCACACTGATGGCCACCGAGTAAGAGTCATCGATAAAGCCTATCAGTTGTCTAAGTGTAACTGTCGGCGTTCACAGGCGCTTCCTATGAGATCTGGTCCCTCCCCAGGTTTTCTCGTATAAGCTAGTGGTAAGGCCGGCCATCTCTCAAGACCAAAACACCTGCACACCGTGGATGGGGTACGATCGATCCTAGCAAATGCACTCACTGCACGCACTTACTGCACGATCAATAAAAGTACGAAGCTGACAGTCACCCCTATACACGATGTCTATACTAAAGAGACTACAAGAGGACAAGCCAATGATTCTTGATGGAGCGATGGGCACGCTGCTCCCCGAGGAGAGCCAGCATCATGCTCTTTGGTCCACACATTGTGTCATCAGCAATCCTGAAGCCATCCTCGAAATCCACAAGTCTTACATCTCGCAAGGGGCAGATGTGATTCAAACATCAACATACCAAACCAGCAGCAAACTATCTGAATGGTTCCCTAAGGAGAATTATGCGGGTGTCATCAAAAAGAGTGTGGATATCGCGTATATGGCTGCGAAGGGTAAAGCATTCATTGCAGGCTCTGTTGGTCCATACGGTGCATCACTATCCAACGGAGCAGAGTACACCGGGGAATACGGCGGGATAACAGATGCCAATCTTGAAGAGTTTCACAAGGAGAGATTAGATATCCTCTACAATGATAACAGGGTGGATATCATTGCACTGGAAACTATTCCAAGTCAACAGGAGATCAAGGTCCTTACTCAAATGATGAGACAGAGGCAGAAACCGTACTACATTTCTCTGAGTGTGAAGGGCAACCTATTGGCTGATGGGTCATCACTGGAAGAATTTTCACCACTGCTCCTCGAGGCCAACCTAGTTGGCGTGAACTGTTTAAGTCCAATAGATTCACTCTTATGGCTCCAGAAGTTGAAACCACTCGGCATTCCAATGTGTGTATATCCGAACTCCGGCGAGGTTTACCAAGACAGACACTGGCGGAGCAGTGAACAAGTGGATCAGGAAATCGCATGGGAGGACTACATCGGTGAGCTGTATGCGTTGGGCAATGTCAAGCTCATCGGTGGTTGTTGTAGAACAACACCTGATACTATTGCAGAGATGCGCAAGGTGGTGGATCTGCTATATTGATGTTGGCTGTACTCATGTTGAGTTGCATTTTGATGTAGCACGTAGTGCTTGCACTTACGGTGATCCGAATTTGCTGTGGGCAGTATTATGCATAAGTGACACCCAAAACACCTGAGTCCCGACGCACCCTTAAAGAGTCCTTTTTTCAACTATTTGCAATCCTATAAACTCCTATCCACTTACTGTTGACAACCGGCGTATCTAGTGTACTTCTTCGTCTCATTTTGGCCTCAAATCGACGCTATAGCGCATCTTCTCTGCAAACATGATAGACAAGTTACCGACGGAGCTCATCTCGGAGGAGGTCATCAAGCACTGCACGGCGAAGGATGAGTATAACCTCATGCTCACTTGCAAGCATATACACAGAGCTACCAAAGATCATTTCCTTACTCATAAACCCAAGCCCAACTTGATCTGTTGGGCCAATCTCGTGCACCATGATTCTGCTGGGCTTTCATACAATACTTGGATCCTGGAAAAAGATGCACGGTGCTCCACTAATAACTACTACGATCGAAAAGGAGATTACAGAAGCCTCCAACGGGAGTTCAACAAGGGGTTCAAGCTATAGGCGGTGGTGTAAGTTGCAGGTTAGAGATGGTGTGGGATACCCGTAGAGAAGGTTATGCAAGAAGAAGAAGAGGAAAGGGGCAATGGGCATGGATGATGATCCACTGCGTGGTGACAGGCTCCTTATAATAGGCTGCAGTGATCTTCAAGTAGGACAATAAAGGATCGCTGATTGCCTGTTGGCGTGTAGCATGTGACGAGTTGTGGAGCGCGACCTCTGTACTCTGAATCTCAAAACATCAACAAACACTTCAAAACCAAAAAGTTCCCATCGCAGGGTGCATGGAAATCGACGAACTCCGCGTCGCCAAAGTGGCCACTCAGCTATTCGAGGGGATAGAGGATGCGCTGGGACTACTTGTTGGCGATGAATGCAAGACTCATCTCAAAACGGTGCTGGATAACCTTCATCAGTTCCAATCTTGCCCTCATCTCCTCGACCCCAAGCTTTCATTGTTTGTGAAGATGGCCATAGATGGATATGGAGACGGCCAAGCAGGCACTACAGAGGTGTTCTATAACCTGGGCAAGATCGTTGGCGCAAAGAAGCTGCTTAACTTCTTCCCAACGAACGTGAGTCTTTTACCTCAGCTCACCGCCAAGTTCGAGCATGAATTGCATTGGCATGAGGAATATTTCCTCCTTTGCTGGCTCACAGTGCTTGTACTCGCTCCTTTCCAGTTTGATAAGTTCAGTAGTGGGTTGAAGCATGAGCTGTATGCTCTGGGCTTGATACAATTGGCAAGATCGGGCCCTCTGCAACCGTTGGGTGCACGTCTTGTGGGATCCATCGTTATGAGATCGGATTGCGAAGATATTTGGCTTTTATTCATGAAACAGATTAAGGATTCAAATACAAACATAGATCCAGTGTTGAAGAAAGGACTATTGCTTGCCTTCAACGTGGCTTTACAAAAAGATACGCATGGGCGGGTCGATCACCAGTATACCACGATTCGTGAATTCGTCAAAGGACTAATGAATGAAACAAGTAATGTTGAGCTTACTGCAAAGATTATCTCCAAATTCATGACTAACGTCATGAACTTGAAAGATGATGATTGGGACACCATTGAGGCCCTCATCAACTGGTTCCAGGACAGTTTCCAAAATAAGAACACAGACACGAGGTTTACCTTGGCTAACCAGTACGGAAAACTGATTACTAGAGTTGACGACTGCATCGGGATCGATATGGTGCTGGAGGTGCTGGCAAACACTAAAGAACTGGTTTCGACCAAATCGTTTGAGGCCGTGGATTCAGATCTCCTACATTCCCATCTCTTATGCATCGCCGAACTGCTAAGACGTGACTTGATCGATTCACATGGATTCAGTGACATCATAACGATATTGGACAAGACTTTTTTCTTCCAACAAAGCAGAATCACATTCATCTCGGGGTCAATCATCAGAGATGCATCCAACTATATCGCATGGTCATTAGCGAAATACCAGAAGACGCAGTTGGCACCTGATCTTGTTATGAAGGTCTTTGTCAATTTGTTATTGGTATGCTGCTTTGATAAGGAGATCATGCTGAGACGCTCAGCAACTGGTGCTATTCAAGAGCTTATAGGGCGCCACGGGGTCAAAACCTGGAACCAATTTTATCCTCAGGATAGGTCCAATGCTGCAAAGAGTATAAAAGTCATTGAGATCCTTGACTACGTTGATTTAGGATCAATAGACAAGTCGTACTTCGAGATCCCTACTGCGCTGTTGGTTGTGTTCCCGGACCTCAAACCCAAGTTTGTGGAGTTTTTAGTTGGAAACGTGTCCAACGTGGACACTGACATTGTCAAACAGTCGTCAAAAGCATTGAAACAACTGATCAAGGATGATCAGACCACGCTTGAAGAAGTTTCCAGTGAAATAATCTCCAGGTCAGGAGACAAACCATATAAGGCATTCGTTGCACTGTCAGAACTTGCACCTCTGTTACAAAATAAGGAAGTCCTGAAGGGTATCATGCCAAAATTCCATGCCGTTAAGATCAATCATCACAAGGACCCACCATTCTTCGTCATGTCCTACCTGTCGCTATTGGATGCACTACTGGATATTGGACTAGCCTATAAAGTAGAGATATATGACAACGTCTTTGACGCTATACGGATGGATAATAGGGAAACAACAGCTATACTAAAATCTTTATCAACGAAGATGGCGTTGTCAGAGAACCAATGGTTCAAGTGGATTCATTACATGAAGCACAATAACTTGAACACCTCCGCCAGTGTATCATATTTACCATGCTTTGCTGAAAAAGTTGGGGAAGTGACTGCCCTGTTGAAGTCTGACAAGATAGATTGCAACGTCAAGGCATCCATAATACGTTCAATTTCAGATTACCTTTTCTCAGGAAAGTCGCTACAACAACACGAATTGGAAGATGTAATAAGCAAGCTGGATGACTACTCCGTCTCAGAGCAGGGCGACGTTGGCTCCAAAGTTAGACTGGCGACGCTGAACTTACTTGATGTGAACCTGGCCAGTGTCGCAGGAGTGACTGGATCTTTCCTAGAGCTGAGGCTGTTAAGACTATCAGCTGAGCCAATAGACAGGCTGAGACATGACTCCCTAAATCTATTGCAAAGACTGTTGGAAGTTACAGAGGTCGATACAACAATAAGGGATCATAGGCAGTACTTCACTAGTCTCATTGCATTCTTCCATAGACATTATATTGGCAATAAAGAAGCAAGAACGGAGTTCTTGAAAGGTTACGTCTTCACTGCTGGTGCTTTGAAGGCAACAGACTCGCTCATAACCGGGTCACTGATGGCTTTTTGTGACTTCTATTCAAGCTTGGACTCATTGACTAAGAAGGAGATTTTGCTGAACCTCGCAGCGCTAATCAAACCAGTGCCTGACTTGGCCAAGAGGAATGATTATCACTCTCAAAGACAGTCAAAGCAGATTCTTGTCGGTATGCAGTTTTACTCTCGCATACTACTGGCAAACATTCCTATACCTGAGGAGTTTAACCTTGAGGGTTTATTTGTTCGTGTATATAACCTGCATCTGGGAACAAAGAACATCGCTCGCCTCTCCTCTGCAATAAAAATCTTTGGCTACTTCTATGCTGCACATGGCATGGAAAAGTGCAAGGACAGATTGCTGATTCTGATGACTACACACCAACTTGCCCGCGTGCGCACTCTCGCGAGTGAGGAGGTCTACATGTTATATACCGAGAAGTTCATTCAAACCAATGACGTGCGGTACCAGGAAGCCACAAGGGTGATTGAATCTATAGACTGGACGGCGGATTCTTTGCCTCAGCTGGATGATCTGAATCTACCTGTTTGAAGAACCTGTTGAGTATTCTGGAATCTCCCACCTCTTTCTTCTTGCGGTATTCTGCAGATTTCTTGTCCCTCAAAGTACGACCTTCAACGCTCGGGGTATTGTCTATATCATTGTACATCTTGACAATCTTGCCAGATCCTCTTGATGGATCCTGATCGATGAACCTTTTCACGCTTTCGGCCACTGGTCGCGCCCCAGCACCTCGGATAGCAGCGAACATGAGTGTCTCCAGCATCGACTTGTTCACGTCTTTAATTTGAAGCTTTGTAAATGCATGAACCATTCCTGTGTTGTTGGTCAGCTGTACCAGTGCTTTTAGAACCGCTTCGTAGAAAAGCTGCTTCACCCTGTCGTCATACTTCTGGAATTCATTATCTATATGTTTTCCCCAGAAGTTGTTTATGTCGACACGTTGTAGGTTGATCCTGAGTCGTCTCTGCGAATCGATCTCTATGTCTCGTCTGGCTACTGTTGAGGCCAGCATTTCCACCTTGACTGCCTCGACAAGATGGTCAAAGTCCATGATGCTGAGCACAGTATCATCAGGAGCAAGTTGAATGATATCGAGTTTGTCTGATATCGCCTCTGAACATTCAGCAACAAGACTAATCTCGAGACTTGAGAGTTCTTTGTAAGTCCACAAAATGGCAGTCGATTCAATGTCACCTGCCCTAGCAAAGAGTTCCACTGCTAGTCTCTTGGACTCCTCTGAGATCTCATAGCTATCACCAGCACTGTCGGACAAAACAACAAGCTCTCGTAGAACAGTCTGATCACCATAGGTGAGGCATTCATTGAATAGGGTGTGATAATCTTCTATACGAAGCTCACCGTAGAGACGTTGAAATACCCGGATCCTGTAGACTCGGCTCAACAGCGCTCCTTCCGTCAAGGAGTCATCCTGGCGTCGAATACCATCGACAATGGTTTCAAGAAATGGCTGTCTGAACATCTTGAGTATTACGCTTCTAGGTGGCAACTCACGCATGGAGCGTATTAGCTGAATGGTCTCATCGATTAATATGCTCCTTTCAATATATCCCCTTTGACCAAGGTTGCATATCAGGGGGTTCAACTTCCACCTAAATAGTTGTTCGTGGCTCAATGCATTGTCATCTAGTTTCTCAGTGAGCAGTCTGTATTGTACGAGCTCAGTCATTGTCGGTGATTCCTCGTATGATATGTTGTTGGCAATATCAGGAATACGCTTCCAAAGACGCTCCTGATCGCTATAGAGTTCATGAATGGTAGGCAATTTCGAGCCGTTTTCCAAGTAAGACACCGAGTGTATCCTCCGTCGGATGACTCCACGGACTCCATGCATATCGTTCCAGGCTGGTAGGAAATCTTTTCTGCCAGGGTTTCGATCGTACGCATTGCATTGGATACATTTCTGTGGGGAAATTATTGTGGTGGACCCACGCTAACCAACGAGAATCACAATGCTCAGACCCAGGATCGACAACAGGATTATAAGCTGGCGTCGAGCGTTTGCTTCCAAGCCATATGAGGTATTCAACAGAACAACCAAGACTAGGCAACGCAATCGAGCTGCTGAGCGAGCACCGGAGGCGGTTGAGTACTTGAGGGATGAAGTTGCCAGAAAAACCATCGAGCGACTGGCGTTCATCAAGCGTGATTTTGACACAGTGCTAGACATTGGATGCGGCTCTGGAAACCTGCAGAGACAGCTAGTGGAGGCTGACGACGAGGACACGCAATTGGTGCGGGCAAAGATGCAACATTGGACGATGACGGACTCATCGAAGAAAATGCTCCACAGATGGGATGACCACCGGTATAATGAGCTTCTAGAGTTGCGAAAGCTAGTGGTGGATGAGGAAACTTTGGAACATGAGGCGCTCACACCTGCAGAATTTGATGCTGTCGTGTCTAATCTGAGCCTCCACTGGGTTAATGATCTTCCCGAGACGCTGAAGAGGATCAACAGCTTATTAAAGAAGGACGGCCTTTTCTTTGGGAGCATGATCAGCGAGGAATCTCTGTACGAGCTGCGAACCTCACTGCAGCTGGCAGAGTCTGAGCGCCGTGGCGGGATATCTCCCAGGGTTTCTCCACTCGTCACAGTCAATGACATGACCACCCTGCTCAAGCAGAGCGGCTTCAATCTCGTAACCATTGATATTGACGAGATTGTAGTGGGCTACCCAGACTTGTTTGCCATCCTGGACGATATACAACTAATGGGCGAGCAAAATGCAACTAACACATTGGTGAGTGCCCTCCCTCGAGACGTACTCCTGGCGGCACAAGCGATCTACAAGGAGTTCCATGGGATTGCTGGCACCCTTCCATTGACGTACAGGGTACTGTTCATGATTGGCTGGAAGAGCTCTGAAAGTCAGCCTAAGGAATTGGCGAGAGGCACTGGAGAGTTTTCCCTAAAGGACATCCTGTGACTATATTTATTTGTTATTTATTGATGGGGCTTGGACTCTTGTTTTACTCGAGCCTTAAGTATCATTGCCAAGTTGTAGTGCAAAGGTTTTCTCAGATTTCTGAACCAGTAGATCATCAAAGTCGTTTGGCAAGAGTTAATAAAACAGGTTGAATCTATCCTGTATACTCCAATCCAAAGCATGCAGCTGTCTGGTTGTGTAGATGCTATAATAATTAATTGCTGACAGCACAGTCGTATAATGTATTGGTGAGTTGACTGTTGGTGCATCTTCATTGGTGCATCTTCATGCCTTCATGCACCAACTCACCAATACTAACTCACCGTCCGTCTAGAGAGTACGCCCATGTTGGATCATGTGTCCACAGACACCCGCACACCATCTACTAAGTCACGTGAACGGAACCGGTAGAGACACTCCAGTATCATTGTTATTGACACGTGTAGTTTCTGGCAGAGTCGCGTTCTGGCCCTACCGGTAGAGCATGTGGATCCCGAAAAAGAACAACAGGCGCAAGTGGAAAAGTTGGACACGTCAAGCTCAGGCACTTCAGGAATTGCATTTCATCATGAAGCTTTACTCAGCGCTGTTCTTTGTGCTGTCGTTTGCACTATCAGCACTGGCCCTGCACTTTGAGGTCGAGGCCGTTGAGGAGAGCAGACCACCGACGTGTATACGTGATTTCGTGAGTGAGGGCCAGCTTGTCGTTGTGACGCTCCACGCCTCTGGTGCCGCAGGGGATGGCCAGAATTTGAACTTCTTCATCAGAGACAGCGTTGGAAATGAGTACAGAAACAAGAGGGACTTTGCTGGTGATGTGAGAGTTGCCTTCACCGCTCATGCCTCCGCTGCATTCGACGTCTGCTTCCAGAACATCCTGCAAAGACCAGGAAAGAAGCTCAGCAGAGAAATTGAACTTGATATTGAGGCTGGATCTGCTGCTAGAGACTGGAACGCCATCCAGGCTGCTGAGAAGCTCAAGCCAGTGGAACTGGAGTTGAGAAAAGTGGAGGAGCTTACCGATGAAATCGTTGGCGAGCTCGAGTATCTCAAAGCGAGAGAAGAGAGACTGAGAAACACAAACGAGTCTACGAACAGAAGAGTGAGAGACTTCTCTGTCTGCGTCATTCTTGCTCTTGTTGCATTGGGTGCCTGGCAGCTCGCGTACTTGCGTAACTACTTCAAGGCCAAGCACATCATCTAAGAACTTGAAAGCCACGAATTACGTTACAATAAAATCATGTCATTGTTCATTAGTCTGTAAGCAGCTGTCCCAGCTTCCCCAGTATGTATGCAAAGTCGCTCATTGTAACGTCTAAACCATTCCCTTCGGTGCCCACAGCAACCATATCCATAAGCAAAGTGTCACTTATAGATGCTTTCAGCTCCGAGTCCAGCTGTTTCAGTTCTGGCATACCCAGTGCCGCCTTGTGAGACTTTCCACATATCAACTTCCAGGTATCTTCAATGCTCCTTCTGTTGTCCCTGAATAGTAGGAGTTGATAGCTCTTTACAAGTAGCTTATCGAAATCGACGACTTGTGTGCCTTTAATAGCAAGCTCTTCGGGCCGTATTCTCTTGTTGCCAATGATAAACTGTTTGGGTATCTTCAGGTCCTGAAAGTAGAGCGGAAGTTGACTGACAACCATGTCAGTCTCCATGGAGTAGTTGGCAAATGCCTCTAGGATCTCATCTTCGTAATGTGCTGGTAGTTTCGGTGCTGTGAATTCCTCTATCGTGCGCTTGGTAATGTACTTCTTGGCCTGAATGTTAGATGCGATTGCTAGAGCATCACCGGACGATAACCGTAACTCACCATTCTGCGTTGCTGTTGCCACCCGGGGCACCGATGAGTGATCAAGATGCATGTTTATTTCCGAGGACCTTCTCCCGGAACTCAGAAGAATCTAAAAGCTGAAAATCAACGAACTTTGCCCGCCATGACAAACGCCAGCGACAGAGTTAACACAGGACAGCGGTGCAATGAGCGACGAGCTTGAGTTTGAGCACGCTGAGGCCAGCGAGGAGCTGCGTGAGCAGGCCGACGTCAAGCGCGAGGAGGAGGATGATGAGCGTGATGAAGCATCAGCCGCTAACGACAATGTGCGCCCACAAGACGACGATGAGGATGAGGATGAGGATGAGGATGAGGATGAGGGCGAAGACGACAGCGATGAAGAAGAGGTGCGGTCACGTAAGAGATCCCGTCGTGATAGAAATCAGTTTTTGGATGTTGAGGCTGAGGTGTCTGATGACGACGACGAAGAGGATGAAGAAGATGATGATCTGACAAAGGAAGGGTTCATCGCTGCCGACCATGAGCACGATAACGAGCCGGCCACCAGGGATGAAAGACTGCACAGACAGATGGACCAGACCCGTGAGAAGAATACCGAGGAGGATGCTCAAAGACTGGCGGCGACCTTTAAGGAAAGATACGGAAGAACGAAGTACAGAGGCGATGACTCTGGCCAGGTATCACAGCGATTCCTACTTCCCTCAATCAATGATCCAAGTATTTGGGCCATTCGCTGCAGACCCGGCCAGGAGCGTGAAATTGTGAAGAAGCTGTTGAAGAGAAAGCTCACGCTGGAAGGGAAGCCGAACGCATTGAGAATTCTGTCAGCATTCCAGAGAGATAACTTCACTGGTTACATCTACATCGAGGCTGAGAAGCTGAACGCTGTCGAGGTGGCAATCAGGGGTGTGCCAGATATTTACGGAAACAACAAAGTTCTCGTGCCAGTCGAGGAGTTTCCAGATCTGTTAAGACCAAGCAAGACATCAGAGGTGAAGCTCACCCCAGGCTCATATGTCAGAATCAAGAGAGGTAAGTACAAAGGTGACTTGGCAATGGTTGATGCATTAGAGGAGAACGGCCTGGAGGTGACGCTACAAATTGTGCCGAGAATTGATTATAAGGGTGAGTTGGATGACAGTGGAAAACGGAAAAGAGCCACGTCCAAATTCAGACCACCCCAGAGACTTTTCAGTAAGAAAGACGCCCTCGAATTTGAGCCACACAGTTTGATCGCTAGATCCAGCAATAACTTTAATTTCAAAGGAGACGAGTATATTGATGGGTTCTTGTTCAAGCTGTTCAAGCTCCAGCATTTGGAGACACAGAATGTGCAACCTACACTTGAAGAAGTTTCCAAGTTCAACACCGGTGATTCTGACGATTTGGATCTCACATCTATTGCACAATCCTTGAAGCAATCAAATGCCGTCGTCTTTAACGGTGGTGACCGTGTTCAGGTGCTGACAGGCGAGCAGCAAGGTCTTCAAGGAGATGTTGTCTCTGCCAACAATGATGTTGCCACTGTGAGACCGAAGGATATGGCTGGAACCACTCTGGAGTTTCCATTGGGCAACTTGAGAAAGATCTTCACTGAAGGTGACCACGTCAGTGTATTAAAGGGAAAGCATAGCGGCCACACCGGTATCGTTGTTTCTGTCAATGAGGACCACGTCACTTTCATCTCAGATCAGTCACACAAGGATGTGACTGTATTCGCTAACCACCTGACCAAATCTGATGACTCGTCCACGTTGGTTGATGGCCAGTATGGCTTGCATGACCTTGTGAGAATTAATGCAACAACAGTGGGTACAGTTATCAGAGCCGACAAGGATGTCTTCTCAGTGCTGGCACAGGATAGTAAAGTGCTTTCTTTGTCCCCTGAGTCGATCACATCCAAGATTGAAACGCCAAGAGGAAGTCAATTCGCTACCGATGCTAATGGTGAGTCCATCAGTGTTGATGATACGGTGAGAGAAGTGGGCGGTTTCAAGAGGCAGGGTGTTGTACTGCATATATTCAGATCACATGTGTTTGTCTACTCTAAGGAGACAGCTGAGAACTCTGGTGTCTTTGTCACTGACAACTTGAGTGTCTCGAACGTTGCCACTAAGCTTAACGACTCTGAAAAGAATGAGCTGGACTTGACTAAGATGAATCCAAAGTTCAGAAATGGCGGACAAATGGCACCACCTCCACTACCTGCTCCAAGACAGACTGGTCGTGACCGTTGTCTCAATGAGAGTGTCTCTATCAGACTTGGAGAGTATAAGGGATACCGTGGTATTGTGAAGGACACGAATGGAGATATAGCCCGTGTCGAACTCCATACGAAGAACAAAATTTTATCCATATCGAAGCACAAGTTGGCATTCGTGGATAAGAACAACAGATTGATCCCATATGAAGAGTTCATCAGTCAGAGACCAGGATTCAACTCTGCAGCACCAAGTTTCTCCACTGTTGCGGGAAACTCATCACACAGCCAGAACGCTGCTTGGTCTGGATCGTCATCTATTGGCGGTAAGACACCGGCATGGAGTGGAGCTGGCGCCGGTGGTGCGACTACCTACGGCTCAGGAACGGCATGGGGTGGTGCAACGTCGAATCAAGGATCGGGGACTGCATGGGGAGGTGCAGCAGCTGGTGGCGGTACGGCATGGGGTGGCGGCCGCTCATCATGGGGTGCTACTGGTGCTGGCTCGAGTTATGGCAACAACAGTTCATGGGCAGCCAACCGTGGCGGTGCCAGTGCGCATACTGGAGGAGCGAGTGCATGGGGTGGACAAGGAGCTCAAGGTGGACAGAGCCAGTGGGGTGGAAGATCGTCCTATGGGCAACAGAACACATGGAATGCTGCAACGCCTGGTGCCTATAGGCCTGCTGAGACGCCAGGGGCTTACCAGGCGGAGACCCCATACGATGCACAAACACCATATGAGGGAGCACCGACACCTGGCTACGGTCAGACTGCACAGACGCCCGGTGCTTATGGAGATGATTAGTTTGTACGATGGTTGAAAACATTTGATCGAGCGCACTTTGTAGAAAAACCTGGCCCACATCAGGAAAGCAGAGATGTCAGTGACGGTGCGTGAATTGACACGTCATGCAAGAACAGCACTAACATGAACAGCTTCACACGGACTGTGGAGATATCAAGGTGGAGCTGTGTTGTGAGAAATGCCCCAAGACCGCTGAGGTGAGTTTGTTGAGTAGACGATGATGACACCCACTAACAGCCAGAATTTCTTAGCGCACTGTGCACAGGGCACTTATACCGGCACGAAAGTGGTGCGAAACATCAAGGGGTTCATGGTGCAGCTGGGAGACCCGACCAATACCGGAAAGGGTGGCGAGTCCATTTGGGGAGGCAAGTTTGAGGATGAGATACGAGCGGATTTGAAACACGACTCCAGGGTGAGTTACCGAGAAAGCATCATCGATTGTCACTAACATGCGTAGGGAGTACTTGCAATGGCAAACACTGGAGCCGATACCAACGGCTCGCAGTTTTACATAGTGAGTGGGCTCCTTGAAACTGTTGCAATATCGTGCTAACAAAACAGACATACGGCAAGCATACAGCACTTGATGGGAAATATACCGTCTTCGGCAAAGTATTGGTGGGTGCAGAGGATGAGCCTGGTGCTACGCTATCAATCATTGAGTCAGTACCCGTGGATAAGAAGAACAGACCAATAGTGCCCATCTTCATCAAGGATGTTACTATCCATGCCAACCCAATAGCATCGAAGCAATGAACGCTAACGAAACAAAATCGTTTAAAATCCATGTCATTACCAACTATATACACACACTTCCCTCCGTATCAGAGACCTTTTGGCTTTCTAGAGAAGTTCAAAGGCTGTGTCTCTGTGACTTTTCTCTTCTTGGCCTCTGTGAACAGAACTCTGCGTTTCACTGAATGTTAGTATATGATCCACGTTGAAGCTGTATAGTTACATACCTATTGGATCGTAACGGACCTGATTCACCGTTGGAGCACCACGGTTCACGAGGATGTGCTTTGTGTAACCAGTGGCCGCGCTCGAAAGTAGCGACACCACCATCTTTCCCTTACCCTTTGCTGGAGCTGGAACGCTGTCAGTGACATGATTCATTGTAGTGTAGAAGCAACTCACCAGCCATCTTGATCGAAGTCTTGAACGTGAAGAGCACGAGAGCCAAGTCAGGTCAACAGCGGTGAAGCTCTCTCGACAAGTGAAAAACTCGGTTACATGGCTACTAATACCATGCGCGAAAATTACCGCATTTGGTCAAGTCTATACTGAAGCCCCTCTTTACAGCTATTTGGTGAAGTGTTCGGTTGCCAAGTGGTCCACAACCTCCCATCCCCACGCATTCACGTATTTCCTCCGAACAGATATGTTGTTATGAGCGTCTGGTCTAAGAGTCACCAAAACCTTCCGCCAGTCCATGTCTTCGTGCCATTTACGGGCAATGAACTCCTGTAAGGCCTTCTTGTTTCTTGAAACAATTCGGGAGAATGGTCCACCGATCTTGTTATGATGGTGGTAGTGGTAATGCTCTGGAGGAAGATCACTGTAGGAGTACACCTTGTCATGGAATATTGCTGGGAATCTCGTGGCCGGGTCACGTAGGAAAGATTGCGCCGGTGCCGGTGAGATGATGGAGTTGGCAGCTGAGATGAATGTGGATGACACAGGCGGGACGTGAAACTCTGTAACGTCAATTGTCTCAGTAAGATCTGGTTCAGCCCCCTCAGTCTCCTCAGCAGCTGGAGACGACTCAGTGGTGTCGCTTGTTGTCTCACGAGATAAGGAGTCTTTGAGAGAGTGAAGTGTCTGCGTGGTGATGTACTTTTTCATCTTCTTGCGCATTGTTCTTTGAGTGTTCATCGTGAAGAAGGATGCTAATTTCTTTGATGTGACGTGCAGTCCCACATCGGCCTTGGACGTATCCCTTTCGGTCTGATTTTGTGGCTTCCCATCAGACTTCATCTCCGCTCTCCTCTCTTTATTCACTATAGGCTTCACGTGCTTCTGTGTCTTGTCCTCCGGTATCTCAGCCACACCGCCCTCCATCCTTAAACCCCCGCCTGTAGTGCCCTTGTCATGTTTGGTATCAGCCATACGCTCGTAATCCTCTTTCAACTTCTGAATATCACCCAAACCTTTCCAGTCCAGATATAACAGAGCAGCCGTTCGCAATGGAACGATTCCGTCGTGTATGGCATTGGCATATGCTGTTCTCCTGTCAAACTGAGCGAACACTTTATGCGCATCCTTGTTGACCACCACCTGTTCCAGCACGGGCCTCCTCATAAACGCCCTATGCGCCTCATTTACTGCCTTATTACCAACACTCAGAAACTTGTGGCGAAGTGTTAAATCACGCCCTGTGCGTCCCATCATACCAATATCGAGGGCGAATGACACCGCTGCAGGGAACTCTGTGATTCCAAGCATTGGGCTGGCCATGGTGATCAAGTTGACAGGTTTTATCCTCGTGAAGAAGTCAGGCTCGTTCACTGTGATATATAGCACAGCATACGCTTGGACCAATCCACCAAGAGAATGACCAATGAATGAGATCTTTGTAATGTTGTACTCGGCATCCTTGACGATCTGCATCACATAATCACCCACACGTTTGCCCAAATATCGTACACCACTGTCATTCTTACCGCTGTTCCCGTCATAGCCTCGGACGATGAGATTAGCACTCTCTGGGGCAAACTCTAGGATCCTGTCCCGAATGTTTAGCATATCAGCACCAATATTTGAAAAGATTCCATGGGTCACCACCACCAAATGCACAGGTTTCTGTGGTGCAGGAGGTGGAACGGACCACAATTCATGGCTTGTGGTCTTTCGTACTTTACAAGTGTTTTCAGATGGTTTGTTGGACTTCTTGCTACGCTTTAAAGCGTCATTGTCATAGCCAATCTTGAAGAGGTATTCTGTCCGGGAAGCTAGGGATAGTGACAGTTGGGACACCACATCTATTGTCCAGGCGTAGACGTCACCTTCCACATGGCTATTGTCATTGAGGCGTAGTTTAGCCTTGAAAGATTGACCCGGTCTCACGTCCGAGTTGTATTGAATGTCCTCGGAGAAGGGCTTGTCACGGGAATAGTTGCACGGGGTCACGTCAACGTAGAAGGAGAAAGGACCGGCAATGCCGAGTGGACGGATCAAGTTGCTCGCATGGTTGCGAATGCGCAGCCATAGATAGTCTCCATCTTTATCGGACTGCACTAGCCGTTTGTCCTGGTTCTCATACTCGACAAAGTATCTGTCCATCTCCCCCATACCCACCAGACTCTCCTCGGTGTGGAGTAGTAGACTCTCTTCTGGGCTGGACGGTGCGGGTGTCGGTGGCTTTGGCCTGTCCAACGACAACGCACGCATGCTCAAGCGCAGGTTATCCATGCTGTCGTGCCGTTAGGGGGCGGGCGGAAGTTACTCTGAGGGAGTGGAAACTTTCAGTATCCGACCTCAGTGTCAAAGCCAGCCGTTAGCAGTGAGCAGTGAGCCACCAGCCGATCGACAAAGCGCAGCAGCTACGAACTCGGAAAGTCCAAGTAGCCTGTGGAACATTTGATGGTTTAAGCGCACGCCCCCAATCAAACAAATTGGAGCTGCCAGCAGTCTGACAAAACGGAGAACAGCACCCACAAAATGGCCGCAACGCTGGACATTCTTGCGGCCCAGACGAACTTCTTCCGGCTGGTGAGTGCCATTGAGACGGCCTTTGCACCCTGAACTAACAACGATCAGGCCAAAGTTGCAGAGATAAAGTACATTGTCTCCCGCTCTTCCACCGATGACCACGCCCTTCTCGAGGCTGAGCTCCAACTACGCAGGGAGAACCACAAAGTGCTGGCTATCCTGTACCCAAAGGAACTGTGGACGTTCAGCATAGATGGATCTGAACCGCCAGTGCCCTCCGGTGAGCTCCAGCTGAAGAAATCAGCTACACATAGCTTCAACCCTCAACAGATGCACAAGCCACTGGGATCGTCCGGGAACGTGGCCCCATTGCTCACAACGACACTGATGAAGGCAGTGAAGAAGATGCTGATGGTGACACTCTCATTGAGAAACCAACTGGTGATGTTTGGCAATTGCGGACTTCAACTGGATGAGGATCAACTCATACAGATTGAGCCCAAGATCTTGGAGACGGGTGATCTGCTCGTTTCACTGACTCAGAGACCGCACCATTTCCAGTACTTGCAAGACATTCTGGGATCTACAGAGGTGAATAACCAGTATGCGCTATACCTCATCCCATCGGGCATTCGGTGCTACCTGGCAGGCAATACACTCGATGAGGCCCTCACGACAAAACCATCAAACGCTGCAAAGATCACAGAAACACTGCTCGTACAACACTGCATCTCCGTCGATAGAGACAAGTGTCAATGGGTCAAGGTTATACCCAATCTGCAGCATCTGAACGGTATGACCACCCAAGTGGCCAACTTTCTCAAGCCAGTGACCAATACCAAGAGCATTGCATGGCCATTGAGTCTTTGCTTAGTACAGCATGTGCGGAGAATCAGGCAAGAGAGACAGGGATATCTCCAAGATTTCGATCCAATGTCACTCATTGACGATTTCGTCAAGCTAAAGGCGACAGGGTCCACCAAAACACCATCAACGGTGCCGACCTCCACCAATACACCTGCAGAGTACGGCATGATCTCTGGAGATACACCAGCGCCAAGGCAAACGCCAGGTCAATCAGCGGCCACGCTCGCAGTGTTTGAAGAACACGATACAGCACATGCCGATACCCGTGAAGAGTGGGACGATTTGGATGAAGAGCTCTTCGGAGGCGAGGAGGTCACCGATATGGACTTTAGCTTCTTTGATGACAATAAGAGGAATCCAAGCGAGGTGGACGATCGCGAACTTGAAGATGCCTTGAACGATGCCCTGATGGGCGAGGCTGACACTGAGGCTGATGCCCAAGAAGTTACAGATCTGCCATCTGGACTCGAATTACTCACAGAATCAGCGCCGGGGCATAATAATGGACACCAAACCGGTGCTTTTGAAACAGCAGATCCTTATGATATCCCCATCCATGAAATGACTATACCGAATACCCCCCCATACACCGATCCTGGTGCACCATTACCCGTTGTCTCTCCAAGGGGACAGAAGAAGAAGAGTATTTTCTCACCTCTCACTTTCAATCCAGTCATCAAGGCAAACGTTGACGACAAATATGCCAATGGTGGTAAGTTTCACGTGTCGACAGTGGATACTCCAGCGGGTGACACGACGATACCAAACTTGCCCCTCAGCGAAGGGTTCACAGTGGGTCATGACGAGGGAGATAGTGATGATTCCGACAGCTCTGATTTCGAGGACGAATCCACCACTTCTGAGGAAGGTGAAGAGGAGGAGCAAGTATCGAGCTCGGCGTCAAAGGAAAACACCACAGAGGTAATGAGTGTCCCCCCTCGAACCGCAGAACCAGTGTTATCTGGCGACCTGGAGTTGAAAAATCAAGGATTCCCGACACCGACGCTCTTGGATGGTGTCACGCCTGATCAGTCTAATCCATCCTCACCCTCAGTGGCATCTGCGGCGGTTCCTAACCCGTTGCCTTTCCTCTTGAGATCAATTCCGGTTTCTACTATGCCTGAGCAGTTCTACCTTGATAACCCAGTGATAAATGAGTCTTCTACATTGAATGAGATTGTTCAACAGGTTGTTTGGGACGACTCGTGCCTTGAAGACTGTATACCGGATGATGTCCTGCTCGAGGATGTGACATCAGAAGATTTTAAAAGGACCATTGCTCAAATTTTCCCGGACTTCCAAACTGTCACGTTAGGCCAATTCTCTGATAGCTTCAAGTCAAGAGATGCAGAGTCTCCAATAGCGAGCTTCCGATCTGACTACAACAATGACCGCCCCGAGGAAAATGAATACATCACCAGACCACCCACAACAAAGGACGCCTATGAGACAAGGACCCGTGCGTTTGTCATCCCTGAGCCCAAAATCAGAGTGAAGAGATTGAATCAGGAAATAAGCATCAATGCTACGGCTGCAGACTTGTGGAACACCATGGGACTTGAATCGTTGCGTGACCCAAAACGCTTCCGAGTCGTCATGTTAGGTCAGAAGAATACCCAGGAGCAGAGTCATTACTTCCTTGATTCATTCACTCAAGCATATGAGAAATGCCATCTCGGCAACATTGAAAGGATAGGGATCAAAGGTGTAATTGAAAATGGTCTGGTCAATCCAGACTTGGATGTCAAGGTTGCCTTTGGTCAGTTGAATCAACAATTGATACGTGGAATGGACTATAAGGAGATTGTCATCCTAATCCCAGATTACGAACAGGACTTGAAGTCATTGGTGGAGACGGTGAGACACTTTGAGGAAATTAAAAGGCTCATCTTGAGCGTGCCGGGAAGAGGCACAATTCCTGTCAATGTTATGTTGAAGATTATCCCCAGCTCGCTAATTACGAACAATGGCGTGTTCTCCGTGGTGTCATTAAACAGACTAACACGCCTAGCATTGAATATTTATAACGGGTTGGACAAAAAGGGCAATACGCACACTCTTTTAACTTCATCTTTGCCGAAGAAGATCAAGTTCCAACTAACACAAGAACCCGTTGCAGACAAAATCCTGTCGGAGGATTCCTTCATTCACCTGGCATATGAGAGATCTATCGATAAGAACTGGTTTGTTGCATCGTGGACGGATGACAAGTCACAGTTCCAAGAGGTAAAAGCCTGGCCAATGGACACCCAGGACAAGAATGCGCTGGAGACCGTCATGAACAAAATTTGGGAGACTACTTCGGAGTTGGGAAAGAAGTTGCGTGGTCGCAAATATCTGGTCTTGACAAGGGTAAATGGGGGCATTGCCGATGATGAGCTGCTTCAGTGGAAGAGACTGACCTCGAAGACTACCTCGCTGACGTTGGCCATCGTCTCTGTGAGTACAAGTCCGAGACTCGTACTACAAGTTGATGAACCGGGATTCCCCTTCAGTAAGCTTTTTACACAGGACACCGGGCTTGATGCTAATGAAACCAATGGAAGATTCGATTCGGTGCCTACCGTTGGATCATCAACTGGGCTCACGCCTTCGATCTTCACTCCTCAAGCGGTGAACTCACCAGACATCTTTGCTCTGAATAGGTCAACAACGCACGATTCGCCTTCAGATAGACCGACAGATGATTCGAGCGTGTTGCAGAACATTGGCGACCATGTCCAAGGGATGCTATTGGATCCACCAATGTCCATGACGAATTCTCCTGGCAGGGTTGCCCGTATTGGTCTCCTGGTGAGACCTGCATCATCCAGCAACAATAGACTGGATTGCTTCGAGGTTGGGATCATGAGTTGTCCGACAACTTTGACGAGCCACGAGCTTTTGCAGCAGCTTTTGATCCAATATAGAGCACTGGCCAAGATGGGTGAGCTTTACTCTGTCACTGGGGGACAGGGTTCGTTAATTCCTTGGCATGTGGCTGCTGTGCTGAAAGTCATGCGGTGTTTGCTACATATCCGTCCTGAGATCAGTTCATGAATTATCAATCACCGCCTTGAGAAGTGGCACAATATGTACCGAGTTGTCGTAGTTGTAATCCTTCTTGGAAGAGTCGAGGACTTTGAGCCTCATTTGTTCGCCTTTATTGGCAAGATCGAGGCATGTCAGCTTCACTTTGAGAGAAACCTTCTTAGCAAATGTGATCCAAGTAGAAAAGAGGAGAAAGAGGATAATATTGATACGAGAGAAATCTAACTGCATTCTCACCCAGCTCTCCTCTGACTCTAGGGCATAAAACCTTCTTTCAAAAGTGATGTTTTCAAACAACACTTTGATGAACTTTGCATCAGTTTTGGTAAACCAATCCTTTTCAGGCTGAGGGAACTCATGGGTGGTAATCTGCACTAATGTGTGTATGAGCATCTCACACATGAACGAGGCCATGGCCTCATCCTCATCGTCGACTCTATACCACAGGAGCATGTCATCGATATTCCCATCTTCAAGAATACGTCTGGAGAGCCCGGAAATGAGGTCGTGCAACGTGCACTTGTCAAACAGCAGTTCACCTCCTTGTTCGATGAACTTCATTGCAAGTTGAGTCAGACGATGTCGCAGTGGGATGCTTTGAATTGACAGAAGCTTCGGTTTCAATTCTGAAACGTGCAATGGCTCCAGGAATTGGCCCCTTGACAGGGTGAGCTCATGCTTATAGATTTCTTGTGCCCTCTGTTGACCTTTGGCATCGACCTTCGGGATGATGGCATCAGCAAGCCGTTCACTCCACGTGTACCTTCCAACTTGTTCGAAAAACTTTGTAGTTATGAGGTCTGGCACGGGCTGGAGCTGGTCGTAGAGGTCAAGCTCAAGGTCAAGTATATCGACGAACAGACTGATCAATGGGGCCCACATTTGCCATACTTGTTGTCTTATCGGCTTGTGGATCAACGACGATGACACCAGTGCCCATCGGATGGCATTCCATATCATCCCATCGGCTAGAATTATATCCACCCTTTGATGATTCAGGATGGCCAGTGTCTTGGCATCAGCTGTCGTTTTGGTCCATCTGTGCAACTCATCGTCATCGTCATTGCCGTTCATATCCTCTGCTGGAATCTGTTGAAGAAGCCTGTTGAGTGCCTTCCTTTGTGGTGACTCCTCCATCAGATCCACTATTCTTTTACTCTTGGGCGTCGCTAGGTCGGCAGACTCCCTGTATGAGGCCTTCTTGAGCGCCACCGTTCTTAGCTCTCTCGCTCTATTTCCTCTGATGAACTCCATTGAACTGATGAGTCTTCCACCGAAGAGGCGACGCGCTTCGTCATCCAACGAGCACCCGAACGGGCCATCCCTTGCAGACTTGACAGAGGTGACAAGCCCTTGTAGAATCCACAGTGCTCTGAGGTGCACGGGTCTATCCGATGTCCTTACGATTCCGTGCTTGGGGTTGTTGATAATCTCGTCATTGTTGTATGGGGAAAGAGTGGCCAGCGTAAACAAGACGTTCAGCACCAACGGAGGCGGGCAGTACAGCGGCAGGGTCTCCAGTCTGGTCAGCAGCAGGTCCCAGTGCTCCACGGAGACGTACGATTCGAGGAGCTCATCGGTGCGCGTGTCCATGCTGGCTCGTTCGGCACGGGCTACTCTGCTAGAGGTTGGGTCAACTTCTACGAAAACGTGAAAAATTGTAGGCCGTCAATATGAGACGGCTCACACAGGATCAACTCAGTCTCTCAGCTTCTCCTTCTGGCCAGAGAGCAGAGTGAACGATGGCGAACTCAGCTTCTCTGTACCCTTCAAGAAGTCCAACTCCATCACAAAGTTGAACTCCAGGAGCTTCCCTCCAGACTTTGTCACAAGCTCCTCAGCAGCCTTGGCGGAGCCACCGGTGGCAATGATATCGTCCACGACAATCACTGTAGAGCCCTCTGGAATGGCCTCGATCTGGAGCTCAAAGACATCGGTGCCGTACTCCTTGAGGTATTCGGCCTTGTAGGTCTTTCCAGGAAGTTTCCCCTGCTTTCTCACCGGCACGAACCCTGCGCCAATGGCCAAGGCCAAGGACGGGCCAAAGAGGAATCCACGGGACTCCAGACCGACAACGAAATCAATCTTGGTGTTTGGGAAAGCCTCCTTGAGGTGCAACTCGAAGGCAGTCACGAGTTTCTGAAACAACTGTGGTGACCTAAAGATGGGGAGGAAGTCCTCGAAAAGGATTCCATCCGATGGGAAGTTTGGGTACTGGTGAAGAGCACCCTTGAGCTCCTCAGCGTAAGACTGGATGGACATGATCACGGGAAGAGACGGGCGGGCGGTGAGGAACAGACAAGCACAGGCGAATCCTACAGCGAAAGCAGCTCAAACTCAACGGCTCGGCGGCAGCCGCAATTTAAAAGATCTGAAAAAAAACCAAAAAAAAAAATCCGCGATGGCCGCAGTGCCCGTAACAACTGCTTGGCTTCGGAGTTAGTGGCGTTGCCGGAGCTTGCCTCAAAACAGATGCTACGTCGGTTCTTTTAATCGTCAAATGTGCCTCAGATTATGCGGATGGCTCTGTCTTTGGCTCTGTCACCAGCTGCACATTCTCCTTCTCGTCCTCTGGCGTGTTGCTGCTGAGCCTCGAGCTAATGTCCAGGAATGCCCGCTCACGTCTTCTCGTGTTGTGCGACTTGTTCAGCTGTTGCTTCCGCTCGAGACTCACCTCACCCGTAAACGTGGTGATGTAGTAATACCCAGGTGCGTCGGTCCAGCTGACACATCCACTGCCGAATTGGAATTTCTCCACTAGGAACATTGACAAGAACTCGTCATCCAGGTCGTGGTAGACAGCCTCGGGGATCACCTTCTTCAAACTGATGATCTTGGTGCCAACTTTAACATCCAGGAACAGTAGCAATGTTTCTTTATTCAACTCTGGCTCGAACAGGAAATTGTTCACCAGAATGACATCACAACGATCAATGACATTCTTCACCTCAGGGTTACCCACAAAACTTTGTCTATGGAAGAACCCCACGGGGCCTGGCTGGATGCCATAAAGGGCACATCTCTCTTTGAAGGCAACCTCCTGGAATTCAGCGAGCTTGGAGCAGTTCTCCATGATCTCACAACCGTAGGACTCACACCCGTACTCCAGCGCTGCCTGGATGGTCACGTTACCGACACCGGAACCTAGATCGATGAAGCATGATTTTTCATTCAATCCACACTGATCAAACACCATCGAGCAGAACTTGGGAAGTAGTTCGCCATAGACGTTGTTGCTGAAGGCTCTATAGACCCTGAGCGTGAATACCTGCGGTGAAACAGAACGCGAGTAGACTTGATTCAGCAATTCATGCATCACCATTCTCGAAAAAGTGGTCTTTCGCTTCAGGTGTTCCTCTATGCGGCCTTCCTTTTGCAAGTTTTGGACGAATTCGTTGAACTCGTCAAGCAACGTAAACATTGTATCATAGTCACGAGAGTAGAAGGCGGTCGAATAACGGCCGGCAAGCGAATCATAAGGAGCAAGAGGGTTGTAAAGTTGAAGCTTCACATCGTCAGGAATATATGACAATGCTAGTGTTTCCATGACTCTCCCAATCTCCTCAAGTGGGTCCAGGTAAAAATCCTGTGACTCTCTAAGAAAGTAATCCTCCTTGATATGTTGGTATGTTGGTGTACAGATCTGTATCAGCCGAGGCTCTAGACCTTTGTAATCTTTGTACTTCTTGACTTTTTCGTTGAGAACTTGCATTGCAGATTTGAATGGCAACTGTGTTCGTTCCTCAGTCTTGGACTCGTGGATGTCCGAGACGAAGAATGACTTACGGATTGGGATCTCAACATCATCTCTCCAGTGAGCCATAAAGGGTCTGTATCCATCAACAAGAACAAAAGTATGAGATTGGGTGCTGCGTGTTTCCAAGATGTCGGCCGTATCCTCCATCTTCATCTCAGTATTGGCATCTTCAGCAGCTTCCCGACGCTTATCTCTTTCCAGTTTCTTCTCCAGCCTCGCCTCCTCTCGTTTCCGCTTCTCTTCTTCAGCTGCAATACGTGCCAGTCTGGCAGCCTCTCTCTTTTGCTCCTCCCTCAATACTCTCTTGGCCTCCTTCTCCTCCCCATCTCTGGCCAACTGCTCCTCCATCCGTCTTTTTGGATCCGAGGCATGTGACTGCTTGGCCTTTAGTTCAGCTTGCTTGGCGATCCAGTCACCCCATTGGGTGAGCCGGGCAAGTTCCTGGCTCAACTTCTTGGGCTTCCCATTGGGAGTTCGTGGCGGTGAGTCGCGTGCCTCATTTGGGGCGACAGTGAACGGATCACTGCCCCTCCCAGATCGTAATGACACCATCTGTTTTGTCTCTACGATAACAGAAATATCCCAGCAAGACGCTCCAATCTGATCCCAATCTGATGTTGGACGCTGTGTTTTGATCCAACGCGTCCGCAAAGTGTTGAAATTTCGCGGCCTCAGGCACTAAAAAACACTTGATTTAACTTGGTTACCCTAGTAACCAAACCGCCCACTCACTGTTCACTGGTGAGACTACTGAAATGTTATGACACATACAGCTTGGAATTAAACAGTTATCAGTATACGTACCGCTACCCCGACGCTACCCCGACGCAGGCTCAGGCGCAGGTGCAGGAGGTGCAGAATTCCCGTCATGGGTAAACGTCATGCTCCTGTTACGGAAATGACCTCGTCCCCGTCCACGGCCACGGCCACGGCCACGACCACGGCCGCGTTCGATGCCATTTGTTGCTGCAGAAAATGCGTCTGTTGTTTGTGCGGCATCCTCATGGGGGCGCTCGGCCTTTTCTGTGAGACCGCCACGACCACGACCACGACCTCTACCACGACCCCTTCCGCGACCTCTGAAACTTTCTACGGCTGGATCACGACCGTCATCTTGTCCCACGACAACTTCCGGCATCTTCTTTGGTGAAGCCTCAAGGCTTGTTTTATCTTTTGATTCCTTAGGGTTTTTGAATCCCTTTCCTATGACCTTCTCGTTTTCCTGGTTCGGTCTTGGTTCTCTAGGATCCTTTGGCTCTTTTGGTTCTTGTGGCTTTGAGGTCTCCCTTAACTCTCTGGCTTCCCCTGGCTCCTTTGACTCTCTTGGTTTCCTTGGCTCCTTCAAAGCTGTTGGTCCCCTTGAATATCTTGGTTCCTTTCCCACTCTTGGTCCCTTCAGCAACACCCTTGGTATCTTAGGCTCATTTGACTCTTGTGATTCAATTGTATATCTGGCACCATCGGGTTCAGCTGATTCGCTCACCTCATCAGCTATTTTAGTCTCCCTCTTTAGAAATTTCGTTTCTTTCGCTTTGAGCTTAGGCTCCAGATCAGGGCCCTTATGTTCTTTGGATCCTCTTCTTTCTCTTCTCTTCTTTTTCTCCTCTTTGAAATCATTCGTTTCCTCCTTTACTTCAGGCGCGACCTCTAATACCTTGGGTTCATGGTCAGGTACAATTGTCATCTCTGTCGTTGATTTCACCTTCTCCTTAACCTTCCTCTTTAAGATGATCTTGCCGCGTGGCTTGTCCTCCTCTTTCTTCTTGTGATCAAGATCCACAGAGAACATACCTTTTGGGGGTGATACTGTAGAGGAATAATCCTCCGGGGCAGCCCATACACTCACTGAGGTAGGAGCCGGTCTGAGCCCTGGAATCTCCGGCTGTGTTAAAGGAGAGTTCTTTTTCTCCAAACTCCCCAACGTTCTGTATGTTGTCTTGTTGATCTCCACTTGTTGGAGCTTCTTCTCTAGCTCCAGCTCTTTCGAAAGCGTATCCACGGGCTTGGCTGCCCCGAAAGGATTAACCTTTTTTGGAGTTGGTGCCTTTGAGGGTACATGCAGAGGAGGGAGCTCGTGTCTTTCAACGGCTCTATGCAATGGCACCGGCTGCTTCATAGTATGATGTGGTGGTGGCCTGTGAGCATTGCCGGAGAGGTTCGGGTCATCGTATTCACTCACGCCTTGGTTAACATCGTGAAAAGTCCTCAATTCCTCAAAATCACCCGTGTTGGGTAGAATCTTACCCCTGTTCACAAAGAGATCGCTCCATTTTAATACCTTGTTCATGATATCAAGAGACCCCACTTCGACATAGCATACCTTTTTGTGCATGTCCAACGCCTCGATTGGCTCATTTACAAAGCGTAGTGCTTGGAAGTCTATGTCCCAGAAGAGTTTGAGCTTGACAAACTTGGTGAAACGTGAATGGAAGAGATCTTCCATGTCATCGACACCGAAGAAGGGGGGCACATTGGTGAATTTGACAAAGTAGCTGTTCTGTGGGCCATTGAAATGTGGCTGATATGCATGCTTGTTGTTGAAGGTTGGCACTGAGATTGAACTTGGGTCGAAATCGTCGTCGGCCCAGCTTTTTCCCAAAGCTTCAAGACAATGTTAGTGGTGTCGAAGGATAAACAATCGGCAATTGACTCACATTCGTCGTCCATAAACTCTTTCAACGACATTTTCTTCGTCTTAGGTGGTGCCTTTAGCACTGGTGAGCTGCTATGCGACATGGATCCGTGGCTTTTAGGTTGCAGGCGCGGGGTTCTTGTTGACTTCTTTATCTGATGGGCCTTTGGTGATGAGAAGCTGTAATTTCGCCATCTCTTTATGGGTAGACTTCCTGATTAGGAAGTGAAGAAATAATTCTGCATACAAGGAAGTCCTTTCTCACTTTGCTCGTTAAAACATACAATGCGCTACGATGTAGCAGCATATAGTCAAGAGTGCATCGGGAAAACGGGAAACGGCAAGACTGCTAGCTGGGGCCTGTGGGATGTCCAGGACATTTCACTGATTTAATTTCTTGTCGAGGAGATCGGGCTACAGCAAGAGATGCTGGGTGCAGGCTAATTCGAAGGTTATCTGGAATGGCGCTTGGCATTGAGGGTGACGGTTCATCTGTCGGCAAAGAAGGCTGGAGTATACCTCCTGCTATGCAATACGACTCATCTCTATTGTAGCGGTTGTCTTTCAGCTTGAATCTAAAAACGCGCTCAGAACTTCAACAAGGGTACCTGAACGCGAAAAAACGCGTCCTCGGGACGCGTCTGGCATGCGTTCGTATTGACAAACACGCGTGCCCGCGCAGACACAGGCCCGAGGGCCCCTTCAGCCTGCAATCGACCTTTAGTTTAAGCTCTGAAGGGAGAGTTTTGTGATAAATGTTCACAGTTTGAGAACCTCTTCTCATCCCCAATCAATTACACACTTTCACCTCGAAATCCACCACCCCCTACATTCATTTGATCCCATATCGCATACGTCAAGGCAAGATGATAAGCTTCTTCAAGCACAAGAAGGTGGAAGACACCGACCTTACCTCACTCGCCATTCCAGAACTGCCAGATACGCATTCTCCCCGTTCCATCATGTACCCGTCACCACCACATCATGCAAGACATCGTTCGAGCAGTTCCCGTCATGATTACCGTACGACGCAAGGACCCCCAGTGGGTGCTCCTCCCCTTCCACTCGCTGCTCCAGGGGTGTCGCAAGTTTCTCAAAAGATCCATAGTGGTATCCATAGTGGTATTCGGGGCGAACGACAGCGTAACTTGGCGCTTGAGCAACAGATTCAAATGCTCAGTTACCAGGCCACGCTGGCATTGGACAAGCTCAGCGAGATCACCAGGGAGAATGACACTTTGAAGATGGAGAATGAGAAGTTATCGTCTCACCTACGCCATAGTGTTGTGACCGAATCTAATGAGAGTTTCGTGACAAGATCAGAGGAGAGTGTCTTCTCCAAGGGAATGTCACAGACAAGTTCGATGCAATCGTTGAAATCCATCATCCCGGAAGGTGAAGGCAAAGAGATGCGGACAATTATGGAACACAATGCTCAGGTCATCGAAGAGCTTAGAAGTGAAATCACAAGGTTGAATGGACAGTTGCAGAAAGAAGTGAATGACAAGAACAGGATCTGGAGGAATTTTGTACAGAAGAGAAGCTCATACGAGATCGAGCTAGATCTGTGCAAGGACCAACTAGGGGCTCTCACTGAACAGTTACAAATGAGACAACAGGCGGATCTGAAGCTGAGAGAGAGACTAATGGGGTATGACCAGTGTCAGTACACATGGAAAAGCTCAAGAACAATGAACTGATGAATTACATAAATATACACGACACGAAGTATTCAAAGTTAGAGCCGCCAGTCTATCGTTCCTAATCCTTGACTCTCTAACCATTTGTTCGTCTTCTTGAAATGTTGAGCCTCAAAGAATCCTCTCCGGGCACTCAATGGACTGGGATGAACAGCTTTCAAGACGCAATGGCCCTTGAGATCCATCTTCTTCACTCTAGTTTGTGCCGGGGTGCCCCAAAGAAGTAACACAACTGGCTTTTGCTTCAGAGCTATTTGTACCACACGCTCAGTGAACTGTTCCCAACCCTTTTTAGCATGACTATTGGCCTCATGTGCTCGCACAGTAAGGCATGCATTAAGCATAAGGACCCCCTGTTTGGCCCACGGCGTCAAATCTCCAGTCTGTGATATCACAAGGCCGGGATAATCGAGCTTTAAAGCCTTGTACATGTTCTTGAGACTCGGCGGGGGAGGAGTGGGTTCTTTCACGGAAAACGCCAGTCCATGTGCCTGATTGTCATTATGGTATGGATCCTGTCCAAGTATGACACATTTTACTGAGTCCAATGGTGTCAGCTGTGACCAGGAATACACGTCCTCCTGTGGTGGGAAGATCTTATGGCTCTTTCTCTGCGTTTGTAGGAACCGTTTCAGATCAAGGAAGTATGGTTTTGTGAGTTCCGTGTGTAGGGCTTTGAACCAGGAGTCTTCTAGTGTCTGTAACTCCAGGTCGAGGAGCGACGCAGTGTCTTTATCAAGTTTCTGGACGAACTCCTGCTTGAACTTGGAGAGGGTCTTGTGGTCTTCACTACTAGCCTCGACAGTCTTAGGAGGCTCCTTCACTGGCTGGACAATGCCGACTGCGTCCACGGCCTTCACTTCAACAATGTTCCCACTCTTCCTGAAGAAGTCAGTGATCTTGACCTTCTTCACGGCCTTGAGCTGCGTCGCGGCCCTCTTCATCTCTCTGCTTTGCTCCTCTCTCCTCGTCGCGCTGCTGGGGGTGCGACCCGTCTGCCACACGAAAATTACCGTCACGTTAGAGCAAACAGAACGTTACGCGAAACCGCCATTCACTCGCCGGCGATTGCACAGAACTATGCTGCTTCAACTACTGTCGTACCTCGGGCTTGTCCTGGGGTTTGTCTGTCTCACTTTGGCAATTGCCTCGGGGCTTTACTACGTGTCCGAACTCGTTGAGGAGCATTCGGTGCCAACAAAGAAGTTCCTTGCCAACAGCATATACGGCATTGTCGTGATCCACATCCTCCTCTTGATCTTTGACGGCTTCCCAGTATGGCTCACTCTGCTCTCACTGGGCACGTATTGGGTCTACTACCAGAACTTGAAACAGTTCCCGGTCATTGACCTTAAGGGTCCCGTGTTCATTTCATCCTGCCTTTTAGTGGTGCTGAACCATTACCTCTGGTTCCAGCACTTCAGTGCCTCAAGGGTGCCGGCAACTTTCAGTGAGATTGCCTCCTTTTTCGGCATCTGCATCTGGTTCATACCTTTCGCCCTCTTCGTGAGTCTCAGTGCCAGTGATAACGTCCTCCCAACTAGCAACTACAAGAAAGACGACGAAGTGCGTCGTAACCAAGGCCTTGCCAAGGTGATAATTGGGCGGCTTAGAGACTGGGTGTACGGTGCCACACGTGCCGTGGGATGGGAGCTGGACAAGAATCACGGTAGAATCATATGATATGCTTCGGTATTGAATGGATATACTTAAGTGGCATGTGTGGATATGGAGATCAATAAAACGTGTAATATAAAGGTGTAATATGAAAGATATCTGCCCCTTGGAATGAGCATTCAACTTCTGTATGGAATTATTTAGTGGAATCAAACTAATCCTAGGCATTTTCCTTCATATGTAGATGTACATTTCAACGTGGAACGTCTCGTCAAATCCCTTGATCCATCCAAACAATGCACTTCAAAGACTCCTCCTGGTCACACGATTACGCTACTGGCATTCGGTCACTGCTCACAGAGCTGGATTGCAGACTCAAGGAGACACAGGCTGACCTGGACCAATTCGTTGGGTATTCAAAGCTGTTCCAGTTGAAGCTACCGGTTCCTTCAAAGATAGAACACAGGGGGCCCGGACTCAGACGAATCCAATCATACCAACACAGTCAGTGGACTCAGTCCGCCGAATCCTCGGCCAAGGTGTCTTCTCAGATTGATGCGGATGTCGTTCTTCGGCTAACCGATTTCATTGAGGATTACAGAAACTTCATCACCTCTGCAACGACAGCTATAGAGGCCCGGCTGAAAGATCACAATAGAGCCCAGGCCAATGAAGAGACCAAGGAGGATGATAGTTTCCACTTCCCACTGATGATTGGCACTACACGCCTGGAGACAGTGAGTAATCTCAGTGACCTGTTACATGAAATGATTGAGGGCATACGAACGAACCGTCGGATGATCCCGCTTCCAGGTGTCAATAATGACTACTTTTCGAGTGAGAGCTTTGTCAAGTGGGTGAAGCAGAACTTGGCTGAGAACTCTATGCTTAAAGTGGAATCATTTGGACAAAATCTCCTAGATCATGGCTTGATCAGAAATTGGAACAAGATCGGGTCTCATGCGAAATATTGCGATGGATATTACGAGTTCACAGACTTGGCAAGGTATACTGCAAAGTTTGTAGAGCAGGCTCCTCAAAGACCGGTGGACATGAGAGATGATAAACTAGGGCTGGAGCTGTTGATCATGGGGATCGCAAACAAAGCTGAGGTTTATGAACGTGACAGGGTGGAACTCCTGGTGAAAGTTCAGAAGACGGTAAGTGAAATCATGGTGAGGTATCACCAGTCACAACTGACGCTGTGGAATGAGCAATCAAAAGTTGCTAATCCTGTTGAGGATGAACTCATGGATGTAATGAAGAGATCTTCTGGCGGATGGTATTGGCCAAGGGGATCACGCAGTGACTTCTGTGATGATATACTGAATCAACCCGTGGACCATAGTGACGATGACATGAGAACGAAGTCTGTTCCACTGCTTTTCAAACACATGCTCAATGATATTGTTGATGCTGAGTGGGCCAAGCCATTTGACTTGACGAAGGCACATGATGTGAAGCATGGACTTCTGAGACTTGCTGACCATTCTGATCTATCTGATTCATCAATTGATGTCAATTTCTTGAAGCTATGGCTTCTGGAGTTGCCAGATGGTTTGATCCCATTCACCTGTTACGATTCGTTGGTGAGATACTACAAGGAGCCTGGAAGGGATAGCGTCGTGGCTATAGTGGGTTCTATTCCAAGACAAAACCTGTCAACTTTGCTAATGCTTATGGATCAGGTATCAAAGATTCCATTGGATGAATTATCGAAACATGAACCTTTCCCATTTCATCATCTCATATTAAGGCCACCACCTAAGACCGTCTATGCAAACATGGATGACTCCACTGCACTATTGCAGCTTATCACAGATCTTTGTGACGAGTCCGTCAGAGATGGCTTGTACCAGAAACTTGAAGCGATGGAGAAGTTCAACAGAGAGAGAACACAAAGACAGGAACAGCTTTCCATTAGAAAGCAAGTGATAGCACCGGTTAAAAAATCATCTCCACAAGCTTCACCGAGCTTAAGAATCTTCAAGACTTTGAGCCCTGGTTCACCACATTCGCACAAGAGGACACCATCGAGCTCTTTGGATCTTGCGAAGCTTTCAATCACTGGTGACACAAAACCGGACCAAGATGAACAAAATGAGGATCATTCAGAAAATTCAGACTCTTCTTCAACGAGCTGAACAATGTTGTCACGTCTCACGTATTTCCTCTTTACTCTTTCATGCACATATGCACTGGCGCCGTTGCTTAACTACACCTCTGATCTCCAATCCTCCTTTCTTTACAAGACTACCCCAATATGCAGCACATCGATCACGCTGAAATCATGGGTCACTCAATTGACTGAACCGATCCTGTCCAATGCGCTTTACAAGTTTCTTATACGGCCCGTTATGAAAGTGGAGTATAAGCTGTTGAAGTTTGTCTTTCTGACCGAATCAAAACAGAAGGGACCAAAGCTGCTGAATAATATGTTCAAACAGATGAAACAATCGGCGACCAGGCTCTCGAAGCAGGACCCATTCAAGCCTGGTGCTAGTGCGATGGAAGATGTGGAGGTATTGGTGCAGTTGACCACAAAAATGGTTCAGCGTGAATTGAGCTGTCTCCAGTTAAGCTACAAAAATGTGAGGACAAGTGTGATGAATGTGTTTGGGGATGGGAAAATGGTGGCTCAAGGAGCAGCGATACCGCCTGGATTAGAGGTACAGAGTGCTGTTACAAGAAAGGAATGGGGAGGTGGAAATGCGTTAAATGTTATTGTGACACCAGGAAAAGAGGGAGTACAAGTGAAGGTGGTCGGGAAAGTGGAGGTGGATGGGCTCCCAGTGGAGTACGAGATGCGGTATCTGATTCCAACTGATCTATAAAACATAGTGTGTGAATTTTTGTATTTATAGTAGATTAGTTGAGCTGGTACTTTAGAGCAGGGGGCCAAAGAGCTATTCATAAGTCGTATTTTTTCGTAACTTTTTGGGAAATTTAAGAGCTTATTCTAATATTGAGATTTCAGCAGAGATCAGTGAACATAGCAATAATGTTGATTAGTCCAAAATGAACGGGTATAATTAAACTGCAGTGTCCTATGTTTCTTCGCACTGCACAGAGCAAGAAGCACGGTCCAGTAGTGTAGTGGTTATCACGTCTGTTTCACTCACAGAATGTCTCGAGTTCAAATCTCGACTGGACCTCTTACAAAAACATTTTTTATAACTCACCGAACAAAACACCCGGACACCAGCAGTTATATTAAATTTAGCGACGATCATCGCGACGTTTATCGGATTTATCGCCTGCCGCGCGGGGCGGCTGCGGTTGCCAAAATTCGCGGATCGGAACCCTGGATTTTAATCTTTTGGCGTAATTGTTCCAGTGCCGGCTGTGGAATCCTCTAACAGCAGCTTAAGAATTCAAGTGAAGGCCTCTGCAGTCGACCTGTCATCTGCTCTCCCTTGCTATTGCACACCACTGCTGCCATTCCAGCTGTCTGACCTCCGCTCCTTGAGTACCACAGCAACGACAATGCCAAACACCAAGAACAGCGCACACGAAAACACCGAGGACATTGACGAGGTGGATGCCCAGGGGCAGAGCATCCTGATGGGCATCATCACACAGCTTCGTCCCGGATGTGATCTTTCCCGAATCACCCTTCCGACTTTCATCCTGGAGCGCAAGTCCATGCTGGAGCGGATAACGAACCAACTGCAACAGCCGGACCTGTTGATACAGGCGCATAACACAGAGGACCCCGTGGAGAGATTCTTAGGAGTGGTCAAGTTCTACATGAGTGGCTGGCACATTGCACCAAAAGCGGTGAAGAAGCCATTGAACCCGGTGTTGGGTGAGTTCTTCACTTGTTACTGGGACCTCCCTGGAGGACACCAGGCTTATTACATTGCCGAACAGACTTCACATCATCCGCCAAAGTCAGCCTATTTCTACATGATCCCAGAGGAACATATCCGTGTGGATGGATCCGTGCTCCCACGGTCGAGGTTCTTGGGCAATTCTACCGCAGCAATGATGGACGGATTGACAGTGTTGCAATTCTTGGACATTCCTGGCCCGGATGGGAAGCCGGAGAAGTACACATTATCCCAACCCAATATGTACGCTAGGGGAATCCTGTTTGGTAAGATGCGCATTGAGATGGGTGACCATATGGTGATTGCTTGTGCCTCGACGGGTCTGAGCATTGACATTGAGTTCAAGACAAAAGGGTTCATCTCAGGCACGTACGATTCCATTGAAGGAGTGGTGAAGAACCAGGAGGGAAAGAGCCTCTTTGAGATCGCAGGAAAGTGGAACGGAGTGATGAATATCAAAAACCTGAGCACTGGCAAGAAGAGTGTATTCCTAGATGTGAAGACCATGACGCCGTTACCTCCTAAAGTGCGTGAACTCTCAGAACAGGGGGAGTTCGAGTCGCGCAGACTGTGGCATTTAGTCACTGAGGCCCTTGGTGAACGTAATCATGAAATGGCTACAGAAGAAAAGTTCAAGGTTGAGGACTCGCAGCGACTTGCAACAAAGAAGCGTGCTGAGGAAGGGGTGGACCTCCATCCAAAGTTGTTCAGGCCAAGGGAGAACCCGGATGATGAGCTGGAATGGTATCTGTACAAGCACATTCCTGACGACCTGCCACCATTGGAACAGACGCGGCTCATCTTGGAGTGTGCTCCTATACTCCCTGGCCAGCGTTTCACCCCGGAGTTTGACATTCCTGCCTTCAAGAAGTGACTTTGTTTGTGTGTTTAGATGGTTTTGTTCATGAGACAAGTTTGTAGTATATCATTGCACCGTGTCTATAAGTTTGAAGGGTTCAAAGATGAACTTGGTATGCCAATCCACAAGCCGTTTCCACTGGAAATAGGAGCTAATTTCATCTCGAAGTTCGAGATCCTTGTCCAGGTCGACATCAGCGGTGAAGAATCCTCGCTCAACGATAACCTGCACGCCTCTTTGCCGTAGCCACACTTCTTCCATCAACGAGCAATGTACAACTGCCTGTTCCATCACCTGTGCGACTAATGTTTTGTTCATGTGCACACCATACCTAAGAAGTCTCGCCAGTGCCTTATAGGGAACTTCTGCAGTGCACTTGGTCTTCCATAGCCACTGATTTAGGGATAGTATGTGTTCGTTGATGCTTAATGCTCGGGCGAGAATCACTCCATACGAATAGTTGAGTTTCTTCCTCCTCGCTAGCAAGTTGTACTCATCACAGACAAGCTGCAACCCTGATCCACTTACCTGCACGCATTCTGTGTAGCAGGCCCATGCACTTGCATCTTCTCTGTTCATCTTGGCCCATTTGAGCACCAATTCCATCAGGCCAAGAATGCACCCACTACGGATCTTCTCCAACTCAATGACAAACCGAAGAAAGTTCCAAGCATAGTAGTTCGACCGGTGCACCTTGGCGGCCGAAAGAACAGTGTCTATGAAGAACTCTCGAGGGATATCGACATCTTGATCCAAAGTGTGGATGTAGAGACGTTTCAGCAATTGCCATAAGGATGATGACTTGTTTAACCTGTTCACATTGGACGTGAGCACAGCTTGTAATACCATCAGCTCATTCTGAAGCACGTGTACCTTTTCCAACCACGGATCCAATGCCTTGAACTTGTCACAAAACACTGCGGTCCATAGGATCTCATTGTGCACGCTGATAGCCGTATGGTTCTCATTCGTCGTCAGCATCAGGCCAATGGTGGCAAACAGCACTGTGGCCATGTGCTGCTCGCTTGTAATCTTCTGGCCATTGTGCAGGAATGCGTCGAAGATAGCATGACACTCTTGGAATACCTTGACGGAGGAGGACTTGAACACCACAATCTCGAGGATGGAGGACTCAGCAGAGCTGATGAAAGGTGTGTTATGCTCTGGGAGGTCACTCACCACCAGGACCTTGCGTGACTTGTAGCGTCCATCGCAGCATATGCGCAGAAACTCCCGTGTCAATGTTAGATCGCCCATATCTGGTTCATGGGATTTGTGTCAACGGGCCTACTGTTTTTTCAGAATTCCATCGCCTGCATGTAACTAGCAAAATCTGAGCACTAACTCGGACCATCAACCTCAGCAACACCAACCGGTTCGCCGTCATGCACCACGAACACAGCAGCAACACCAGCGACAGCCAACACGCAGGGCACCAACATCTCCCGGGCCACGCTGGACTTGACACCGGCAGATCCCATCACTTCATATGTGGCGTCGAAACGTAACTTTTCCCCAATCGGAATCCGCGCCGCTGCATGGATCAAGTACTCCTCGCCGAGGTCGCCAGTATCATCATCATCATCATCATCATCATCATCATCATCAACACCGCCATGATCACCATGATCCATGGGTACGCCCACAATAACCTGCTCAATGACCCACACCACCTCATATTCCTCATCATCACCTGCAGTCCGCCCCTCCAATGAAGGCTTATGTCCATCATCTTCATAGTCTCTCCGACCTAATAATGAGGCCAAAGTTCCAGCAGGCGCCGGACTTGGCGTCGGTTTTTTTGGAGCTGTCAAGATCACTGTCTTCGTTTTCCATTCAGTTTCAGTCTCCGGCTCAGTTTCATACTCGGTCTTCCACTTAGGGTACCACTTGAACTTGGTCCGGGTCTCATTTCCATCATACTCAGTCTTGGTGGTCTCCAGATACCAGTGTGTGTGTGTGTGTTGATAACATCGTCTGTCTCAGTCGTTTTAGTGGTGGTGGTGATCTCGCAATACTTCTTGTACTTCCACACAGTGGTCTTGTAATCCGCTGTAGTGGGTAGTACCCGACTAATCTGTTTCAGTATCATACGAAGTGTCTCGATACACAGTATCGTACTCTGTTTCAGAATACGTTTGTGTGTGCGTCAAGGTGATGCACACCGTTTTGTCAGATTCTTCAAACTCAGTGACAGTCGCGTTCGCTATACTTCTAGTATATGTGTTGCGAGCAGTCACGGTGGACGGTTCAGTAGTGGTGGCACTCTTAATTTTCTTGTACCTCGTCACTGTCTTCCTTGCGATCTCCTCTGTGTATATCTTCTCATATTCTGTTATGGTGAGAGTAGACAAAGACTCATGCTGTGTTTCAGTCACAAAGCTGCGGTTGGGCCCTGCAATATAGAAAGGCTCATCAACCGTGATCAGACTGATGATAACCACTGTACTGATTCCAGTGGCGCACAGGGTGGTACTGGTAACGGTGATCTGGGATACAGTGGAGACATAGGTGGAATGCCTTTTTTTTCCGTCACCATGACAGGATGAGTCAACGTGAGGTCTCAGTGATGAGCTCAGTATTAGTAACAGCAGCGGTCTGCTCAGCCGTCATCAGAGTGACAAGTAGAGATGTCTTGTTGGCGGATGTAGTGAGAGTGATCAATGAAACAGCCGGCGTACGCGGATGAGTGAGCTCTGTTGCAAAACAGTCGTCCGGGAAAGAGGCAGCGGCACGGTACGTCACTGTATGAGTAACCACCGACAAAGCAGTTATATTCGGCAAGGAAGTTGTAACTGTTTGAGTCGACGTCTTGTACCTAGTGGCAACATTTCCTTGAGTTTGAAAAGCAGTCAGGGTTGAGTCCAGTCCCTTATTCTGGGAGTCACTTCTCTTGAGTAGCAGAGCCCTGGGATAAACATCAAGCATCTGTGGCATCTTTGGTACTAATATTTCAGCTGACCTTTAGCGCTTCTTGTGGGCAACTTCGCTCAACTTTCGAAGGGAAGAGGTTCTTCTGTTGTCCAAAGCATCAGCATGAATATTCTTCGGTGGATTCAATACCTGTGAGTGCGGCTCTTCTGTGACTTTCAATTCATCAAATCCAGCGGGGAGATCAACGTCCTCTTTGGCCAATGACCTTTCTGAAGCTGCTGAAACACACTGGTGTTTGAACCGGGACACATGATCTCCAAATTGTTCATGGATTTCAACATTCGTCGATTCTTCCGGCAAAAAGACCTTATGATTCGACGAGCAGTAGCAGTTGATGGCATCATGTAAGTTGTTCAAGATGCTATCGTCATTCATATAGTTGATCCTGATTCCCGTGGGAGCTTAAGTGCTGGTGCTGGTTTAACGCTACAGCGTAGCGACAAGCACACGATGTAGCAGAATCTGAGCAAGCTTCCCCCACCATACTGATTCCCTTGTGAAGAAGAGCCAAAGTGCATCCTAAAACAGGTAGAACTTCTGCGGTTTTGCTGGACTGGTCAAGGACAATAAGGCTAACATCGATGTCCAGGGCAGCAGACTCACCACCAGAGACTCCTGAAACATTCACTAGGTCAAATCTGTTGAATGAAGCTCTACTCATAGGCACCCAGAACGAGATCATACGATGCAGATGAGAGAGTAGCATTAAGACCAACAAACATTTCGTCAACATCGGCCTGCACTGAGTTATAAATGTCTTCAGCTAAATCGATAGTGAGTCCTTTCTCTCTACCAATAATGCTAGATACAACACCTTGGAAGTTTGCTTTTATCTTCTCGACATCAGATCGTCTCTCTATGAGAGGCTGAAGAAGGCTCTCATCAAAGGAAACACCATTGTCTTCCTTGCCATCATCATACTGGCATTCGATCTGACCATCATATATGCCCGAGGATGGGAGAGAAGGTGGATAGCCCGAATGAAGGCCGGGGCAGCACAACTTATCATCACCTTCCAAGATATGCAATACGTAATCGCTGTATGCTTTGTTCTCTGTTATCGAGTTTGGTGGCGCAATGAGAGAAAATATAGTTCATCCAGCATGCAGGACGGCATGCCATTTGAGAAGCACCACAAGCACTTGCCATGGGTCCCGCAGTTCTGAGTTGGAAGTGGCATACTAGAGATCATGGTAGCCCTTGTTCTCGAGCATGAACTCAGAAAGAAACAAGAGCCTGTCATCTTCTCTCTCGTCACAAACATTGTCTGAGATATCTGTGAGATTCGGGAGATTCAGGCCTAGTGTATTGGACCCAAACTCATCCATTGCGACAGTGGAGTCATCGAGAGCCACTTGCAGCGATATAAGATCCCATAACCGAGATGCAGGAGTCCAAGGACAATGGCAGACCAGTCTCGCCAAATCCGCCAAGGGATAAGATGACCTGATCTAAATAGTCGTATTCGTCATACTAATCGTCAGTACACCCATTTTCATCGATATCTGTCCAACGGGCATGCAACTCGCCAGTTAGATCGTCGGGATCTTCATTGTCGAGGAAGAAACTGCCTGCATCATGATCATACGCTTCAGTAGCATGATTGCCGAGAGGAAGCTATTCAGTAACTGTTTGATCCTGGAAGTTTTCAATCCCAAATATCACATCATCCAAGTTACCGTCAGCCTGTAGTTGGTGGCCGATGGGCTGAGGTACGTTGGTTTCAGTATCAATTGCTGGATCGTGATCCCGGTAAAGATTCTCTGTATATTCCTCATCGCTGCAAAGGTCCGCGTTTAGAATAGCAACATGTGCATATCTTCTTCTGAGCTTTGTCGATCTCTTCAGCCTGGAAGCAAAGAAGACAGGAGTGTCAAAATCAAAAGCACTTGAGAGATACACCAACAACCTTTCCTTTTCATGATTCTTTATCCAAAGAACGGTATAAATTTTCCCCATCTGAGATGTACATTTGGGTACCTTCCGTGGAATATTCAGCATCATGGAGCTTTATAAGTGTTCTTTCCGGCGAAATAGAGCAAAATCCTGATGATGAGCTTTGGCCCTAGTACGTTCGATATCGTCAGGGCATAGGTTTCTGAAACAGTAATTGAAAGTATACTGGTACCAGCAGCAAGCACATGTACAATCCGCATCCAAGCCCTCATCGGTCTGTGAAACCTTTGAACATCCTTCGCAGAGGTATTCGTCATTTTAGCCGCGGGTGAGGCAAGTGAAGAAGTCCTCATTCTGGCAGAGGTTAGCATCATTAGATGCATAGATTTCAGGTATCATCATATGCATGGCTGCAAACTGATCTTTGGTACGACGTGGTAGAAAGAATCACAAAGCTCATCTGTGGTACTTCCCTCCTCGACGGCAGAGGTCAGTTCATCATCACCTTCTGCCTCCCATCCAAAGGCAAGATTATGAGAGCATAAGAACCCAATGAGACACCAAGTGGCGAGCAGGCGATCCCGTATCATTCCGGTTGAGGCCTTAGTCGGTATGGACGCCTCCTGTCGATACGAGATTGTTGTGACGGGAAAAGCTGCGAACTGAGTTATTATAGAAGGAGTGATGGAACGCAGCGGCTATCTCCAAATAGTCTGGGATGCACATACAAGCATCATTGAGCTTGCGGCATTAGAGCGCAGTGAGCAGATAGGCAGTGATAGAAAGGTGGCTGAGACAGCTGGTGAGCTCCGCGGCTGGCGCACCCAAGTTTGGCATGGCCTCGACAGCTCGTGAGATAATCTAGTGCACAAAGATTATGGAAAAGTAAACAGGGAGCCAGACTGCGCACAACACGGAGAATTCGAGCTGAGAGACAATAAACAAGATTAATGCGACGGCATGTGGGTAGCCAACCCATACCTGATATCAGACTTCCTCCTCTTTCCTCATGCAACGCCATCATACTCGCGACTTCAGCATGGCGCCACTATGTGGGTCGACTTCTCGTCCTATCAGCGCGTCCCATTATGGCTTTACGTGATGGCGTGCTGTGCCCTTACCATCGCTTGACAATATCCTCTCGTTTGTCCGCGTAACTACGAGTACATCTCGCGTAACACTGGGCACAGAACGTTGCCAATTTTAGTGTGGTCGGGAGAAGAGGTTCCAAGATTGGGCCATTGGGGCTGGTTATGACCTAATAATGGGTGGAGGTGTGTCATTGTCTGCCAACCCGAGGAGAAGATCTGACCGTGCATAGAAAGCCCAGTAGTCCTGTCTCACAATAGCAACCCACCAGTTTTGCAGCTCCAGCGATTTCGTTTACGAAATTTTCGCGTCGTAAACGACCGCTGGTACGAAAAAGAATCGAAAGATACTATCTGGCTTACTACTTAAACCGTTAGGAGTATCACTCACTTGATCGACGGCTCTCCAACTCCTCAGCCTATTTTCACAATGGCTGCCTTGAAGGAACTCGCTGGTTCCTTGAAATGTGCTCTCGAGTATCTCTTCCTCTCGTTCCTGGCCTTGCCAATCTACCAAAGGGCATCTATTGTCATTGCAACCCCGTTCGTGTACTCCATCGTCTGGCAGCTCCTCTACTCGCTGAGAAAAGACCGTGTCCCATTGGTGTTCTACTGGATACCATGGCTTGGAAGCGCCCCACAGTACGGCATGCAGCCATACGAGTTCTTTGCTGATTGTCAAAAGAAGCATGGTGATGTGTTTGCTTTTCTCTTGCTGGGTAGAGTTATGACTGTCTACTTGGGCCCAAAGGGCCATGAGTTTGTCTTGAACTCAAAGCTTTCTGATGTCAGCGCTGAGGCTGCTTATACTCATCTGACAACGCCTGTCTTTGGTAAGGGAGTCATCTACGACTGTTCTAACTCCAGACTGATGCAACAGAAAAAGTTTGTCAAAGGTTCCCTGACCCGTGACGCATTTGCTAACTACGTTCCTTTGATTAGAGACGAAGTTGAGAAGTACTTCAAGAATTCTGAGAACTTCAGACTTGGTGAGAGATCCCATGGTATTTGCGACGTCATGTCTTCTCAACCAGAGATCACCATCTTCACCGCTGCCAGATCGCTTTTGGGTGAGGAGATGAGAAACAAGTTCGATGCATCGTTTGCGAACTTGTATTCTGAGCTGGACAAGGGATTCACTCCAATCAACTTTGTCTTCCCAAACTTGCCTTTGCCTCAATACTGGAGGAGAGACCAAGCTCAGCAAAAGATCTCTAGAACGTACATGGAACTGATCGAGCACAGAAGAAAGAACAACGATATTGGTGACAGAGATTTGATTGACACTTTAATGAAGGACTCCGTGTACAAGGATGGTGTGAGAATGACTGACCAAGAAATTGCGAACCTATTGATTGGTGTTCTCATGGGTGGTCAGCACACGTCTGCATCCACTTCTGCTTGGTTCTTGCTCCATTTGGCTGAGCAGCCTCATTTGCAAAGCGAGCTTTATGATGAGATCATGGAAGTTTCCAAAGGGGAAGAGATTACCGCAGACATGCTGCTCAAGATGCCATTGGTCAACAATGTCATCAAGGAGACGTTGAGAATGCATATGCCCCTTCATTCCATCTTCAGACAAGTCATGAACCCTATCCCCGTTAATGGTACGTCCTACGTTGTGCCAGTGGGTCACAATGTGCTTGTCTCTCCAGGATTTACTCACACTTCCGAGGCTTACTTCCCACAGCCAACGGTGTTCAACCCGCACAGATGGGAATCCCTGGCTGTTGGTGCTTCAAACGAAGACACCGTGGACTACGGATTTGGTGCCGTGTCCAAGGGTGTCTCTTCCCCATTCTTGCCGTTCGGTGGTGGCAGACATAGATGTATTGGTGAGCAGTTTGCCTACAACCAGTTGGGAACTATTTTGACCATCTATATCAAGACCATGACGTGGAAGCTCCCAAGAGGTCAATCCGTTCCAGATGTGGACTACCAGAGTATGGTGACGTTGCCAATGCAACCTGCTAAGATTGAATGGCAGTTGAGAACAAAGAACTGACCGCATACCTACTAAAATAATTCACAGCTGGCTTACTGTCTACCAACAAAACAACATATCTAAACCCGATGTAGATCTCATTACCAAGCCCCACACGCTATTGTTCCGTGTTTTTGTTTACAGGTGGCGCCTCCACTGTGTTCTCACGCTCAGAGTCTGCAACTTCTTCGATTTTTAGCTTCCTCTCCTCGAGCTTTCTCTCCTCTCTTTCTTTCCGTCTCTTCTTCTTCGCTTCAAACTCATGCCATTCGCCATTAAGTGTTGTCTCATCCAAAGGCTGTGGTGGTGGTGCCTCACGGAAGTATGGGTGGTTCAGTGCCATTCTTGCAGTATATCTTTTCACAGGGTTATACTCCAAGAGTTTGTTAGCAAGGTCAAAACATTCCGGAGAAAGCAGTTGAGAGTACTTCAGCGGGAACTGTGGTTGACTGAACAACTTCGGTTTCAGTAATTCATACCAGGGTAGTTCTGCAACTCTCGGCCATTTCTCAAAAGTTGGGGTTCCCATGATATCGAATATCACATGTAACTGCTGTACTTCGTCCTGTCCTTGGAAGATGGCCTGTCTAGTAAATAACTCAACGAGCAGACATCCAATGCCCCACATATCCACTTCACGATCGTAATCTGTTGTTCCAAGTAGTAGCTCTGGTGGCCTGTACCACAGCGTGATGACACGATTTGTGTAATCTCTGCTATCTTTAGTCTTCATCTTGCGAGCAAGGCCAAAATCAGCAATCTTGAGAACGCCCTTCTTGTCAATGAGAAGGTTGGATCCTTTGACATCACGGTGTATAACATGTTTTGAATGGAGGTAATGCATTCCCTCCAACAGTTGTTTGAAGAAATGTTTGCAATTACCCGGTGTGAGCTTCACGTCTGGGTTTGAAAGCAGACCAGAAAGGTCATGGTCTGAGTACTCAAAGATCATGTATATCTGTTTGTTTTCAACCATGATCTCAAGAAATGAAACAATGTTTGGATGATCAAATGATTGGAGGAGTCTGATTTCTCGCATGGCAGTAATTGGGAAGCCCTCTCTTTCGGACTCCATTCTGAGCCGTTTGAGTGCCACGAACTCTGAGGTGATGATGTTCTTTGCCTTGTAGACTTTTCCGTATGTACCTTCGCCTACCTGAACAACTCTCTCGTACACAGTGTCATCCCTGATGGCTTTCAGCAAGGAAATCTTTTTTTCTGGCCGTCTCTTCTCCTGTGGTCTGTAGGACCTGCCATTGCCATATGACTTCGACCCAGACCCTGCTGGTACACTGTCGGGCTTTGGGATGCTGAAGTTCATTCTCTTGGGGCCTTTAGGGAGCTGTGACTCCGCTGGTCGCTTTCTAAGTGGCGACACCGGTCTGGCAGGCTCCGCCTGTGTGGAAGCAGGACCTCTGGGGAGTTGCCTGCCAGGTGGTCTGGTGTTTACCTCAGAGAAGTAGCGATCCCTAGCCCCGAAGCCATTACGGTTGTTGTCTCTGTGGTTGTCACGATCTCTCGAATCTCTACCATTCCTGGTGTCTCGGGAGTCCCTCGAGCCTCTAACATCTCTGGATTCTCGCCCACCTCTGGAGTCTCGGCTGGCCCGCGAATCCCTTTCCCTGCCATCTCTTCCATCCCTTCCATCTTGATTCTCTCTGAATCTATCTCTGTTTCCGGGGCCTCTTGTATCTCTCGAGTCACGCCAGCCATCGCTTCTGTTGTCGCGTCTCTTGTCTGTGAAACGAGTCTCCGGTCTCGCATTACGCTGCCCTTGTGGCTCCGTGGTATTGCTCCCCCTGTCTGCAACACCCCGCTGACTGCGCACGTCCAGGCCCCTGTCTCCATTATCTGCTGACATTTTGTACCTTCAGCGTTCGCTCATCGAGTGTGAGAGCACAGCAGCTAGGGCTTTTTTTTCTTCCACTACGTGCGCCGCGAAACAAACGACGAGCGGTGAGAAGTGTTGATAAGGGTCCCACGCGTCCAAGGGGTGTCCTAATGGGCCCTGTGCATAGAACCGCGATCTGTTCACCACCTCCCCTCCCCTGTAGTTAAGGTACCACCGTAGGAAGCCCGAATATCTGCCAATTCCATACCCCAGGGCTTCGCCTTTCCATCCATAAACTCAAGTTACAAAAAGGACTGCACGAGATCAACAAACCCCACCATGGACCCAGCAATTGAAATGGCCTACACGCCGGAGTACTCCGACGAGCTCCTGGGGCTTATCGTGGAGCTCTACAAGGACGAGGTCAAGCCGCAGTTGCAGGATCTCCGGCTCCTCAAGATGCTGGACCTGCTGGAGCTCGCACAGTCGGACTTCGAGCAGTACAAGGAGTCCTTGCGTCAGCATATGCACATCAAATGCCTCAAGACGTATATCGTTGGCCTGTTTCTGGTGTTTCTCGTTATCCCACAGTCCATACAGTTCCAGATCAAGAACAAGAACTACGAGGTGTTCCTGGCCTTGAAGCAGCTCTTTGAAAGGGAGACCAACATGGCCAACGTGAAACTGCAGGTTGTGGATTACATCGCCTCCATGAACATGGACGTCGCTGACCACACAAGGCCACACAGAGCCAACACGCTGCCGGTGTCAGTGATGGATCAGGATCTGGCGCAGTATTTCAAGTCTGACACCGCCCCGACGGTGTCCTCGGCCGCATCGGTGTCGTCAATGTCGTCAGGCTCGTCGGTAAGCGATGGAATCTGGTCGCCCCCAGATCTACAGCCGATGGATCATCTACAGCTGGCCGAGGATAACGAGTTCCAGGACTCTCTGGTCCCGCAGTTGCCACCGTACCCACCCCCGACTCCGCCAAGTCTCGTTCACTCTCTATCCGACCCCATAGCAAGTGTGAATACAGAACAGCAGCAGCAGCAGCAGCAACAGCATACAGTCACACAGTCCTATGACCGCAAGGTCACTCACAGAAAGGACTCATATCACTCGGTCTACGCCGAGGATGCATACGAGGACATCCAGGTTATTTCACCCAAGCAGCTTTATGAATCTCTTCAACTGGGCCTCCACTCGGTGCTGATCTGTGACATCCGTCCCGCTCACAGTTTCCAAACCAACCATATTCCCCATTCGGATATCATCAATTTAGACCCTGAGATCGTTGCGCAGAGCATCGACTACCTTGACTTGGAACAACATGCGCGAGCGGTCCTTACAGTGCAAGGGTTTGCAGCATTTAGGGACATCAACAAGTATGATTATGTCGTGTATTACAGCGACAGTCGTGCGACTTTGATCTCAGAGGTGGACTTCATTGAAAAGTTCAGTCTCTTACTGAACCAGAGAAGAGTCTACCCAAAGCTCATGAAAGGTGGCTTCGAATCATGGACCAAATATCTTTCGAGGTCAAACATCAAGAGCAGAGACATCAACTTCCCTCTGATGAAACCACTTTTGCATCCACCCAGGGTGGCCCCTCCCCTTCCCCCACAGCATAGGTTCCCTCCAATATCACACCACCAACCGCAGGCTGCGATGAACAGTACAGCACCGAAACATGTCTCGCGGTCGTCAACGCAGCACGTCGCTGCACAGGTTCCGGGGCCGTATCCCACACAGCATTACTACACAACTCTGCCATTTGATCACCCACCCCCGCCTGGGCCTAGAATACATCACCTGCACCAGGAACCACTACACGTCCAAAACATCAAATCTATACCCACGATCCAGAGAAGTCATAACGTGTTTGTGCGATTATCGATCACTGGCTTGCGTAACATGGGGAACACATGCTACATCAACTGCATGATCCAATGTCTCTTTGGATCTACACATTTCCGCGATATCTTTTTGGATAACAGGTTCGAGGAGTATTACAACCCCAAGTTTCAAAAGCCCAGGATTACGCCATCTTTATCGTTGTTGTTCAAGAAGATGTACTTGAATGGCGCTTGCTCTATTGTGCCCTCTGGCTTTTTGAAGAGCTGTGTACAATTGAGACCTGACTTGAAGATCCCCACAGAGCAGCAGGATACACATGAGTTCCTGATGTTTCTCTTGGATCAATTGCATGACGAGCTCTCAAATTCGAATGCAGTTGTTAATGACTATCCCGAGTTGATGCAGCACGAATCTCTCGGCCAAGAGTACGAGAAATGGTTTGATGGATTGATCAAGCAAGGAATCTCTCCAGTGTCCAAATATTTTCAAGGGCAACTACAAGACTGTGTACAATGCCAGAGCTGTGGGTTCAAGTCTTCGAACTATTCAACTTTTTACATGTTGAGTCTTGTTATACCAAAGTTCAGTTCGTCGGGGAAGAAGTTGAGACGAGTGACCTTGGAAGATTGTATTCAGATGTTCACTGTTAAGGAGCTTCTCAGTGGGGAGAATGCATGGGATTGTCCAAAATGCTCAGTCAAGTCTGATGCCCCCGCTGAGAAGGACAGAAGTGCCCCTAGGCACAGGTTTCTTGGGAGTGGGTTCAAAATTCGTGGTAGGTCCTCGAGTCCAGCTCCTAGCAAGGGTGATCCAAAGTCATCGAAGAAGGCCAAACTGTCGATCAAGAGCTTGACGTTTGTCGTGCTACCGCCGATCTTGATCATTCACCTCTCAAGGTTCTTGTTCTACGATACCTCACAGAAGGACACGGCCATTGTGACATACCCATTGATCCTTGAGATCCCGCACAATGGAGACATGGTGAGGTACAAGCTGTTTGGAGTTGTCAATCACAATGGAACGCTCAAATCAGGACACTATACATCTGTCGCTAACAAGAACTTGGATCACGATTTGGTCAACCCGGATTGGTACTACTTTGACGATGAGGTGGTGAAGCACATAAACCATGGAAGGGTGGACGGAGGCTCCCAAACACATATGAGCAGCAGCGAGGTGTACGTGCTGTTCTACGAGCGCATTGACTAGTTTCATATAGCATGATGGCCACTGGCTGGTTTTGTCTGGGGATGTAGAAGGTGTGCGGTGGCTAAAATCTGGGGTACCGATGCTGTATCTGAAAAAGTGTAAAGTCGAGTGGAATTGCGGACTTAGAAGGGCCAAGTGTGGGCGAAAAACTGAAGATCAGTCCCTAATGCCTCCAGTCGTCGATTAGAATCCCTCCATTGTGGACGGTGTTGCGCCGTGTCCGTGCTGCGTCATCGGGTCCCCCTTGTAACTTGTGTGGTTTCTCAGGCCCCGGTGAGAGAGAGAGAGAGAGTTCGGGACACCGCCGGTGCCGGCGCGGTGCCATCGCGAATGGGCCGGCAGTGGAGCTCGCGCCCACTGGGAAGTGCAAGCGGGCGTGTCCGGTGGCCAGCACCAGTCAGCACCAGCTGCCGTCATTGCCGTCACTGCCCGCCGTGCCGTCACTGCCAGCAGCGCCAGCAGCGCCCCGCCTGTCCCCACCGCCCGCGCCCCTCCCGCCAGATGTGCGAGCCCTCCGCTGCCGGGTCCTTGTCCCCGGACTAAAAAGAAATCTGTCACCACCGCAAAAGCTGGGAAAAAAAAATGGCGATGATTCACCTGAAAAAATTCACCGCTACAGCGCAAAAAGTTTTCTTTCTTCCCCATAAAACATTCTGTGAACAACAAACGATGCTCTCCCACGTCAGAACACAGAGTGCTCGCCAGCTGGCCAAGCGTGCCGCCGCAAGCGCCTCGGTCAGAGCCGTCCGCCGCCAGCACCTGGCCTCCTCTGCCGCAACCAGACCACAGCCAGCACCGGCTTTCGCCCTGGCCTCAGCAGTTCCCCCAGAGGCTCCCAAAGTGGGCGAGTTGCTCAACAACCCGACGCCGGACCTCGATGACTCATTTGTCGGGCTCACAGGTGGCCAGATCTTCCACGAGATGATGATCAGACATGACGTTGACACCGTGTTTGGGTACCCGGGCGGTGCCATCTTGCCCGTGTTTGATGCCATCTACAACTCGGAAAAGTTCACCTTTGTGCTCCCAAGACATGAGCAAGGCGCTGGCCACATGGCTGAAGGCTATGCCAGAGCCTCCGGTAAACCAGGTGTCGTTTTGGTCACCTCCGGTCCTGGTGCCACGAACGTTGTCACCCCAATGGCCGACGCCCTCGCCGATGGTATCCCATTGGTTGTCTTCACCGGCCAGGTTGCCACCAGTGCCATTGGTACGGATGCCTTCCAGGAGGCTGATGTCGTGGGTATCTCCAGATCATGCACCAAGTGGAACGTTATGGTGAAGGACGTTGCCGAGCTTCCGAGACGTATCAACGAGGCCTTTGAGATTGCCACTTCTGGAAGACCAGGACCAGTTCTTGTCGATCTTCCAAAGGACGTGACTGCAGCCATTCTCAAACGCGCCATCCCAATCAAGTCCACCATTCCATCGAACGCCCTCTATCAACTCACACAGGCCGCTTCCACAGAGTTTACGCTCGCCGCGGTGAAGAGAGCCGCAAACATGGTGAATAAGGCCAAGAAGCCAATCATCTATGCTGGAAACGGTATTCTAAACTCCCCAGAAGGTCCAGCCTTGCTGAAGGAGCTCGCTGACAAGTGTCAAATCCCTGTCACCACTACACTCCAGGCTCTTGGGGCCTTTGACCAGGAGGATCCAAAGTCTCTTGACATGCTCGGAATGCACGGCTCTGCATTCGCCAACTTGGCCATACAGAATGCCGATTGTATCATTGCACTCGGGGCCAGATTCGATGACCGTGTTACAGGACACATCCCAAAGTTTGCCCCAGAGGCCAACAAGGCTGCGGCTGAAGGACGTGGTGGTATCCTTCACTTCGAGATCTCTCCAAAGAACATCAACAAGGTGATCCAGGCCACTGAGGCCATCCAGGGTGACGTGACGACGAATCTCAAGTCTTTTATCCCATTGCTGAACGCTGTGGAGAAGAGACCGACGTGGTTTGACCAGATCAAGCAATGGAAACACAAGTACCCATACGACTACTCCAGGGAGACCCCGGGCTCCAAGATCAAGCCACAGACTTTGATCAGCGAGCTCTCAAGGCTTTGTAACGAGTCCGATAAGGAAACGATCGTCACCACTGGTGTCGGCCAGCATCAGATGTGGGCTGCCCAGCACTGGACGTGGAAGAAGCCAAGAACTTTTATCACCTCTGGTGGTCTAGGAACCATGGGATTCGGTTTGCCAGCCGCCATTGGTGCTCAGGTGGCCAAGCCGGACGCTGTTGTCATTGACATTGATGGTGATGCCTCTTTCAACATGACACTCATGGAGATGTCCTCCGCTGTGCAGGCCAATGCTCCAGTGAAGGTTTGTATCCTGAACAACGAGGAGCAAGGAATGGTCACCCAGTGGCAGTCGCTCTTCTACAAGCACCGTTACGCCCATACGCATCAGACGAATCCTAATTTCATGCTTCTTGCCGAGGCGATGGGCTTTGAAGGTATTAGAATCGAGAAACAGGAGGACATGCTCCCTGGTTTGAAGAAGTTCTTGGCAGCGACGAGACCGGTCTTGCTCGAGGTCATTGTCGAGAAGAAGGTGCCAGTGCTGCCGATGGTGCCAGGTGGCAAAGGTCTCGACGAGTTTATCTTCTTTGACAAGGATGTTGAAAAGGCGGAGATTGCCCTGAGATCAGAGCGTACGGAAGGTGTCCATTAAACTGGATTGGAACAATTAGCATTACGACGTATTTATGATTGCACGGTGTGTACATACAGCGTCTGGGAGAGAGATGAAGAGATATGGGAGAAAAAGTTTTGTTTGATATAGTTACCTTTATTGTTTGCAGTGCTTTTGATTATTTATCAACTAGAGATATATGAACATGACATGATGTTAGTGGTGAGTAGGCATAGAGGTGGATGGTTTGTTGTCATGCACCAGCGAGGTCTTCCACAAACTGGTGATGGTCTTGGCCTTGGTCAAGAAAGTGATACCAGCTTGGCCATAGAAGTTGAGGTCGCCTTGGAAAGAACCCTTGTTACCGGTAAAGGAGAACATTGGCAGTGGCACTGGGATCGGAACGTTGATACCAACCTGGCCTGGTTCAATCTCCTTGACAAACTTCTTAGCATAGATGCCCGATGTGGTGAACAAGGCGACACCATTACCGTACTGGTTGGAATTGACAACCTCGATAGCCTCATCAAATGTGTCAACGTTTATCACACACAGTACAGGTGCGAAGATCTCCTCCTGGTATGCCACATTATCAGTCTTGACGTCAGTGAGGATGGTTGGGCCCAAGAAGTACCCGTTCTCAAAGCCCTTGACCTTGACATCACGGCCATCGAGAGCCAATGTGGCACCTTGCGACACACCTTTGGTGATGATGTCCTGTGCACGCTTCAATGCTTGTTTGGAGATCATTGGCCCCAAGTGAGTCGTTGATTCATAGCCAGAACCTGTGTTCAACTTCTTGGCCTCTTCAATGATGTCCTTTACCCATTCCCTGGTGTCACCAACAGTCACCAGGACGCTTGCAGCCATACAACGCTGACCCGCAGCACCTGCAAATGCACCAACAGTAGCATTGATGAACTGTTGCTTGTCTGCATCGGGGACAACGACGATGTGGTTTTTGGCAGCTTCATTGCATTGAGCTCTCTTGCCATGCGCAATGGCAGTCTTGTAGATGTAGTCGCCTGCGGTTGACGAACCGACAAACTGCACAGCCTTAACAGAAGGATGCTTGATCAACGCATTCACGGTGTCAACTTTACCCTGCACCAAGTTGATGACACCGGGCGGGACGTCAGCCTCCACCAGGAGTTCCGCCAGGACCGAGCAGCAGCCCGGGTCACGCTCACTCGGCTTAATCACCGCGGTGTTACCCGTGGCAATCACCAGTGGAATGACCCACAATGGGATCATCGCTGGGAAGTTAAATGGACAGATGGCAGCAATCACTCCGAGCGGCTCACGGATCATCAGAGTGTCCATGTCCGCCGCCACCTCCAGCTGTTGCCCCTGGAGTTGGGTGGTGATGCTGGTGGCGTATTCAGCCACTTGCAGTCCCCGCAGGACGTCTCCCTTGGCATCCTCAAAGGTCTTCCCCTGCTCTGCAACGATGACAGAGGCCAACCTGTCATGGTTCTTCTTGATGAGCTCCACAAACTTGAACAGGATCTGCTGCCTACGCATAATGGACACCTTCTTCCAAGTCTGGAAGGCCGAGTGCGCAGTGGTGATTGCCTCCTCGAGCTCCTCCTTGGTCGCCTGTGGGCACTTGGAGATGACGGCGTCGGTGGCCGGATCATGGATGTCGTACCATTCGGCGGCGTTTGACACTCTGAACTCGTTGCTGATGAACAGCGGGGTCGTGTACTGCGCCGCCGAGTGCGCACGCGGGAACTTTGTCGTCGTGGTGTGCAGGGCAAAGCTGGACATCCTCTTGTGCACTGGAGCAGAGCGGGAGTTTGTGGGGGCGGCAGCGGGTTCCGCGGGATGGCCTTTATATGCGCCCGTGTGGGGTAGACGCGGGACTGGGTCTGCTGCAAAAGCCCGTGCGGTATTTGATGCAAGGGGGAACAGGCGCGCTGCGGGAGCTCGAGGCATATTCCAGATGTCGGCAGGCGGAGGGCCGGTCAGCTGGGTGGGAGGGAAGCATGCATGGCAAACGATAGGCTTGCGGTGGTGAATGCCATTGGTCCCAGGAGCGGACGAGCGAACAGCAGGAGCAGGCTGCTGCAGGTCTCCGGTGTGGCCTCAGAGGAGGACGCAAGGATTGTTCACCATCATAAAAGATTTGGATAGGACCTTGGGAAAGGGTTCCGCACCATCATGGATGCTTGGCATTGACGGAGTTTGATCGGATACGGCCGTTGTCCTTGTCCCAGCATACCATGGGCCCGTCAAGGCGGTGTTTGAGTTCAATCCAGCGGGCTTAAAATCCTACGATCACAATGAAACCGACACACAGTTGCTTGGAATCGCTTTGCTATCATACAGATCTACTTACAACTATCGTCTCATGGAAATCATGTGAACTTTCTATTTACAACTGAGATCAACAACCTTCCACTTATCATCGAGTTCCTCAGAGTTACCGACAAGCGCAGTGGCGTGCTCTTTACCCACCAGGTATTTCTGTGCAGCCTCCTTAACGTCAAAGGCATCAACATCCAACAGCTGCTCTCTTCTCGCCTGCCTCATCTCATCGGTGACACCTTCTCGGAAAAGCGTGTTACCTTCAGACTTGACACTCTCCGGGGCATCAACGCCTTGGAAAATGGCCAACTTGGCCTCCTGAAGATCTTTATCTGTCCACTCAATCTCATTGACAAGCACACCAGCCTTCTGGAATGTTTCCAAACTGCGCAGAGTGTTTGGATCACGGTAGGAATAGTAGCTGAAAATACCATCAAGCCCACTATACCCGGCACCACCACCATATGCACCACCTTTCTCACGCACTTCTTGGTGCAAGTACTTGGTTGTCAAGAGCTTAGAGAGAATCTGCAGCTTTGCACCGTCCTCATGTGTGTATGGAACACCTTGGTACACGGTCGAGGCATACCCGACTTGGAAGGGGAGCTTGATGAATGATTTGAGGCCTGGAGTCAACGGGAAGTCCTTTGCAAGTGGACCGGTCTCCTGTTGTCCAGAGGGAAACTTGTTCACGAACGAGGAGATCAATTTCTCATTGTGTAGAACTGAAGCCTCATCAGAGATCAATGAGAAGCGAAGACCCTCGGAGGTGATCAGATGCTTCTGTAGTTGAACAAGCTTGTCAATGATGTTGGTCTGGAACAAGTTGTCATCCTGGATCCACACGTTGAGCTCGTTAAGGAATTGTAATTGTTCAATCCCACCGATCCTTTCCGAAATGGCCTTGGACTTTGAAATTGCCGCACCAGCAAGATCTCTAGCATAGCTATGACCACTCTCTGCAACACTGCCAATGTTGTTGGATGACAAGATCCGGATCAAAGTGGCAAGTTTCTCCTTGTTCTGGAAGTTGGTGTTCAGCAACAGGTTACTCCAAAGATCATACACACGTTCAGAGTTTTCATTCAAAGCCACAGCCCCGAAGTTGAAAGACACCCTTGGCGTGAGATCCACAGGCGAGGAGTGTACACTGACAGAAGAGGACAGTCCTCCGGTGTACAGTTTGATCTGGTCCTCAATGTCACCCATGGACTGTGTCTCCGTGCCCAAGTTTGTCAAGGCATCACTGAATAAAGACAGGTATGGATACAATTCGTATGGTATCTCAATATCCCTGGCAGCTCTCATGTACGTTAGCCCGTTTGTGTCGGTGATTCTTCTCTGGATGGGAGATCCAGCAACGTCACTATGAGAAACAGGCTTGAATACTGCGCTTCTGCTAATGTCCTCCACTCTCAAGGTTGGAAGACAACTCACATCCGGTTCTTCAGATTGCTTCGCAGCTAAATGCTGTCCTCTCTGGTAGATGACATCTCTATCTCCTTCTTCCAGAGAGCCGATATGCCTCTTCAATCTATTCTCCTCCTCATTCTTCACATCGGCTTCATAAGTCTCACTTGGCTCCATGATGAAAGTGAACGTTGGTTTATCCAAGAAGTACTTCTTTATCAAATTCTGGAATAGTGGGGTTTCCTTATAGTCAATCTTGAATTGTGCAATGGTGTCCACCAATGCCAGAACATCAAACGTGTCAACATTATTGACCCAACCAGGGAGAACGTTGTACAAGAGAGACATTCCAAAGTCTGATTTTTGATCTTTCTTCCCCAGTTCCAACTGTTGTAGAATCGCCTCGATCTTGGAGCTTTCAAACCCTTTCTCTGAGTGTTCTTTCAAGACTTTAGTCACCACAGTTTTCAACTCTTCGACATCCTTCAAACCTTGAAGTCCAATTGTGAACATATTCGATGCAGTCGTGGATTCCATCCCGGAATTCACAGTAAAGTTATCACCCATACCAGACTCAATCAAGGCCTGGTATAGAGAGGAACTATGTCCATCGGTCAAGAGGTTTGATAAAAGACTGAGGCAAAAAGTTTCATATACATCAGCAGGCTCACCGCATTTCCAGGTGATGGATGCCTTCAATTGCTTTTCCTGTGGAGCCATTGGATCCACAGGGCCCTTGACCACCAGTTTCTGGGACTCTGCCAGTGGGATTGGCAGCTTGATGATGTTCTTCTTGTTCCTCTTCCCAAAACCAGTGAATTCCAAGTCCAGCTGCTTCAAAGTGTCAATCAATGGGAAAGACCCATATGTCAAGGTCTTTGCATTTGAAGGGTGATAGTTGGATGAATGGAAATCCAAGAGGTCTTCATACTTCAAGTCGGTGATCTTTGTTGGGTCACCACCAGAGTTGTTCAGCGATGGGTAAATAGCTTCCTGGAACTTGATCCAATATAGGTACGACGAGTTGGATACCTGGCCCTTCATCTCATTATAAACAACGCCTTTAAATATCAGGGGAGATTGTTTGTCGGTAACGTCCTCATTCTCCAACCTCCAGCCTTCTTGGAGGAAGTCCTCCTCTTTCAGTAGTGGATTGAAAGTGGCGTCGAGGTAGACGCTTCGCAGATTTTCAAAGTCCTTTGCATTAGTCGTGGAGAATGGGAAGAATGTGTAATCATGACCCGTCATCGCGTTCATGAAATTAGACAGCGACCTGTTAAGCATCTTGAAGAATGGATCACGCACGGGGTATTTATAAGAACCACACAGCGTCGTGTGCTCGAGGATATGCGGCACTCCAGTAGCATCTGGTGGGTTCGTCTTGAATGCAATCGAGAAGACGTTGTTAGGGTCGTCACGGTCAATATGCAGGTGGTTGGCACCGGTTCTATGGTGGAGCAGCTCGACAGCCGTTAGAGAGAGCTCTGGAACGGGACGCACACGCTGGATCTCGTACCCGTGCAGGGTCTGACCCACGGGGTACTTCCTGAGCGACTTGATCTGGTTGTAGGTCGACGCCTGTCTGGTGAACCTCCGGGCTCCGAGCATCTTTTGTGTGGCGACTGGGAGGATCTCAGTGGGCGGCGATGGCGATGTTTTCACAAGGGCGGGCCCGAGACAACAAAAAGAGGAAATGCAGGGCTCCCAATGTCCGTTCCCCATTACTACCAGCACTACTCCACCCAGCGCACCCGTTTGTCTGCCCATTGTCAGCTGCTCAGCACCAGTTTGTGCCCCATTGCGCTCGAACGGCGCTTCAATGGACGGAGCTAGACGGCCGAATAAAGCCTGTGAGATCTGTCGCGGGCGGAAGCTTAGATGCGATGCCTTGAAGCCCAAGTGCTCACGATGCCGACAGACGGATGCCATCTGCGTCTACAAGGAGAAAAAATACAAACGAGCCGCCGTTGTTCCAAAAAAGGCGGTCTCATTGACTGCGCTCGATGAGCGCATGGCCCATCTCGAATCCCTGCTCATGACCGTGGTGAACAAGCTGGAACCTGAAACATTGAAGAGGCGCCCCCCGAGTCCTGAAGACGATCCCGAGGTATCCAACTTCATTAGCATGGAGGAGGGCGGTAACGAAGGCGGCGAGACAGGCCCGGAGGAAGACCGTGCGCTTTCCAACGAGGACTCGCCAGTGGTAAAGTATTTCGGTACGCAGTCATCCTTCTCCCTGCTCAGTCCCCGTGGCATCAAGTGGCTAGAGAAGTTCTGCGATGATCCGGGACTCTTTAACCGGTTTCAGTACTTCCACCAGAAGACCACTGCAGGGTTCTTGATGAATAACCAAACGTGGCTCAACCCCATCGAGAAGTCCCAACTGTGGCCGATCCCGCCAAGGCATGTCACCGAGCCACTAGTGGAGGCAGTCATTGCCGACTGGCAGTTGTGGAGCTTTTCATACCTCGTGAACAAGTACGGGAGCTCTTCAAACGGTACTACGAGCTTGTTTCCCCAGGCTCTGTATCGAAGAAGAGACTCTCGCACTCTGATATTCTCGTCATCAATGCCATACTCGCTATCGCTTGCAACATCTCCATGGATCCAAGACAGGTTGCAGACTAGGAGGCTGTGGCAAAATTGCGAAATATGCAGGAGAATCATACTGCTAATGCCATCTATTATTACCATAGAGTTGCAACAATCAGCGAGGGAATACGAACGATACAGGGACTTCTCCTGATGATCTTGTTCTCTGATTTCACAAAGTTTGCACCTCAATCCTACATTCTCGTCTCTACAATGGTGCGATATGCACAGGAGATGGGTCTGCATAGAAGAGACTCCTTGATCGGTCTTTCCGACCACGAGGCGATGAAGAGACGTCAGCTGTGGATGTGTATCTTCATATTTGACAGAGATTGCTGCTTCAAGTTTGGTAAACCACCGATCATTAATCTTAATGAAGTGTCATCTGTTACGCCGGATCAGTACAAAGATGTGATTTTCCACGGTCTTGACCCGTACACTGTTGAGTCACTTACTGATGTAGCGTTTGACATCACCGGGACAATGAAGGACATGACGAACTTGGAATACCAAGAATCTCCGGTACGTCACCTTCTGGTGTACTACTACTTTAGTATCGTCGATATTACCTCAAGCGCATATGACACTCTCTTCAGTGCGAGGAGCTTCCAAGGGATGCCTATGGATCAAGTCTTGGAGGCTATCGACCGGTGCGATAAAGAACTCGAAGAAGTCACAAAGAAATTGCCCGAGAGTATGAGGCCAGGAAACAGCTTCACAAGGATCACGGCATTGCCGGTGAAGTATGACTTTTGGGGCGCAGAGCTCCAATACTACGCGAGTCGCATGATGATTACTAAGATGGCATTTACTCGTACGTGTACAAACAACGGAGAGGCGTCCGAACAATGGCATGAATTGAAGCCATTGCAGAGACGATTGATGACAAGGTGTCTCGATGCCGCCAGAATGATCATGAGGTCTGTGCATGGAGATGTGCCTGCCAACCCACTTTTCTCAAACTGTGCGTCATTCCAGTTCATGTCTGCCTTTCTCACTCTCTTCAACGGCATTATTGAGTTCCCCAATGCTCCGTTTGTGAAGGAGGACCTGGAGCTGATCACCGTGCTACGCAAAAAGCTGTTTGCTGAACATAAAACCCACTGTGACAACGCTGGAGAGAACTTTTTGTTCAGTATCATCAACTACAGCGTTTGGTTCTTTATGCGTATTGCGGTGTTAGTGTACAACAGAACACACCAGGACAGGATGGATGTGGTCCTTCTTGACAACGAGCTGCGATTCTTTGAGTCTGAGATTGCAAAACAATCTTTAGGCTATGCTGCTTCTTTGAAGCGGTCCGATCCAATCGGTGATATCTTGAAGAACAGTGGACTTCATTTCATCGGTCAAACAGAACCCAAGCCAGTGCACCAAGTTACTTCGCTCCCTGGATGGGTCAATTCATTATTGGACACTACTGAGGGCACATCAGTCTCGTTACCCAGAACTGCGGGTAATAATCCGGCATCGCCATTACCAGGGTTCGGGAGCCTTGGTGGTGATGAGTTCAACATTGAGGATTTTGATATGGAGAAGTCTTGGATCCTGGAACAAGTATTCGGTATTCCAAGTCTCTTTCTCAATACGAATGAGCAGGAGGACCACGGTGATCCGTTGAATTTCTAGAACAACGACAGAAGCTTGGTGTACAGTGTTCTGATCCTTAGGTTTCTTTTTAGCCCTCAGTTGTTCGGAAAGTGTTCAACAGTTTCTCCTTGTTTCTAATGCTTCTTCATCGGTCCAACGCCTAAGAGGATTTGGAAGACGTCTGACGGTTCAAACAAGCTTAGATAGGGAGTTTTGACCGGTTCTCTGAACAATTGTGTCATCTTGGTAGTCGATTTGACAAGTTGGACGTCCAAGAAGACCGGTGAGCGTCTCATCCTGTTTTGCTTCCAGGGCCTTTTGGTCAATTGACACTTGAGTTTCTGTTTGAAAACAGCTAAGGTGTCAGCATCCGCTGTGCCCTTAGTTCCATAGCTGTTCTCTCGGTGCCACGATATCTTCAACGTCTGTGGGACGCAGAAAGTATTTTCCAAACGACTGTGTCCATGGACGCAGGAGCCTGATATGAGACCAGTGGTGTCGTGTGTGGTTGGGCTTTACGATCAGCAACAAACGAGTTTAACGTGTTGTGGAACGTGTTATGGATCGTGGTTGGTGGTGTTGTGGACTGGGGAAGAGGATTGCGCGCAGCTCAGCGTTCTTTTCGCCAGTTATATGCCAGGAAGATCGCAAGAGTAAGTAAACACATGTCTTTGTGGGAGAGGCCAACCAGAGTTTTCATGTCTATGAGTTGTTCGACAAGCAAATAAAAGCTCACGACGAGAGTGCTGCTCCAGCGATAAGCAGTGAATATGCCACCGTCGAAGGTGTGCAAGGTGCCGATGAGCGCAGGGCCCAAGCTCTCAAGCTCTGCCAGAACCTGATGGCTGGCGACATATCGTCCGTGGTTGCGGTAGATCCAGATAAAGCATTCTGGCTAAGTTCAACAAATCAACCACAGAGAATAGCCAGGGTGGTTAAGACAATGTCCACCTTTGGTAGCCCTCTGAAAAGTTCTGGTACAACCTCCATGTCACGCATTTCGTGTGTATGGATTGCCTAAAGTAGATTGGTACACGATGGTTTATTGGAAAGAGTTAGGAAAGGAAGGATACGTGGGTGAATAAGTAGCAAGTAGTCGACCAGGAACCCGACTCTATTTGCTAGTAAGTTCCAGGTTCCGTGGGGAATTTGAGTATCGGAAAGAGCACATGGCTGATCGATCAAGTACGCCTCGGGTAACAGCAGTTGTGATATATCCATTACTTGAAATGTAGGGCTTCTGCTATCACCACTCCTAGGGTAACCACACAAGACTAAGATGTTAATACACAACAACCACAGTGGGCGATCAGAATCACTTACCGTAAACACGAGCGATACCAGGATAGTGACGCTGATTCTCGCCGGGGCGTATCTCTCACGCTTCATCAACTCTTGCGTGCGGAAAAATCTGTATATGCCCATCAAGACGCACAAGACCCCAATGATGATGAACGCAGCTGGTTGTTAGTGTCGGGCCGTCTGAGTAGGAAAAGTGGCACTCACCTCCAATGGGTTTCCCAACGTTTGCGATGAAGTCATCCTTGTTCTTCTCCTTCACAAGCTTGAACAGCTGAGTTACACCCACGCCTGCTGAGACCAGAGCTAGCGACGTTCTTATCCAAGACAGGAATGTCCGCTCACTGGCCATCTAAGGTATTAGCCCCGGGTTTGGTTCAATGGAATATGAGCACTCACATGATCCCTGGCCACTGCACCGTTGTTCTCCAACAGATCACTGCCATACTCGCTGATCCCCCAAAGATTCCACCAGCCGTTTCTTTGTAACGATCTGGCTTCTAAGCTAGGAACGCGTCGTAGTGAACTCACAGACTGCGTATGTGACCTCTGACGCAGGGACTCCAGTCCTTCAGAGCTGACACTGACGACATCATCGGCATCCAAATACGGTTCAGTCATGGGGTTTGTAACAACGCCGAAGTGTCGAGGACAAGGGTAGGGGTGAGACAGGTCCAGCGAGTCCCTCTTAGTGGCCCCTTCGAAGACATGCATCCCACATTGCAAAATCGAATTAATCCAGTCCACATTAGCCACAGCTTTATTGGTAAGCCACACTGTGGCTCGAGCACTACAGGCTTTCTTTATATACGAAAAATCATTAGTATTTTCCACATGATACAGAGACCACAGGCGCATGATGATGAGTATAGATAAACAGGAAAATCACCAACAGTTCGACAATGGGAGTGTGGATGTATGTGTGAAGTGAAGTGCTATCTGCAATCAACATGTAAAAAACACAAGTGCAATATTCATTTTCTATGAGCTAGACAATCTTTTTTTTCCAGGGATTGAACGTGCGGGTATGTCAATCAGAGCTCATCGTGGTCGAAGTAATCATCCTCATCTTCATCCTCGAAACCTTCCTCTGGTCCAGTGGCACCGTACAACTTCTGGGTGATTGGGTGGGCAATCTTGGTCAAAGCCTCGTACTTCTCGTTAAAGTCATCAGCAGTGCCATCCTCGTTGTCCTCCAACCACTCCAAGATGTCAGTGACAGCCTCGGACAAAGTCTCCTTGTCATCCTCATCAATCTTGCCACCGAGGCCAGACTCATCGTTCAACTGGTTCTTCAAAGTGGAGGCATAGTTCTCCAATTTAACCTTGGCCTCGATCTTGTTCTTGAACTCAGCGTCCTGGCTCGCAAACTTCTCAGCCTCCTCAACCATGCGGTCAATATCCTCCTGGGACAATCTACCACGTTCGTTCTTGATGACGATGGACTCCGCCGCACCGGTGCCCTTGTCCACAGCGGACACAGTGATCAATCCATTAGCGTCAAGGGCAAAAGTGACCTCGATCTGTGGCACACCTCTTGGAGCTGCTGGGATGTTGGTCAACTCGAACTTACCCAACCTGTTGTTATCCTTAGCCATGGCTCTCTCACCTTCGTAAACCTGGATCAAAACAGTTGGCTGGTTGTCGACAGCGGTGGAGAAGATCTGGGACTTCTTTGTTGGGATAGGAGTGTTTCTCTTGATCAAAGGGGTCATGACACCACCGGATGTCTCAATACCTAATGTCAATGGGTTAACATCCAAGAGGACAATGTCATCAACACCTTCCTCACCAGACAAGACACCAGCTTGGACAGCAGCACCGTACGCGACAGCCTCATCCGGGTTGATAGACTTGGAAACCTTCTTACCATCGAAGAAAGACTCCAACAACTCCTGGATCTTTGGAATACGGGTAGAACCACCAACAAGGACAACGTCATCAATCTCAGACTTCTTGACACCCGCATCCTTCAACACCTGCTCAACTGGCTTCAAAGTCTTTTTGAAGAGGGCAATGTTCAATTCCTCAAACTTGGCTCTAGTAATAGTCTCTGAAAAGTCAATACCGTCAACGAAGGAGTCGATCTCCACTCTGGTAGAAATCTGAGAAGACAAAGTTCTCTTAGCCTTCTCAACCTCACGTTTGAGCTTGGCAATAGCCTTGCTGTTGTCGCTGATGTCAATGTCGTGCTTCTTCTTGAAAACCTTCTGCAAGTGACGGACAACTCTGTAGTCAAAGTCCTCACCACCCAAGTGAGTGTCACCAGAGGTGGCCAACACCTCAAAGACACCGTTCTCGATAGACAACAGAGACACATCAAAGGTACCACCACCCAAGTCATAGACAATGATCTGGTGCTCGCCATCATCCTTGTCCAAGCCGTAGGCAATGGCAGCAGCGGTTGGTTCGTTGACAATTCTCAGCACGTTCAAGCCTGCAATGACACCGGCATCTTTCGTGGCCTGCTTCTGAGCATCGTTGAAGTAAGCTGGAACGGTCACGACGGCGTGGGTAACCTGTGTACCCAGGTAATCCTCAGCGATCTGCTTCATCTTACCCAAGATCATGGCGGAGATCTCCTCTGGAGTGAACACCTTGGTCTCGCCGCTGAGCTTCACCTCCACGGCTGGCTGGCCAGCCCTGTCGATGATCTTGTATGGCATGTGCTTGAGCTCCTTCTGCACGGAGGAGTCAGAGTACTTGAGACCAATCAATCTCTTGATGTCGAAAATGGTGTTCTCTGGGTTAGCCGCTGCCTGGTTCTTCGCAGCGTCACCGATCAATCTCTCCTCGTCTGTGAAGGCCACGTAGGAAGGCGTGATTCTGTTACCCTGCTCGTTGGCAAGGATCTCGGTCTTTCCGTTCTTCATCACCGCCACACACGAGTATGTGGTACCCAAGTCGATACCGATGACGGTGCCATAGCTCTCGGTGTCATTATCCACGGCGGCCACGGCGAAGGTGCTCCGCTGGAAGAGCGGGCCCACAACGAGAAGCAATGCGTAGAACAGAACTGCTGGGAGCACAAAGTCCTTCTTCATTTTTCCCTTGAGTGGTTTCTTGTTGAGGTTGTGAGAGGAAGAGAGAGAGAAAGAAGGCCACGCGGTTCTGCACTTCTTTATAAGTTTTCGCGGACGAAAATGCCAGCGTGTCGAAAGTGCAAGGGTTCGTGCGGAAAATTACCGCATGGGGGGGCTGTCGGAAAGGCGTCGGAATCTTCGAGAAAATACCGGCTCATCGCCCTCCAGTCTCCCAGGGGCCCGCTTTTGCCACCGCGATGGAGGAGCAACATGTGGCGTTCATGGCCCAGGCCTTGCGTCTCGCAAACTATGCCCTGCATAATGGCGAGACACCGGTTGCGTGTGTCTTTGTCCACGAGGGAAAGGTCGTGAGCTATGGCATGAACAACACCAATGACTCGCTCTCAGGCATTAGGCACGCGGAGTTCAGAGGAATAGACCATATTCTACAAAAAGTCAATGGCTGCGATTGGAAGAATCACTACGAGAAACCCGAGGACATCTTCAAGGAGATCGATCTCTACGTCACGGTGGAGCCCTGTGTAATGTGTGCATCTGCCCTGAAGCAGATCGGCATCCGTACGGTGTACTTTGGATGTGGCAACGAAAGGTTTGGCGGCAATGGCTCTGTCCTGAAGGTCAACACTGATGCCACGCTCGAACATAGCTACGTGTCCTTTCCAGGCATATTGCGCCTTGAGGCAATCCTACTGTTGAGGGATTTCTATACACATGAGAACACTCATGCTCCAGTACCGAGAAACAAGAAGAACAGAGAGCTAAAACTTGACTCATTCCCCGTCCTTTCCTGGAGCGACTACATCTCCAAAGAGGAGTTTGTGTCGCTGTTTGGTAAAGATACGGAACAATGCTATGACTCCAATACTGATGTCAGAGAGGTGGATATGTCACTTTTGGACCCTTCCAACATTGATATCTCAGACATTATCAAATCAGCCAAGGCTTCACTACAACTCAACAAGAGGCGCAAAATCACTTAAAACCAAACATAGTGCTTCATTTCTTCAACTCCTCCTCGATCTTTGTCCATTTTTCAATGAGGTCCTTATAGAACTTGATGTTATTATCCGCCAAATCCCCCAACGTGCTCTTCAACTCCACGGACTTTATACTCTCAAAGTATTGGATCTCATGGATTGCTTGCTTTTCAAACTGCTCACACTCCACTTTGGCATTGCTCACCTCCTTCGTAAGGTGCTCAATCTTGTGCTCGAGTTTATTCAGCCTCTCACGGCGAGCCAGATCGTGGTTCACCCCACGAAGCTCCTCAAACTTATTGGTAAAGAAGTTGGACCCCCCACCTGAGAGGATTGTGTCTTTCTCCGTGATGCTCTTGTGTAAATAGTCCGTCAATGCGTCGTAGTCAATCTGCTTCTGATCCTTAAGCCTCAATAGGTTCTTAATCGATGTGATGTAATGCTCCAGATCTTTCAATGAAATGATGTACTCATTGTCAAGAAACGTCTTCAAGTTCTGGAACCCAAGACTGAGGTCATTCACACCATCACTGAATTGTAGGAAGGGTACTTGAAGCTCAGGTTCGAGCTCCGCAAGCTTCTTGATTTGTATACTAAAGTCGTAGTAGTCCTGTTCAAGGTCGGTGTACCGCTTGAGGATCTTGTTGAAGATCTTGTCAATCTTATTGATGTTCTCATCCAGCTTATCGGACCTTTCCTTGATCTCAGCAAATTCTGGCGACTGTACGCTCGCAGTCTTGAAGGCGTTGATGAGGGCATCTGCCACACCATCGCTTGTGCTTTGCTCCCCTGATACTTTCAGCTTTAGATGATGTCTGTACGAGTTCCAGTCTTGTGTCTCTAGGAAAATGTGGTAAACCTTGGCCTTCTTGAGCACTGGGTGCAAGGAGAGCCTCTTTAAGAATCTTGTGAGTGATGAGGCACGCTTCATCGTGAAGTCCAGTCCAAATCGGTCGCCCTTCAGATACTCAAGCCTCTGTTTATCAGGGAGTGGAGGAATGGCACATGCTGGGTAATCGTTCAAGAGTACTTGGTACAGGAAGTAAAAGTCTGAGAATCGGCGTCTCACGACGAACTTGCCACTCTGGAACACAGGGTTGTTTGACTGCGTGGGTTAGTATGGTTGCTTTTGCAAGTAGACTGAACTCACCTCCGTTTCAACGAGGAATGAAATGTATGCGTTCTGGCCGTCGCTCTCCTTCTGGGGTTGCTTCACAACAGACACGGTGTGGCAGTCTTCATCCTTTGGCACCTCCGCCTCCTGCTCAATTGCGGACACCACTGGTTCGACTGTTATTCCCGCAGCCTCTGTGGGCTCCACTGGCGTGTCCAGCACTTGCTCTGTATCGTTGATAGGCTCGTCTGTGAATTCGTCCATTCCTGAGCCTCTGATGTTTTGGTGATCTGTTAGCTATCGGAAGCGGCTCCCCTTGTCCAAGAACGCGCGGTTTCACGGGCTGCGTAACGGTAATGAGTACGGGGCAACAAAGCCACACAGGTACTGGCGAAGACGGTACAAGAAATGCTATAACCGCCTATGACTTATATACGACATGAGCATCGCCATTCAGGGCCATGGTGAAGAGACTAGTGATGACCCAATCCCATTCAACGATCTTTCCCTTGGTGTTCTCTTCCTCACAGAGCTGTTTGAATCGGTCGTTCATCCCGTTCTCGTTCGATATCAGCATCGTCTGCTCACCAGACTTGAACACTTTCATTGACTTCATCTCTTTCATTGTCTTGATCACTTTGACCTCTTTGCATCCGTGCGCCTTTAGGATCTTTTGTACCGTGGTGGCCCCACCGGGGAGCTTCGCCGTGATGTTCAATGACATGTTGTGGAACAGGCCCTTGTTGTTGCTCTCTTTGTGACACCTGTTCGTCAACTCAGACAGCGACAGTGTTGTGAGTTCTGCCACCAGCTGTGGATCAATCGCATATTCTTCCGGTTCTGGCAACGGAGACTCGCTCTTGGATAGCTGGATCACCTGCTTGACAAACTCTGGTGAAACAATGTGTTTCAATGGATAGCTGAGCCCGATAAGGAACTTTTCCGTTCTCATCAGCTTTGGTGCAATGATCGCATTGATACCCTTCTTGAATTCCTTGTTGATGGAAATGCCTAAAGAATGCAGCAATTGAAGATCTGCTCTGTTGAATTCAACTTCCCAACCTGTGGCAATAGCCTCAATATGGTAGCGCTTTGAAGGCTCAACTTTGACTTTCTTCAAAGGATTCGCCGATTTATGAGATTTCTCCTTCTTTTCCTCTCTTTGCCGCTTCCGCTCTTCAATCTCCTCGGGTAATAGCACTCTACCCTTTTGCTTCTCAAAGAGATTCATATCCTCAGCGTTAGCGTGGAGAGCCAGTGCAGCTTTATCTTTGGCCTTACGACTAGAGCTGCGGACTACCGGCGAGAGGGCATCAATGAGTCCCTTTGCAGCATTTGATGTGCTGGCCTTGACCGGCGTGAGTACATTCGGTATCGACTTGACAGAGTCTTGCGTGGCTGGCTTCAAGGTTCTGACTGTCTCTGCTGGCTCTTCGTTCAACGTCTCGGGTACTTGAAAGACTGGTTGAGAGTTCTTGCTTATAGACAGTTCCGCTTCGTCTTCGGAGTCCTCCACTATGTTTGTGGTGTTTGGAGTGTATCCATCCTCGTAAAACTGCTTCAACACATCGACATCCAATGGCGTCTCACCGACAATTTCCTCCAGCTTGACACTCCCACCAATGGTGACAGAATACCTTGGATGCGTTGTGGGACGTATTTTCCAATTTGAATAGCACTCTTCTAGCCAGAGATGATTCACAGTGGTGAGCTTCCAGCTATGTGCGGCTTGGAATTTCTTACCAACGCCTTGAGAGGTGATCAGATGTGTGTTCTTGGATGTCATATTTGATGTGAACCGGGCACCCAGAGCCTCAATGAGTCTTCTGATATAGAAACGAGCATCACCAGAGTAATTGGAGGCTGCTATGATAAAGTCCTGCATTGGTGGTAGCCCTCCACGAACATAGGGGTAATGTAACAGCTTATGGTATGGCGAAATCCACTTTTGGTGTTCAACCATCCAGTATATCCAGTTGAGATTCCCGACATACAGCTTAGATTTGCTTGCAGTGATGTATTCTTCTCCATCTCTGTATTGGCCGACGTAGAACTTGCATTCGGCCAAGGTTTTCACCACTACTCCACCAGAGTTTCTGATCATGGAAGATACAAGGTCAGCTGCGGATTGAGTCTGTGCCAGATCTTTCCCAAGATAGAATTGTTTAGACTCCAAGAAGTCACTTTGTGATGATGGGGCCCGAACATTTGACTTCACGACATCCAGCTCCAAGATCTTCTCGGTTGGGTCTCCCAACAACTTCCTGTTCAGCATATACGGTGACTCATCGAGCTTCTTTCGTAGTTTCAGACAATGGTCGACCCACAATGGCACCACGGCCTTGATATTCAGATCCTTGATAGCCTCCACAGCGACAACGATATCCTCATCAGGATCTACTGAGATCACGTGCGTGACGTACTTGTTCAGCATCTCAGAGAATGTTCCCCCCAGCGCACGTACACCTCCATATATGGCCTCCTTATCCGCCACGGGGAGACCACCGCAGCAGATGTGAACATCTTTCAGAACATGCTTCGGGTCCGGCGAGTATTGTCTTATTGGCTGTATTTTACCCTTCTCCACCGTCGCATAAATGAGCTTCGTGGAGGCCACTGGGATAAGTTTCTCCTGCGTGAAAGGATAGACATCAAATACGACACTGTTCGAGATGATGTGGGTGAAACCGGACCGGATAAAATCGTTTGTGTCGATGTGAGCCTCAATCGGCATGACTTTATAGGCCACATCATGCTTCTTGAAAATGGGCTCTAGCCTTTGAATCTCTGAGCGTGTAAGCTCGCCGGACTCCAGAACCAGCAGGTTGAAGTTATCAAAGAGATTTCTGGACATGGCTTTCGGTCTGACTGGGCCTTTGTTGATGCTTTGTGTATTTCGTGATGTTTTCGTGTTGATTTTTCGCGTCGCGCGTGTCGGTGGCGTCCAACCAGCGATCAGCCCAGGGGAGATGAGCCACTACAACCAGACGAAACGTGAAGGGTCAGCAGACGCCAACAAACCAAAGGAGCGGCCCAACTTCAAGCCTACCGGGCTGTTAGCGAAAGATTCTAATAACGTCGCTGGTGTCCAGCTGAAGTACACAGAGCCTCAGGACAGCGCCCCGCCCGAGAAAGAGTACATACTGTTTCTATTCAGCGAGGACTCCAAGGTCACGAGGCAGTTCCCACTGGTCAAGGCATCCACTCTCATTGGCCGTGATGAGCAAGTTGTGGACCTTCGGACTGACGATGAGTCCTGTTCGAAGCAACATGCTGTTGTCCAGTTCAGGAATGTTGCCCGGTCGGTGAAGCCATACATCATCGACTTGGAGTCCAGTAATGGCACCTTCATCAACGGTGAGGAGATCCCAACTTCTCGCTTTGTTGAGCTCAAGCAGGAGGACGTGCTGCGGTTCGGGGAATCCGAGACAGATTACGTTCTGATGGGGTCATGATCCAACTACAATCCAATTCATATCATGATCTATTAGTCTGCGATCAATCTCGCAGTCAAGGCTTCAAGGTCCTCGATCGTCTCTGGCTCCACAATCTCCAACACACCGTCATCATGGATCTTTCCGCCAACCTTGTCGTTCTGGAACCATTTTGGCTTCTTGGCTGGTCTATCCTCATCTTCGCCATCACTGCCCTTCTCCAAGTCTCTCAAAACATGCTCTGCGAGAGAGTTATCCACCACACCATCAATGTACACTTCAGCTTCATCGTTGTCACCATAGCCATTCTTAGCCATGCGCTCGGCCTCCTTACGCTTTCTCTTCTTCTCAATCCTCTTCTGCTTTGCCAGCTCCTTATCACTGAGATCGTCAACCTCCATGACCTCGGCCTCCTTGCCAATAAACTGGCTCTTCTGTAGTTGAGCATCTCCATCGGCTTGGAAGTCATCTTCGTCCTGGAACTCGTAGACCTCATGAGGATTACCTTCATCGTCAAACAGAAGCTTCTTTGCATTGCCCTTGTCATTGAGAGATGCCTTCTTAGAGAGGGCCTTCTTGGCCGAACGCTTAGACGTTGGGGCGGTCATATCTGGAAGTTCATCCTCATTCAAGTTGTGGTCCTGACGTTTAACAGCCATGAAGCCACCGTCATCCTCATCATCCTCATCATCGCTTGCATCCTCGTCTTTTAATGCATCATTTTGAATCTTGAGGTAATGATTGGAAAGCACGTTCTGGTTCTGACGTTCAAACATCTTATCATACTTTGTACGCACTTTCTTGTCGTCCCCCACTATCTCACCATCTTCATTGGTCATCGAAAGGGCCAACAGCTGGCGTGACACGTTCTTTAGCTCCCTCTTAGATTCACCTTTGATCTTCACCTGTGGTACACCTGGAAGACCAAGCGACTTTGCAAATGCATCTTTGTCCACCTCATCAATCTTGAAAACATCCTTGTCTTTATTTACAATGAGCGATCTGAGGTAAGAGATGAATGCCTTCTGTCCGAGGTATTTCAATTCTGGATCTTTGAAGCACAATGCCTGAAGCTGCTTCTTCACGGACTTTTGCTTGTTTGGTTTCACGTTCAGCTTTTTTGGTTCAATCTTCTTTGTCTCTAGTCTTTTCAGGAATGGCTCCTCCTCGCTGGGTGTCAGCATCAACAAGGCCTTTCCACTCTTTCCAGCTCTGGCTGATCTGCCAACTCTATGTATATAAGTGTCAGCGTCCTCTGGCGCATCCACTTGGACAACCCAGTCAACCGCTGGGAAATCGAGACCACGCGCAACAACATCGGTAGCGAAAAGGCACACATGTTGTGCCTTTGTAAACTTGTAAACAGTTTCAGTTCTAGCAGTTTGTTTCTGGCGCCCATGGAGCTTCATCAGAGATATACCAGGCTGTAGTGTTCTAAACGTTTCATAGACGAAATGAACCTGCTTCGATGTGGAAAGGAACACAATGATCTTCGTTTTCAAATGGGTCTTGATGAACGAATAGAGTGTGTCGAGCTTGTCCTCAAGATTTATTGTGATGTATGATTGAGAGAGCAAATCTGGAGTTGCTGTGCTGTCCTGTGACTGTTTCACTCCAATATACTTGGGGTTCGCCAGTGAAAGTCTCGCCAGATCAGAAACGGAGCTCGACTGCGTGGCGGAGAATAGAAGTGTCTGTCTTTCTGCAGGAAGGTTGGACACGATATTGTCAATCGTTTTCTTGAAGCCCATGTCCAAGCAACGGTCAGCCTCATCGAGCACCAGAACTTGCAAATTTGTCACGTCAAAGCCAAGACTCTGGTCCATATGGTGAAGGATTCTTCCCGGAGTCCCGATCAGAATGTTGATCTTCTGGATTCTCTCCATCTCAAACTTGACATCTTTGCCACCAATGACAAGACCAGCAGAGAGCTGGAATTCCTTGCCAACCTTCAAGAGTACTTCGTATATCTGCATCGCCAACTCCCTTGTAGGCGAGATGATCAAAGCCCCAAGCCCGTCAAAATCTGTCCATTTGGCTCTATGCAGCTTCTCCAGCACTGGGATCAAGAATGCGAGGGTCTTTCCGGACCCCGTCTTTGCAGCAGCCAGTACATCCTCACCTTTCAGTGCCAATGGGATGGATTCTCTCTGAATCTCCGTCAGTACTGAGAAACTAGCCTCTTTGAGACCCTGGACCATGCTGGCTGATAATGGGAGTTCCTGGAACTGCTTTGGCTTGATCTTAGGGTCGAACTCCTCCACCATCTCCTCCAGCTTCTTGAGCTCTGCCTCCTCCTTGGCTCGCACATCCTTGCGGTTGGCCTGTGTGTTCTTCTTCGCCATTCTGCCGTCGCTCTATTTCAGTGCTTTGCATGGCAAGAAATTTTTTGCTCGTCCTTATTAGGAAACAGAGATGAGGTGGCGAATGCGGTAATATTCGCGGCCATGGAAGAAATCATCCGCTCATCATCAGAGCTCCCCAAACTCCAGCCCCTGTTGCCACTGTGTGAGGGCGCTGGGTGTTACAGTCATCATCATCATCATCCTCATTCTATTCGGTTTATTATCCAGCACAACAACCATGTCACTCAAACCGTCACCCGTCACCCCACAGTCACCGAAGAAGGGCATGACATCCACCATCCAACTCTCAAGACCCTACTTGACGCGACTTCAGATCGAGTACTCCCAAAGCAAAACCATCGAAAGCTATACGCTATACGCACAGCGGAAGACACAGGTGTTCTCGTTCTTGATGAAAGTGTGTGTGTCGCTGAAGTTCCCGGTGCGCACGCTAGAGAGTGCGATGATTTACTATCAAAGGTACTTTCTCCATAACAAGTTCGACACCTCGGTCTACCACGACATTGCCGTCACGAGTCTCTTTGTGGCCAGTAAGGGCGAGGATACGATAAAGAAACTGCGCGACATCATCACAGTGGCTTTCCAAGTGCGTAATGTCCAGATCACGGCCGAGCAGGCTGAAAACTATCGTAAGAGAATCCTGGGTATGGAGTTCAAGCTCTTGGAGACTATTGCATTTGACTTGCGCACCTCTCATGTTGAGGAGTACATAGTCAAGATGTCTAAATCACTGAAGGCCCCCAAGACCGTTGCACAGATGGCTTGGTGGCTCGCTTATGACTCGTATCAGCTCGAAATTGGGCTGAAAGTACCGTCTTCGGCAATTGCTGTAGCAGTGCTTGAGATAGCGGGTTCGCTAGAATCTCAAAAGGTGAATATCAACTATAGAGAATTGTTTGTCAACATGGAGGCTGTTAATGAGACAAAGTCAGACCTCTTTGACTTCTACATCAACTCGTTCAACAACACAATCATCTCCACTTTGAGACCGGAACTGAAAAATACCTTTATTGACTTGAAGATCCCACTTGCGGATTGCAAACTGCTCACAGAACGAGACAGGCGCGGTATTGAAGAGGATGCATACTTCGAAGAGAGATCGCATACTAGTGGAGAGAGAAGATACATGCTGGGTCATCAGAAGAAAAGACTGTTTCATGAGATATTATGAGTTCCAGGTCAGTGCTGTCTGGGCAGAAGTATACACCATCATCAACGTTCCGAACCCGGCAATCAAAAGGTCCAATTTTTTAGCCAAAGAAGATGTGTTTTCCATCTTGTAATGGAGCAGTGGTGGATAAATGTAGATCAATGGAACACAAGCGACACTGCCGATAACAGATACAAACTTGTCGAGATTTGACGCTCCAACCCAACCGCTGAGGGCAGTGATGAGCACAAGGGCAATGCGGAAGTAGTTCTTTCTCCACTTGACCTTGTTGTTGTGCTTCCCTGATCTTTCAAATAGACCATTCTCCAAAATTCTAATGGCCGGGAAGAGCTGCAGAGGGGTGGACAGCAAGATGGCCATGGCGTATAGGAATTGCACTATTGACACGTAGATGCTATCCTGCGGGAAGTTAAGCAGGATCACTGTGTCTGTGTCTTCGCCGAATGCAAGATACCCAACAAGTCCTGAGGAGATGAACACCACTGTCGCAGTGAACATCACCCATCCCAACAGCACGGGGAACTTGTTTGGGGACTTCATTGATTCTTGAATCGGAATAAGAAGACCAATACCTTCATAGGTGAAAATGGCAGTTCCGATGAACACAGTCCAGTCATTGTTGAAGGTCTTGACAGTTGCAAACCCCCTCGACGCGGAGACGAAACAGCAGTAGTAATAGACGTATATGAGGCCAAGCAGAATGAAGATATCAGCGACCAATGCAGTACCAGAAAGCTTTGCGATCTTTCTGGTTAAGGAAAGTGGAATAAATATGGCGAGTTGCAGGAAAATGTACATCTCGATGGAGTAATCACGGTTGAATGCTGACACCATGAAGGCACGGAGGTTTGTGGCCGTGAAGACAATATAAGCAGCTGCGAACCCAATTTGAGATAGAACGATGGAGGTAAGGATGGAGTACCGCATTTTGGAACCAAACAGAGAGCTACCAATATCACCATAACTCGCCGTTCCGAGAGTCTTCCGGGTATTGATGAGCAGCATGAAGCACCAGTATGAGACGAGCCCAAAGAACAAAAGTGACGAGACTGAAAAGAGCCAGCCAGCGTTTCTGAAACCACGTGGGAGGAACAGCACCCCAGTGCCAATAAACGCCTTCAGAAGCAGTAGCACAGCCTTTGTTGTCGATGTCCTATGTGCATCATCACGTCTGCGTCGGGGGACGCTAGGAAGTAATAGGCTCTCCTCGTCGGCCTCCTCTTCTTCCTCTTCTTCATCTTCATCGTCCCTGAGCTCTTCACCGGCGAAATGTCCGTACAGCGACAGGAACTCAATGAAATTCTTTGTAAAGAAAGTTGGATTGTGACTTTCACCAATGAGGTTTCTTCTGGACGCCTTTTGCACCAAGAAACTGCGCCTAAACCCTCCTGGGACTCTGATGTCATGCACTTGGAAGTCGGGGTCGAGCTTCTGGCTATTCACCGAGCCATTAAAAGAGTGAGATCTTCTCCTCTGCGGGCCTGACGGGGAATGTGAGCGGCGCCAATTGTAGAGGTCTCTGCTGATGTCGCCTCCTTGGAGTTGAAGAGAGTCGAACTCTTCGTCGTTCTGAGAGGTGATGGGACTTGAGTCGGTGACGAGATGACGGCCGACAACGTCCACTGTGACCGGGTCAGGGTGACGGACGTCGATGGAGCTCGGCTGTCTCGTCAGGCGTTCCGAGGAGTCTGCTTCCATTACGATCTGGCTTAGTGCGGTGGAGGATTGGCTGGGTGCCAGGGGCTTACTGGGCTGTGGCTCGGCCTCGTGTACGAGGTCTTCGAATCCGCCAGCCAGCACCGTAGGGTGCGACCCCACGTGCTCCTCAGCTCCAGGCTCGCCAACTGAGCCCTTCCGGGCAAAGTGTTTCGCAGAGAAGTCGCCAATGCGGAAGTTCTCGTCCATGGCCTTTGCTGATGAGAGAGACTGGAATCTGTTCTGTCGAGACTGCGTTGAGCCGTGCGACATAACTGTGGCTCCCGGTGGATTTAATTGCGTGGGTTGTAGCCGGATCTCTGAAAAGAAACGTGAAAGCCTGGCAGAGTGTCGCTGTCCAACAGCAGTTCTATCGCACGCTCCCGAGACCCACCAGTGAGATCAGAATGGGCTGCCGCTCGGCTGCTCTGTGCGAAGTGTCAAACGGAAAACTTCGCGGGGGTGCGGACACGGGCTTCGAACCTTCTAGCGAGGAGCGAAAAAAAAAATTCCACGCGATGAGGTCGACCGGCTGTGGCGGTGGGAGGTAACAGGCCAACTAAAGTGCGTTGCAATGTCCAGAAGGTTTGACAAGAAGAACGCGACGACGTATAAGGTTGTCCACAGAGGGCACGACGACCCACTGTACCACGACACAGATGCCACTGCGCACGTGCTGGTGCCTCTACACAACCCCAATGGCAAGAAGATCAAGTCCAAAGAGGTGCTCGAACAGGAACTTGGGGACCAGTTGAATGAGATCCGTCCTAATGAAGGTGAGGCTGCACTGTATGGAATCACGTTTGACGACTCCAAATACGATTATATGCAACATTTGAAACCAATGGGCCAAGGTGATGGTGTGTTCATCTCCAAAAGGGAGAGCAGCAAGGCTCCAATAGGAAAGGCAGGGATCACTTTCAAGGCCGACCTCGAAGAAGTTATGCCAAGTGAGGGCACCGTGAAGCTGACGTACCAGGACCAGCAAGCCGTTCCGGATGAGATCTCTGGGTTCCAACCGGATATGAACCCAGCCTTGAGAGAAGTATTGGAGGCCCTCGAAGACGAGGCGTATGTGGAGGAGGATGAAGATATCTTTGACAATCTTCTGAAAGAGGGCGAAGCCGTGGAAGAAGATGAATTTGAGGACCAATTAGACGAATGGGACTTGGATAACTATGAGGATGAGTTCAATGATGCCGCTTATGAGAAGGAGGGAGACCAAGGCTGGGAAGCTGATTTCAGAAAATACAAAGCCACCACTAGAAAGGTGCAAAACGACTGGGACTCAGACGACGAGTTTGAAGGTGATGAGGACATTGTTCCAGACCTGCCCGTGATGGATTCAACGGCTTCCTCAGCGCAGCAGCAGCAGAAGAAAAAGGGATCAAAGCAGAAACAGCGCCGTAAGATGGGTGCAATGACTGATTTGTCAAGTTTCTCGCTCTCAAGTTCCTCGATGTATAGAAATGACGGTCTCAGACTGCTTGATGACAAGTTTGAGGTTATGAAGACGCAGTATGAAAGAAACAGAGAAGAGATGGAAGAGGAGGAGGACCAGAAAAAGCCATTTGACATGAAGAGCGAGAGGGCCGACTTGGAAGATCTCCTGGACGATTTCCTGGATAACTACGAGATCGAAGGAGGCAGACGACTTGTGAAGAAGAACCCGGAGCTTGATAAACTTAAAAAGGCTGCAGACAGTGTTTCTCGTGGTAAACTGGCACAAAAGAGAAAGAAACAGCTCGAGTCGAGTCTATCAAACCTAACGATCGACTAAAGAGATAATAATAACGGCAACAAATAACAAAACTGGATGTAATGGGTACTTTTATTTAACTCCAATGTCTTTGAGCTGGTATGTTCCAAGGAGCTCCGGTACAATGACCTCGTAGCTAACGGTCTCGCTCTTGAGGTCACCAGGGTCTTTCTCAATATGAATCCTGGTAACCAATGCGTCTGATGTGATCTTGTAAGCCAAGTCGCTCTCATTGCGAGGCCCAAAGTGCTCGGGCAGCCCGAGCTCAGGCTGCGGGTACTTTGAGGTGCCAATCTCGTATCCTTTCTTCTTTCCTTCTGGATCAAAGTTCTTGATGTGAATCAAGTCAGCCCAGTTTCTTCTGTTTAGGAACTGTTTATTGTTCAACAATTTCCCATCAACATCCTTGCAAAAGATTGGCACCATGTCCTCATCAGTGAGTTTATCAAAATGATGACCATTAGAGCGTCTGTCCAAAAGTGTAGCCATCGCCTCAGGAGGTGGAGCATTGACGATGGCTGACGATATGATGTTGAACATGAGACGTGGATCTCTCTCAGGCTCGTTCATGACTTGTGCATTGTGCTCCTTGTACTTCTCTCGCCCGATCCAGTGATGATGCAATTTTGTTCTGAACCGACCAATAGCAGCTAGATGGACGTCACCACTAAGGATGGTGATTCGTGTACCCATGGAAGCACCAAACTCTTGGAGCCTGCCAACAAGCTCATTACGCTCCTTCTTGTGATGTCTGGAACACCAATGGTCATCGAGATCATCCAGAACCTCGACAGAACCGTCAAATTCGTTGACGAGTCCGCGCGCAATGATTCCTTTCTGGGCCAGCTTTCTTGCAGGCACAAGCAGACGAGAGGTAAGCAACCACTCTAGCCAAACCAGTCTTGTGTATGCAATTGGAACACCAAGAAGAACGAGAATGTGTTTCAGCGATGGATCGTCAGAAACCTCTTTCCTCAGTCTATTGAAGACAACGTCATACGTCTCAGCACTAACAACTCGCTTCAAAGTTCTCTCCGTTCTGCAATCTAGTCCTAGGAAGCCAATACCTTTGCCGAGTTTGGAGAACAGAGAGTGGGACTTCTCCTTGATGTATGGACCAGGAGTCTTAGAAAGGATCCAACTTGGATCATCGTTGTAGGACGTGTCATTTTCAACAGAGGTGTGATGTTGGAAAAGCATGTAGTACTTATACGCGGTCGTGCCGACGCCCTTGAACATGTCGGTGTTCATAGTGGAGTCATGGTATGAACCGAATCCATCAATGATGTCATGATCATCGAAGATGTTTAAAGATGGAATGGAAGCCATGGCGAACGGGAACAGACTTTGCAAAGTGGATCCGTTCTTACCTACCCAAAAGCCCTTTCCAAACCAGCTGAGGTATTCATTGAGATAGAAGTCATCAAACGAAGCCTGCATTTCATCAGTCATCTTCTGCGTGTGTTTCTTGATCGGATTCTTCTCCGAAAGCCACTTCTGGAAAACATCTGATGCATTCTTGATGCCATCACAATACAGTTGGTCTCCACCTCCCAACATTACATGGTAACGGTTCTCCGTATAGTGGTTACGGATAACGTCGAACCAAAGCGATCCCTTATACGCTGACGTGACTGTGGCAAGCGAAAAGCCGTTGCATGAATATGACACGATGTTCATCGGTTGATCTGCGGTGGGCAGGAAGAACTCATACTCGATGGCATCGTTGATGGAGTAACGAACCTTTTGTTCCACTGGTCCCAAAAGAAGATCAATTTCAAATCTCCAGAAAGTGTACCCAGCCTCTTGATGGTACGTTTTACCGGGGAACTCCCCTGTTTCAAAGTCAGTGTCACTCTGTGGGTTCAATGGAGCTTTGACAAACGTTACCTTGGGATCAGCATTGGTACCTTCGTCCTTGGTCACAATCATCACACTTCCCCTGTAATTGGCGCCGTCCTCATGAGTTCCGAGAAGCCTGAGTGTGGGACCACAACGAATGTCAAGATCTCCAACTGGCTCTGCAACTGGCAGAGTCTTTGGGACGTTCTGCGCATCCTCCATTAACTTGTAGAGGTCATCCAGCGATGTATGATCCTGCTGCCAGTTATCAGTTGGAACCGTCACCGCCATGCCTTTGCGGAGAGATATGAATGAAGGCGAAGGCGATGGAGAAAGAGAAAGAGCATACGATCAAAGCCAGCAGCAAACTGATTTCCCCATTTGCTGCAGCTCAACTGGAATTCGTCCAGGGTCCAAAACACAGCCCATGCCCTCCGTTGCCACGGCAACGAGAACAGCGATGCAGAAATGGCTGCTTTCGGAAGTTCCCCAGCTTTGGTATATCTCCTGTTCTGGTTGTTTCGAAGCAGTTTCCAAGGATTTTCACAATTCTGACGTCAAACTCCCCCAACGGGCCACACAGACTGGCTATTGTTCCCTTCTGGCGTTGACTTCACCAGCCATTGCGTACTTGGTAGCGCTAATATCTGGCCATGGGTGCGTATTTTGATCATCTTGGGCTACTGACTTCATCTACTAATACCCAGCAATTGCATTATGGCTCTGTCCGAAGCCCTCCAATAAGATCCATGAGACCCTTACCTACCTATCTACTGGACTGGTTCCAATCTGTTCGGGCTCTACCACCGTTGAGCCACACGTCACAATAACCTCGCAGTTAGCTGTCAATTCTCCTTCTGATGTCAGCACTGTTCTAGCCTGTGCCACTGCAGCGCTTGGCAACAGCATCGATCTGGAGATCAAGCTAACAGCATTGCATGTCAACGAAAAGAACACCTACTTCAAGAAAGTATATCTACAAGTGGAGAAGAACAAAAACCTCGTAAGTTTCACTACAATCATGCGCGAGCTCTATGTTGAGCTCCCCAATAGAAAGAATGAAGCAGAGGCCAAATACGCGGCGCAGGACTGGGCGCAGCAGGAGTTTGACCCTCATGTATCGCTCATCTACACAGACATGACACATTTCGACATGGCATTACAGAAAACAATCACGACCCGGGTGCAAGACTACCTTGGCACAGACAGCATCTACATCAACGAGCCAGATGATCTGGCCGAGTATGCACAGGGATGGCATGGCGGGGTGTTGAAAATTGTCAACTGCGAAGGTCCTCCGAGGGAATGGGAAGTACTGGGTACCGCGGATATCCACTAGTATTTGGAAGCAGTGACGGGAACACCTTGGATTGCTGGGTCATTCACGAACCAGCTCACTGGAACAGGAAGCTCGTTGACCAGCTCGCATGGCAACCCAGACTTCTTGGGTCCAAAGATCTCCTTGAAGATCTCAGCCTTTCCAGCTCCCTCAGCGACAAATGCAATATTCTTGGCCGCTCTGAGCACAGGGAAAGTAATGGTGATACGTCTGCTTGGCGGCTTTGGGGAGTCTGCAATTGGCGCAACGGTAAGAGTCTCTTCTTTGAGAAGTTCGTGCCCGGGAAAGAGAGAGCAAGTGTGGCCATCAGGACCGGCACCGAGCAGGATCAGGTCTAATGACTTTGGCAAGAAGGTGGAATATTCCTCTGCAATCTCTGCGTCTGTCGTAGTGTCTGTCTCGTGTAGCAATGACTCGTTGATGGTGAAAACAGTAGGACCATTCACACCCTTGTGTGCCAACTCCTTCAGCACCATCTCATTGAAGAGGCCGTAATTCGAATCCTCGTGCTCCAATGGTACAAGTCTCTCATCAGAAAAGAACACACGCCACTTGCTCCATTGGATCTTGGATGAGACCGAGGAATCCTCAATGAGCCCTTTCTTCAGAACCTTCCCCAACGAACCGCCAGAGATCGCAATGTCAAAGGTAGATTTCGTCGCAAGGGTCTCATCCTGGACTTTCAACACAATGCGAGCCACTGCATTGGCGACTTCGTTAGATTCAGCGTAGGAGTACACTTTAACCATCGTTGAGATTCGATACGCTGTGCCCTGTCGAATGAAGAACCTGACAACTCGATTCACTGTTATCCGAAACTTGCTGGACTGACACAACCCGGACACCTACAAAATATAGCGAAAATTACCGCTTTGGGTGATAGTTTACCGTAAAATTACACACACTCTTCTCAAAGGTTCATCTTACTACTGATATAAGCATTGAATACACCACATGATCTATTGGTTACATAGCTGAGCCAACAACACTTTCAAAGATTTGACCGGCTTCGTTGGCAATCTCCTCGTTCTCCCTTGCAGTCATTTCTTTTTCAACATTGCTTTCAAGCCCAAGCCATGCTAAAGGTTGTAAATCAGGCAAGTTGCTAATCCATATCTTATAAGAAGCAATGTTCTTCTCCTCCGGTGGTGATAGGAATAGCCCATCTCTTGCGGTAATTGCATTTTGGATCAAGGTAAAGCCATTATCAAAAGCTTCGATGCAGAAGAGCTTCGATGCTAAGTCTTTCAACAGTTGACAATCTGTAGCACAGGTGGTTTTACCACCGTATATGATTACACTGACAAGATATTGGATAGCTTGCCAGTCAATGTGCTCTGGTGGAACATTGGTTCGGCCATTATGCACTGTATCAAACCACTTGTCAATCAAGAACAATGCTCCCTCAAAGTCAGAGTCGTTAAACTCATACTTCTTCGACAGAGATAGCGGTGCAAACCGGGAGGACTCCTGAACAATGGCATGGTACCAAGTGGTCAGGAAGTAAATGTATGTCTTCTCCACGGTGTGATCGTCTTTAGCCTCCACCAACTTGATGTAGTCATTCATGAGGGTCTTCACACCAGGTGGATTTTCGAACATCAACAGATCGGAATATCTCAAAAGAGTAGCAGGAATGTGAGACTGGGCATCGCAAGTCAAGAACAACCTGAAGTTTGGGTGTAAGGCAATGTTTTGCAGCTTCTTTTCAAGATACTCCAACCAAAGCTGTGCAATTTGAACGTTTTGGATTAACAACCACGAGCCGGATCTGCAGCAAGCCATCATCTCACGTGTTGCCAAAGCAACGGACTCCTTTGATCCCATCGCAACGACGGTGAGCGGAGCCTTACGCAGGTCTGACAGTGAACGAACTCTCGAAGAAGCATCGAATCCGGCAGCTGATCCCAATATTATTGGACAGCCCTTGTTAATGGAGATCACATCCTCAAGCGAGTACTTCGAAGCAAATGGAACAGAACCTGTTCTCAAGAAGTCACTTAGAACAGCGATAGCACCATTGAACCCATCAACGCCAAAGAGCTCCGACAAGAACGGGCTCAAAGTTTTAATCGACTCATCAAGGTCTGATACGTCACCAGTTTCAATCAGAGTGGAAGCAGTGGCCTCATCGATCTCAATGGACAGTACTTTGAAAGCATCAGAAACAGCCCCAGGATATAGCTTGTTCGCTGACATGAGCAATGTCAAAGCGAACTTGGAAAACCGTGAACCGTCTTTCTCACTGAGATACATTAATGATAAGGAAAGTGCGAGGACAACCTTGTCTTTGTTTCTCAAACCAATGCAAACTTGGGCATACACCTCCTTGTATAGTTCATCAGTGAGTTCGTACACTCTGCCTGTTCCCGAAGTTTTCAGAGCTGCATGTAACACCTTCTCAACGCAAGTGGTATATGACATCAACGAGTACTGATAGAAATCACTCAGGATGGAAAGCGCACGAACGATACCGTAAGTCAGTGCCACTGATCTCACAAATGGCTCATATTGAGCTGCGACAGTCTCAACCATCTCCATCACCTGTGATGTATCCCGCATCTTCTTTTGAACCTCAACGGATTCAGTCTTCAGCTTCTCCAGTGTCTCCAATAATGAAGTATTAGACAGCAGGTCTTGCTTCGATTCACTTAATGCCGTCAACAAGGACTCCTCTAGGTCTCTTAGTTTCACCTTATACTCACCATCAAGCATAATCATCTCAACTCTTTGCTTCTCAACTTCTGGAGCCTCAACGGCAAGCGTCATGTTCAGTGCTTGCGTCTCCAAGCTGCTATCAGTGATTGTGAAATCGACGATTGAGGTTCTTGTCTCCACAAACGGTGACGGCACAAATGAGCTATCCCTAGTATATAAGATGAGCTCAAATGCTTTTGAACAGTCAATATCTTTCCCAGCTATCTTCACCAATTCTCTTCCTCCAACCTTCTGAACATCACCGTTCAGCAGAGGTGAAACGATTGGATCAAAGTACTCTGCATCTTGTATGAGCAAACAGCCACCAAATCTCAGAGAGTTCTCCAGTATTCTGACGAAGCCATCGTCAAGGAAACTTGTGAGTGTTATCTTTTTCGGAGCGGCCTTGGCACAGACAGTTTCCAGAATCGTTCCTTGAGGGTCAACGATGAGCGGAACCTTCTGAGTCTTCTCAATGATGGTGACATTTCCGAAAAAGAGCTCATCATTAGGGAGGCCCTTCTCTTCCCACTGCAAAAGGTTCGATGGTGTGTTCAAGAACGTGGTCAATTTGAAGCCAGTATCGAACGTAACGCCAGCGAGTTTGAGCTGGTGCAAGCACCTCCCGATGAAGATTGATCTGTTCTTCTGGTCCATGGTTCCACTATGTGTAAGCACAGCAGCAGCTATCAGAGCGGTCCCACAGAGGTTCTGATATTCTATATCAAACTTCCTGATGCTACCAGCCCACCTGGTCCTTTCGGACGATAAGCTCTCAACCAACTCCACAGAGCGTACGACTTTTTCTTCAACTGTTGCCATTTCGGATTTGATGTTCTCGATTTCACGGATCAACTCTGAGTAGCCATCCTTGTAGTGCTCAATGCTTTCCTCAAGTTCTTTAATCATGTCATCGGCCGCCATCAATCTTGCCTGAGTTCTTGCAGACTCCTCCTCCAGGTTCTCAACTTCTTCACGTAGTGGCCCAATCTTGTCCAGGACGACAGCGTACTTGATCTGAGCTTCAACCCACTGCAGGAGCGGACCACATGCTTTACTGGCTCTATCAGCAGCGGCAAAGTTATAACCAGGCCTGGATAAGTACGTCTCAGTCATATACTCTCTGACCTCCGCAGTAACCTGTGACTCGCAGTCAAACATGACAATGCTTGCAATGAAGTCGTCCTTGCGGATTACAGACTGAACATCTCTCCAAGACTGTACGTTGTACCCAAGCAGAACACAAACTGACTCAAGAACCAACTGCACGGTAGCCGGAGGCGTGGACATCGATCTCAGCTCAGTGAGGTGCTGCTTCTTGATGTTTTGAACGCCTTTTCTGGCTTCTAGAACAGCGGGCTCTGCCAAAGCTAGATCTTTCATCACGATCCCTCTTCTCTCTCCCAGGTACACGTCTTGCCTCTCTAACGCCGCCTGGATCTCTATTGACGCCTCCTGCTTTCTCTCTGCTTCGTTCTGTTCAGTCAAGATTTTGTTCAGTGTTTGTCTTGCCTCGATCTCCTTCACCTTAAGCGACTCTTCTTTCGACGAAAGCTCTTCCTTGAGAGTCTTTACCTTTATCATTGTCTCCTTCAACTTGATAAGCCCACTGTTGATGTGAGTTTGGTGGGCTGACAGTTCTTGGCTCTTGGCATCGTAAACTCTTGTGAAGTTGTTCACCATCTCAACTAGTTTTCCAGGAGAGACACGTCGAGGGAGGCTATTGTGCACATAAATGAAACTGTCAACAATAGCGTCCCTGTATGACTCGATAGAAAGTATCTGGCCAGCATAGCTCTCAGGTCTTTGATAAGACGAGTTATCGATTGGAACAGTGCGAAGCAACTCTCTGGTGACGATAATCAAAGTTTCATCTGACCAGTATCCCATCCAGTTCAGTACGCATCTGTTGAAAAGAGCAGGAGAGGCAATAATTGGTGAGGCATTTGAGCTTTCGGGAGCGCTGATGGTGAATACGACGTGAAGGTTAGCAGCCACTTGTTCAGTGAACCAGTTGTATAGCTCCTCCGGTGTATCCAGGAGCAAGCCACGGGCATTCACTTGGTCCTTGCAAGCACTGAGAATCATGGTATACTCATCCACATCGAAGATCTCTTGTATCTGAGAGTTTGCAAGAAGAGAATTCATTCTTTCCAGGAATGACGCATCCAATATGGTGGATTCGTCCACAATGAAGCAAATCTTCTCACCTTCAACACCGGTACGTTTCAACAGATTCTTCAATGTATTGTCGAATTCACTCAGGGCGTATCTCCGGCGAACGCTAAGCTGGCAAACGTTCAATCCATTGACCCAGGCAACAAACCTGGTCAGAGTTGTCTTACCACTGCTGCTCGGTCCTACCAAAATCAAGTGACCCTGGGATTGTTTCAAAACTCGATCAATCCTGAGAATGTGATCCACCGAGTCGGGGTAGAGTGTGAGGTCAATGTCCAGTATTTCATCAGAAAATACATTCAGTCGTTCCTTAATAAACTTCGTGATCTCTGTCTGACCCACAGGCTCATAGTTCAAGGAGAGCCAGTCGCTGTATAGGATTGGCAACTCAAGCGTGCCATGAATGTCCCTCAGAGGGAATTGATTGGATCCCACGGTTTTGATCAAGTTCCAGCACCATGTCTTTTCCTCCAGTTCAACTAGGCGATCACTGAACAACCGCAGCGCCTCGTGTGCCCAAAGACGTACAAGACCGGAAAGATCTAATGAATCAACTGGTCTGATGGCAGCATAGATACCACGCACCCATCGAGTCAACTCACGGGGGCTGTAGATGTAGTGAGGCCTTTCGGATGCACCGAAGTGTTCGATTGTCTTGAAGTAGACCTCCAACATTGCGCTTGTTAGCTCACCGCTATACCCAGCTAGCTGTGGAACGATCTTCAGCACTGAAGCGTTGAAAGCAGAATAAATCTGGACCAGTGATGTCGGGCCAGGATATCCCACCATAATAACGGGAAGATGAGAAAGGAATCTTGGCGACAATGCCACTCGACCAACGTCAGTAGGAGGATTGCAAGCGCCGACAAATTGCACATCGACAAGCCGGACCCATTGTAGGTCGATTGGTCTCCAAAAGCCGCCTTGTTCAATCAGTTGTCTCAGGAAATTAATCACCCTTTGTGTATCGTATTCGTCACTGCGCGGTAAGTTGATCTCATCAGCAAATAAAACAACTCGCTTTCCTGTAGTCTTTGGCCGAAGTGTGTATCCATCCGGTGTCCGTTTGTACTCGCAGACTTGCTCCAATGCCTTCAACACAGACTCTGGTTCCGTCTCTTTGGAGAAGTTCATGTTGCTGAGCTCGATTTCAGGAGACTGTTGCAGAGAGGCGTAGAGAGTCATTGTTTTACCCGAACCAGGCGGGCCACAAAGGATCAGAGATCTCTTCTGTTGCAGAATTGAATACAGTACATTTTGATGCCTTAGTGTATCAATAGTCTCAATCACAGTATTTGGACTGGCAATAGCATGCGCTTCGAGTGGCTCCTGCTTGATTCGAGAAAAGAGTGAAACCCATGACCCGGAAGGATCCAATTCATAATCCAAGATATTGTCGTCCCCACCTGGGGCTAGATGTGATTGAAACTGAGGGAGAGAAGTGAGCTTCCGCGCGAGCTTCAGGCGATCTTCTTCAGGGGCACCTCCTGTAAATGCCCAGATAAGTGACAAGAGAAGCGACCTGTGAACAAACTCAGTACTAAGCAAAAAGGACTCGCCCTCTTCGGTTACAGCACGGGATAGTAAAGAGCGGGCAAACAAGAACAGATTTCGTATGATAGCGGTTCCGTGCGAGGCCATAACATACTTTATTTCTGCATTACAGAATGTCAGCAGGTCCCTTAATGTATTCGCCTGAATGGCTTTAGAGACGGCCTCAGCATACGAAGACTGAATCGAGAGCATATTTTGTTCAGTCAAGATAAGCGACTCAATGGGTGAATTCCTAAAATTAAAGGCCTCATGCTTGAAGACGTGGTCAGCTTGAACGATGTTGTCACCCATCCAGATCATACCACATCTACTCACAGTAGCAGGGGTGGCGTGGTCAAGGTTTGAAACCTCAAACAGGAATCTAACACTGGCAGGAATCTTCAGTCTTTCACCATTGGGCAGTGTTAAAATCTTGTTATCATCCAAAACTGAGTTCAGACTCTCGACCCAAATGGGATCAACATCTCCGTCGAATATAATCCAAGTTGGTTTTATCGACTCGCCACGTAGGTCATAATTCAATCTTCTGATTATTGAGGTCAGGAGTCCGTCAACCCACTCTCTGGTGATGGGGTCCAAAAATCCAAATAACTCCAGCTTAGTTATAACCTTCGGATCAATAACATGCTGAACCACGTCACCATCTTGGGAATATACTTCCAAGAGACTAGTCCATAGGGCAGATTTGCCGCAGCCTGAAGATCCGACAAGCATGATACCCTGTTGTGTCTGTTGAATCTGGTGGAGTTGTGCCACCTTCTCGAGCCAGAGCTCACTCGCCGACAGTCCCTTGGACTGGGCGATGGCTCTGAGTGAATCCATCAGTGAACTCTGAGTCTCTAGCACTTCGTAATCTCCAAATATTCTGTCTCTGGTAATTAGGTAGAGATCAAGATCGCAAGCAACAAGTCTGGGCATGACCATTTCATCGAGTGCCTTAGCGATGACACTAGTTTCTGACACGCCAGTGTAACTGTTCTTGACACGGGTAGCATGCTCCAGCGAGCTCTTCAGCGCTCTGAGCCCAAAATCGTAATGCTTTTGATTGGAGCTCTCCTCTCTAAGCCCCTGGAATAGCTGAACAAGTTTAGTTGACAAATGGGGTGCCTCAGAAAATCCGCTTGCTCGTAGCAGTACCTCTGTAATGATCTGGCTATCTGGCTTCTGCATGGAAAAGCTTCTAAAAAGCTTCTTCAGGTTCTCTGGCAAAGAGCTTCTTCCAGCGTACTCCGGATTCATTGTCACAAAGAGGCCTGTCCCTGAAGCCAACGGGGTCGCCTTGTCAAGGAGCTTTACATACTCACTGTTGCTTTTCAGTGCCAGCTCAATCAGTTCCAGTTGCGACGATACCGCACTCAAAATGTTCTTGTCAAGTCTGTTGAATTCATCAAAGCAACCCCATCCCCCGATCTGGCAGATACCCAACAGCAGCCTCGTGATAGCCTGGAAATCAAAGGACTCGTCGCAATTGAAAACCAGCACCATCTTACCCAAATTCTGACCCAGAGCTTTCACAGTCTCCGTTTTACCAGTACCAGCTGGTCCGAAGGGTGATCCACCAAGACCCTGCTCGAGAGCTCCTACCATGGAAACAAAACAGTCGTTCAGAAGAGGAGTGTAGACAAGCCTCTCCATGTCACCAAGATATTCGAAACCATAGGAAAATGACTTCGATGATTGATTCACTTTAACTCTTGATAAAGGATCTGCGCCTCTCTGGAGGTAGAATCTCTGTTGCTTGAGCCATCCAAACTCGAGCGGGCTTTTACAGCAAGAGCCAATCAACTCCTGGATAACGTTCTTGTGATGCACCACCTCAACCACAAGGGCTTCCCGTGCTTGACCATGAACGACAGTTGTCGTTAGATCATCTAATATGCGGCTGGTGCTGTCCATCAATGTTTCAAGAGAGTTAGAATCTAAGGCTCGCTCCACTGATGCTGTCCAGCTTATCTGCAAAGTTAAAAGCATGATCTGGAGTGGGAACTTCCCGTACCAGGAGAGGAATGGCAGACGTTCAAACTGATCAAGCGACCCTTCCACCATCTTAGAGAGTGTAATCTTTATCTCATACTCCAGCTGATTCATCCACTCATCCAGCCGAGGGTATTGAAGGAGAGATACCGGATCGCTCAAGATCAGTGTTTCGGCACCCGCTGAGCAAACTGAGGTTATCAGCGTGCCATCTTCATTATACACGACAGAACTGACACCTGAAAACATCTTCTTCAAATGTCTCCCAACGTTGGCTTTGTTTGCGATCATATCTATCAAGTCATCGTTACCAACAAAGTAAAGCCTAGCACACAGCTCCCTCTGCTTTTCCAGAAATTCTGATAGTGCTTTGGAGACTTTTGTCAAGGAATCTGAAAGCCTCTCCATGGTTTGAAAGATGTCTTGGATACTGTGAATTTCAATAACCAGCTGGCTGCGGTACACCTTCTTCAGAGTTGACTGATATTCAGTAGACACACTATGGAAGCGAGCGTACTCTGCCGGTAATAGTTTTCTGATACCTGACTCACTATCAAACACACCCTCGAGGTCAATCCACTGGCGCTGTACAACAACCCAAACGTTCAAGATTTGAAAGATGTCATTTAACGATGCCTCCAAGTTGGATACATCCTTTTCGAACGTCCTAAAGACAGGAGAGTTCTTAATCGATGAGAGAGTAGAAATATGATTCGATGAAAGCTGTAGCAAGTGGGGGAAATTCTTCACCAATGAATGGCCTTTCATGTCGAAGAACTCCAGAGCCTGTTCTTCCCAGGCATCTTTGATCTTCTGTACTTCTTCCTCGATGGCTCTCTCTGAGTTGGCCTGTTCAAGGATGGAATTCACGACATTGATGTTGAAAGATAGATTCAATGACCAAACATCACCTACAGAGAGCTCCGGTGAGTATGTGGCACCAACTGCCTTGAACAGAGCCTTAATGTGTCGCTCCTTCACAAAGTCTTCCCTCAAAGAGACAAGAACTTTTTGACTGTTGGTTAGGTCGGTGATAGTACTTAAGAACTTCTGGAATGGGCGATGCTGCCGGACCCTCAGAGGCATAGATCTTGTGTATGCTAGGAGGTCATCCAGCCGCTTGCGTAATGCCCGTGGTTTCAGTGAGTTCCAGGAAAGTTGCTTCAAGTCGTCTAGTGACGACCAAAGACTCTCCAGCGATACCCATACTGATCTCGAGTCCTTCAGTTCATCGATGAGGCCTGATAAGTCACCAGAAATTGTGATTGGAAGTCCCAGCAGAGATGTCGCCTCCAAAAGCATAGACTTCTTGCTCTCGAGGGATGTCATAGAGGCTTCAATTGCTGAAAGTTCCAAGACAGCCTCGTGCGGTGAAGAGGAGTCATCAAATGGTTTGGAGGAGGACCACGACGTTTTTGCCTCCGCAATGAGATTCTGCACCCTCACACATTCAGCCTCAACCGTCCTTTTAATTATATCGAAATTATCACCGATGGCAGACGACAATTTGGCTGTGAGAGAATCTACCACACTCAAATCATTCTGCAACTGATCGACAAAGATGTAGTCATCCGAAAAGGTGATCCTGTTCTTGGCAATCATCCGTTCCGATACGATCAATTTCTCCAAGCGTTCCGACATGGAGGTGCAAAAGGACTTTTGTTTCTGTACTGCTGTTATTGTGTTCACCGTACCCTGAACGGAGGATAGATCAAGCTCACTGGACTCCAAGACTTTCCTTGCCCTTAAAAGTTCATCGTGCGTATCATGAGCCAGCCCGCACACAAAGTCGGCAAAACTATCGAGAACTTCCTTGTTCCAAAGATTGAACCTAGAGATTGTCTGAGATTGAGCTTGGCCATAATCAACAGTCACCACACCAAAGGACTTCTGAGTATCTGCTGAGTCAAAGAACTCCCTCGACTGCTTGATGTCATCCAATAGCTCAAGCCATTGTACCAATGACAGGCTAGAGAGAACAGTTTCCGTGTTTACATCCCATAGAGTCTGGAACTGGTACCAACTTGTCACCAATTTGTCGGCTAACTCCATATCATCTTCGATCTCTAGGAGAAGTGAGTCAAGATGCTTGGTGATGGTGCTTAGGTGATCAGAGAAGTCGAGCCCCTCCTCCATCAAAGACAAACCCAAACTTGAAAGGCTCAAAGGTTGAAGTGAAAGGAGAGTCTTAACTGATGACTGGGTGCTATAGTAGAGCTTGGCCTTTGAATCCTCGAGAGACGGCTGGACTTCCACAGAATTTGAAATACGCAGCGTGTGCGAGTAATCAGCGAATGTCAGTTTCGTGGTGGCATATCTCTGAACAAGCTGTTCGGCAAGCCTTTTGTTCAATGGCGTGACTATCAATTCAACATTAGAGAATGCCTCCTTTGAGATCCGGTCGAGAACACTCTGAAGAGATCTGACGTGGGATAAGAGATCAGCCTCGCAGAACTCACATTGTTGAAGAGATTGAAATATAGCTGCCATCTCTTCATGAAAATTTAGAAGCATCTCAGACTTATTGAAGAGATCTGAAATTAAGTCCTCCAGTTCCAGCACTTTTGATAGCGCATTGTTATCCGAGGAAACGACGTCTATAGTGTGGAGGTCCTGGGCTCGAGAAAGAGCTTCCCACTCAATTTGCAGACATGCCTCTATCAGTTCAAACAAGAGCGCTGTTTCGTCTTGAACGAGGATTCCTAGGTCATCCAAAGATTCAATGTTCTTTAGCACAGAGGGTATTAGCTCAAGCGATTCCTTCAGCTCAACAGCATGAGGGTAAAGTTTTCGAACATGTCTAGCGTTAAGCAAAAGAGAATGCGGGACGGCAAACTCTTGATAGCAAAGTGCCCTGACCTCCTTGTAGAATGATAATAATGAATCATCAAAATTCACTTTGATATCAGAAACTTTATCTCTTGTGCTTATGATCACTGTTCCCGACACAAGCTTTCCCTCGGCTGACGAAAGCCACTCTTCGTAAAGTGGGTCGAGGTTGAGCTTTTTCTTGAACACCATAGTCTCGGAGTAGATTTTCTGGCCCTCGGCGTATGAGCTCCAGTCCTTTCCAAGAACCAGTTCAATCTTTGCCAGCAGGAAAGAGAGCTTCTGATCTATCTGTCTGGCCCAAAGCAGGACAAATGCACAGTTGGGATAATCTTTCGAAAACGCCACACACTCCAGATTGTCCTTTTGCGAAAAGTTACTCTGTAGATGCGAAATCTCTTCTTTGACGACAGCAAGCAATTGGGATTGATATTCCTGTATTGCACCACGAATTCTTGGGCGGTCCAGAAGGGCTTTGAAGCTTTGAAACACTTGAAACATCTCGTTAGAATTCCTTTGACTATCAAGCTTATGTCTCAGCTCTTCCACTACCGTTGATTCTATCTGCTCCACTCTCCTGTCATAAGCACGTCTCGCACTGGTCCAGTTCTTCTCACTATTAACGATGTCAACATCCTTGACAACAGAATAGGCGTAATCCAAGTCCTTTTGATAAATGTCACTGTTTAATGTCTCGACGAACTCAATATGTGCCTTTCTGAACGCTACAGCCTCATCGAGACGGTCTTTCAACAAGTTCGTCCTCGAATTGATCTTCACGAAGATGAATTTCTCTTCTCGTTTTCTTAGCAGCTCACGGGCCAGGTTTGTGAATTCCCTCAATTGTCTGTCCCATGTCTCAAATATAGCTTCAAGGTCGTTCACTTGACTCACGAATTCAGAGTATTCCAAGCTCATAAGATCCAGCATCATTGGCCTGAGTTTCTTCTCCAAGTCGGAAGAAATCGCCTCCGCAAAAGGAAGGGCCCGGCGGATTGGATATGACGTCGCCCTTAGCTTCTTCATGTGGTTAAAGATTAGCACGATTGCCTCTTGGATTTTACCAAAAGACTCTGCAGCAATAAGTTCAGGGAGCGGTATATCCTTCATCAGCTTGTTATAGTCCGCTGACAGCGTCATCGCATCCTTGATTCCAATATCAGAAAAGAAGCTCACCGTGGCATGGTATCTCTTTGCGTACTTCAGTACCTCCAGTGTGAGAAGAACGCCGTCTGACTCGAGCTGAGAGCTGATATCTGCTAGTGAGGAGTCCATAGATACCCAGAAGTTGGCTTCGTCCAAAGCTGACCCGTCAGAGACCTCCCTATCAACTTTAGTCACCCCTTGAATGGATTTCACCCAGTCGTTGACAATTGCTTGAACACTATTGAGAAACGTTGAGTCTGTTAGAGTATTCTCGGTTATTAGTTCAGTGTAATTCCCAAGATTGCCACCCTTTGCCACTGCATCTTTAATGACGGGATGTAACGTCAAACTCAGATCTGGGACATGGATCATCTGGTTGAGATGCTGCAAGGATAAAGCAAGTTCATTGATTTTCTTCTTTGTGGTTATAACCATCTCTGTTTTATTGTCTGATGTGATCTCTGTGAAGAAAGTGCCAACACCGATGCTGATCAATGACCTTAGCGTATCGAAAGACGAGCCAATGTGTGGAAGGTTTACAGCTTGCAATTGAGCTTCCAGCGGTTTGCCCTGCAAAACTGGTCCCTTTCCTTTAATAATGACAAGTGTTGACAGAGGGCTTAGCTTCAAATTCTCCAAAGACGTCGATATACGCCAAGATCCGTCGAGTTTTGAGACGAACAGTGATGACGCCAGTGGCGTTTGCAAGAACTCAGATGTCGTTATTCTGACTTCCTGTGTATTAAAATGGATGATATCGTCACTCTGTGCACCCTGAAGGACTTTGGATAGGTTGAACAGGTGGTCGATTAGCGCCGCTGCGGTGAAGACCGAAGGCGCGGATGCTTCCTCCATCTAGAGCTCGTTAGTCCATTGTTTAACCTGAATAAAGAGTGGTTCAAAAACCTTACCTATTATGTGGAATACAGTTTAGTGCTCTAGTGGCAAGTCCACTTCAGAGGACGCGTGGTGGGTTGGAATCGTAGGCCTGGTTTGGCACGTAGATGTCTTTGTTTACACTACGCGGTGTTGATGGAAGCTGGTTAGCGCCACACTATATGATTACGTAATTTTTGTCGTTAGAAAAAATTTTGGCACAAGTTACGAGCAGAGAAGTACAGGGCGGTCCTGAAACTGTTCCACGAACTTCTTACAGTGTCTTCTCTTGTTAATAATGGCGAAGAAAACTTTAGCTCAGCAGATTGCAGACCTTTCAAAACCGGAGGTTCCAGATCTCGACATCGAAGATTCCGAGAGAGGAGTATTCGAACATGCCTCGGGTTCAGGCTCAGATGATGAGGACGAAGATGATTCTCTTAAAAGCAAACACTATGTGAATGTCGGCAAGAGCAAGCTTAGAGACAATGGTATACATATTAGAGACACCAAGTACACAGGCAAAGCCAGCAGCAGAAAGGATATTTTTGGAGACCAAAGTGACAGTGAAAGTGGCAGCGGTGATGCCGATGAGCAAGGGTCCGGTGAAGATTCGGAAGACGCCTCAGAAGATGACATCGTGCAGGGCGGTGATAACAGCGATGAGGTGTCCGACTCAGAAGAGGAGAACTCCCAGACAAATGCGGAGGATCAGCACAATGCTGTTTCTCTTACTAACTCATCAGACGAAGAGTCAGAAGATGAGCCCGCCACTGACGAGGAGACCGCTGACACTAAAAGACTGAAGTTGAAGCAGTTAATGGCCAATGAGCGCACACACATTATTAACAGATTGTCAACATCCACTCACACTGATGCATTGAAAGGATACGCCGTCATTGCCCAACAGAAGACCTTTGACAAGATCATTGACACAAGAATCAAGGTTCAAAAGGCCCTCTCGAGTGCTAACGCTCTTCCGTTGAGCAATGAGACTTTTGAAGAGCTCTTAGAGGATGACACTGAGACCCTTGTCGATGAAGCGCATAGTGCGGTCAATGGTCTGTTGGATACGATACTGGCTCTGAGAGCCAAAATGTACAATAAAGAGAAGATCAGCAAGGAAAAGCTCACCTACAGAAGCAAAAAGAGATCGTTTGCTGATTATGTCAATGAGACGGAGAGACTTGATATCGTGCTGAACAAGCACAGAGATTCCGTTCTCACCAAATGGTCGCATAAGGTGCAATCGGCCTCTGGTGCACAAGCTCTTAACACATCCAAGTTCAAGGCTTTGAATCAGAGTTCGGCGCAGCAGGTGGAGGCAAACTTAATGGACATGGACAGACTTGTGAAGAGAACAAGACTCAACAGACGTAACATTGCGCCTCTCGGTCGTATTGAGGATGAGACTGAGGTCAAGATGGATAGATCGCTCAAAGAAGATGGTGATGTTTTCGATGACGAGGACTTTTATAGGGTGCTGCTGAACGATCTCGTGGATAAGAAGATCTCTGAGTCCAACCCTACGAATGGTCTGGTAATTACCAAGACTAAGGTGAAGAAGAATGTTGACACCAAAGCTTCCAAGGGAAGAAAGCTTAAGTACACAGTGCAGGAGCCAATTCAGAACTATGAGGCTCCAAAGGGCAAATTTGCTTGGGATAACGAACAAATTGATGAGTTCTTTGCTGGGCTTCTTGGTCAGCGCGTTGACTTTGCAGAGGTGAGCGACGACGAGAGTGGTAGCGAGCATGACGGAGAAGAGCTGAAAAACGATGACCTGAGACTGTTCGGTTAGATTATGACGAAAATATAGAAGTGCATTAATGGAGTACGGTGTAGTATATTATCTATTCGAACGAGTAGATGGAGCTTGCTGCTGTACTGCTGTCATCATCAATGACGATCTCCTCCTCCTCTTCTCTATCCTGAGCCTCCCTGATGATTACAGGCCAGTCACTCTTTTTCACCATCCAGATCTCACCAATGGCCAGCACGGTGATACCAGTTCCCAGACCCAACCAGAGGCCGGTGATCTCCAGCCCGTACTTGAATGCGAGAATGTAACAGAGTGGCAAAGCGATCACGTAATAAGCAATGACATTGAGTACCGAGGCCACTCTCTGTCTCCCTTGTGATCTCAGTATGCCTGCAGCGATAATGTTGAACGTATCCAAGATCTGATTCACACCCACGATAGGCAGACTCTTCACTGCGAGGCCAACCACATGATCATCGCTGCTGAAAAGCATAGCGAGTGGTCTTCTCAATAGCAATATGGTGAGGCAGGTCACTGTACCAACCGCAGCGGCAACAAAGAAAGAGATTCTAACTGACACCTTTGACGATCTGATCGATCCAGAGCCTATGTAGATAGCCACTCTCGTGGAGATTGCGCATCCGACAGCAAAAGGAAGCTGATAAGTCAATGATCCGATGTTTGATATAATACTCTGCGCAGCAAGGGAGTCTGTTCCAAAGTACGAAGCCATCACCGTGAGAATCTCAAATGATAGGTACTCCGACTCAATCATGACCAGTCCTGGAATTGCAAGTTTGAGCATCGGTCTCCAGTGCTTAAAGGCACGCATTGTAAACCCGTTCCAGCATGACATTCCGTCAACAAATACAATGTATAGGATCAACAGCAACGCCATGATCCAGTATGTGAGCGATATGGCCAAAGGAGCACCGATATAACCCCAACGCCTGATGAATGTGTAGTTGAGTAGTAAGTTCAGTGGAAGACACAAGAAGAGAACATAAGTCGAGGCGTGGAAGATCTTCTGAGCCTGGAGGAATCTCTTTGTCGTCTCAAAGACGACGAGACCTGGTGCTCCAAAACATAACACTCTGAGATAGAGTTGTGTCAGCTCTAGCAGCTTCTTCTCCGGTACGATTAAGGAAAGGAGGTACCCAGAGAACCACCATACGATGAGCACCGGTATTGAAAGTGTCATGATCATTGCCGTACATCTTTGCGTGTATATTCCCACCTTGTAAAACTTCTTCGCACCGAATGCCTGCGAGCAATATGTGTCCAGACACGTAGACATTCCCTCAAACATTGCCATCCCGGTGATGTTGAAGGTCATTACCGCTAGCGATGCGGACGCCAGTTCTGTCGACCCCAAGTGTCCGATGAGGAAGAGAGAGCTCACGGCAAGCAGGTATTCAAAGAAAAAGGTTATTGAGAGTGGAAGCGATGACTTGAGAATCGCACGGACTTCCCCAGACATTGACACGACTGGCTCATCCCACGATGTATCCACGGAGGCATCGTAGCCGTCAAAATCGTCATCATCCTCCCTATCAGAGATGGCAGAGAGAGATGGTGAGCGAACCCTGCGGCGAGAGGTGCGAGACGCGTTGATGGCCCCATAGTAGTTCTTCTGCGAGTCCAAGAGGGACTGTGATGGCCCCTTCAGGGACGATGCGGAGTTCCTGCGAGCCATTTATCGCACAGCAAGGGGAGTTCGGGTTCAGGTTCAGGTCTGCGGATGGGTCCCCAAGTAAGTGCGCGCGCACGCTCAAAAGCTTTAGGGCCGGCCGAGGGGACGGACACCTTCGATTTTGGGAAAGTCCAACTACCTCCCACCACCAACTCATCCGAATTGCCGTCGAGTCTTCTCACAATGAACGCACCAGACGAGCTCATGACCCTTAAGCCCGCGGGCTCCTTTGTGTTGAAAACACGGCTTTTGAGCTCAAGATCCCGGCCACAGGGCACAAAGGTGTTCATCAATGTGTGCACTGATCCCCAGGTGCCGCTGCCCAAGGAGCCATATGAGCCGCCCAACACATATCAGCTCATCATGGAGAACCAGTGGGAGATCCCAATTGTAACCTCAGAAGAGCGAGAAGACACTGATAAGAAGGGACAGCTATCTCTGGTGCACGATGCTGTGGTAAACGACGAGGCGATGAGGTGGGTCCAGCGTGACCCTCAGCTAAGAGACATTCTCATGGAATGGTGTATGGAATCTGTGGAAGTACGGAGTGATGTCGTACTCGATAGAGAGAAGGTGACGGTGCCAAAGATGACAAGTAAGGGCCATCCTGTGGAAATCAAGCTTCTGAAGACCGAACTTGAGGGCCGTTTGGAGCCATTGGAGGAACCAAGTGATATCCTGAATATCAAGAGAGCCGTGGAGGACGAGCCTGTGGAGATTTCAATAACTCCAACTCCAAGCACGAGGCCGCTGATCCAAGAGATCAGCGAGTTGACCATCAAAGAAAGGCCAATAATACAGAGGGCTAAGGGTGCGACGATCACAAATGGCAAAGAAAGACTTTTGTATAGCACCTCTATGTCCAAGATTGATGCTGGTGAATTCAAACTGCGCATCGACATATCGTCCCAGAATACATCATCACTTGACTACCATTTGGATCTGGACAGAACGACAAACACATTGGTCCTGAAGAATTTGAACTCGCAGTTCCAGGGTCGTGACTTGGAGCTTCCACTTCCTACAATATTCACTCATCCCGAACTGAAATCCTTCTTCGTTGCTACGGAGAACAAGTTGGTGATCTTTGTTAAATAGTCTAATTCTTCTTCACCAAATTGATGCTTGATTGGCTCTTCTCCAGCACACTTGGAGGGAAAGCCAGGTTATCTCTATGTGCAATGTATTCGGAGTCGTGGAACCCCAGGATCCCTTCAATTTCATGACTCTGACATCCTTTGATCTTGTCAATTTCTAGGGCGCCGTAGTTGACTCTTGCTCTTCCAATCTCCTCAACAGGCTTTGATTCGTCCCATCTACCATCAGACCCACGGACGCCCACTTTAAGTGCCACGCATTCGTGTTCATGGAAGTTTCCAACGACCGCCATTATACCGACAGGTAACAGTCCGGCTTTATTAGTCCGCGTAAGAGCCAGGTGAGCACCGGCATCGATGATGAGAGCACCATGCGAGTGCAGCCCATGAAGCATCCAGAACTCGCGATTCTTGATATGCTGCGTCACACCGATGAATCTGGTGTGTAGTGGGACGTTGTTCGCTAGAAGCTTCTCCATTTCAACTTCCTGTCGTTCTTCTATGCTTAGCGTCTCCATGCTTAGGCCCTCGTCTTCCGAGATGTACTCCACGATCTTCCAGAGATTCTCTGGTTTATCTGACTTCATGATAATCATTGTTGTTCCTGCTTCTGTCGCCAGATCTGCCGCGATGAGCTTCGTGGTCATGCCACCAGTGCCAACGTCACTGCCCGATGATTCTGTGTTCACATGAAGCTCACTCAAGTTCTCCACAATGAGAACAGGCTTCGCCATTGGATCTATTCGTGGGTTTGCGGTGTATAGGCAGTCGACATCAGTCATCAGGAACAAGTAATCGGCTTTGATAAGAGCTGCAGTGATGGCACTCAATGTGTCATTGTCACCAAACTTAATCTCTGCGACACTCAGCGTGTCATTTTCGTTGACAATAGGAACCACGCCCATATCCAGAAGCTCATGCATCGTGTTCTGTGCATTTTTGTATTGCGTCCAGTCCGCTATATCGTTTCTCGTGATGAGGATCTGTGCAATACGCTGGCCTAACAGCGAAAATAACGAGTCCCAGCGACCAATGAGCTTCGACTGGCCAATCGCTGCAAGTGCCTGTACCTGTGGGAGCTTCTTGGGGCGCTTGTCCAAGCCCATCGTCTTCAGTCCAACTGCAATACCACCAGACGAGACAATCACCACTCGATGACCAGCTCTGCGAAGCTTCACCACTGTCTCCACGATCAGCGACATCGTCGCGACTCGTGGCTCTTTGGTCTTCTCATCCACAAGGGACGACGTCCCCAGCTTGATCACTATTGTCGACTTCTTCCCCATCTAACCTCCAGTATCGCGTGGACTGTGTTATTACTCATGCCATCGCAGTTCGAAAATCATACCCCGAGAGACGGCAGATCCAGTGGGTGTACAGGTGGGCAGACACCTGCACATCAGGGCGAAATGCTAGTGGGGTTACCCGATCATAGAGCACAATAAGCCGCCAGGCCTGAATCATATCTCTTTATCCTCTTCAACACAACCGCAAGTTAGCAATGGGTCATCTCATTACGGTTGCCACTTGCAACCTGAACCAATGGGCGCTTGACTTTGAGGGAAACAGGGATAGAATCCTGCTATCGATTATCGAGGCCAAGAAGAAGGGGGCATCGCTTCGTGTCGGACCAGAGCTTGAGATACCAGGATACGGTTGTTTGGACCACTTCTTGGAGAATGACACATACTTGCACTCCTGGGAAATGTACGCTTCATTACTGGTCAATGAGGAAACACATGGAATCCTGCTGGATGTGGGTATTCCGATCGTCCATAAGAACGTGAAGTATAACTGTCGGATCCTTTCTTATGATGGCAAGATTCTGCTGATCAGACCAAAGCTATGGTTGGCCAATGACGGTAACTACAGGGAGATGAGGTTCTTCACCCCGTGGCAGAGACCTCGCTACGTCGAGAAGTATGTGCTTCCAAGAATGATCCAGAAAGTCACCGGTCAGGTCATTGTGGACTTTGGCGACGCTGTGATCTCCACACTGGATACCGTTATCGGCGCAGAGACCTGCGAGGAGCTATTCACCCCAAACTCTCCACATATTGGAATGGCTCTCGATGGGGTGGAGATTATCACCAACTCCTCCGGTTCCCACCATGAGTTGAGAAAGCTCAACACCAGGATGAGCCTGATCACCGAGGCCACCACAAAGTGTGGAGGAATCTACCTCTACGCAAACCAAAGAGGATGTGATGGTGATAGACTATATTACGACGGGTGCGCCCTTATTGTTGTCAATGGCCAAGTTGTCGGACAGGGCTCCCAGTTTTCATTGAATGATGTGGAAGTTGTCGTTGCCACTGTGGACCTTGAAGAGGTGAGAGCTTATAGAACATTGATATCCCATGGTTTGCAATCGACACATAACGAACCATACCAGAGGATTCATGTTCCGATTGAGCTTTCACCTTCATCCATCGTCTTCGATCCGAAAATTGTTCCAACAAAGATTCAAGGTATCAGGTATCACCTTCCAGAGGAAGAGATTGCCCTGGGGCCAGCATGTTGGCTTTGGGATTATATTAGAAGGTGCAATGGTGCCGGTTTCTTCCTTCCGTTGTCTGGAGGTATTGATTCATGTGCCACCGCGGTCATTGTTCACTCCATGTGCAGAATGGTTGCACAGGCCGCTGCTGAAGGTAACAAGCAGGTGATCAAAGATGCTAGAAAGGTGGCAAATGTAAGTGATGGGTCTTGGCTTCCAACGGACCCTGTGGATTTCGCCTCGCGGATTTTCCATACTTGCTTCATGGGAACTGAAAACTCGTCTGCTGAGACAAGATCTAGGGCTAAGGACTTGAGTGAAAAGATTGGTTCATATCACGTGGACTTGAACATGGATTCCCTCATTGGAAGTGCCATCTCAGTTTTCGAGGTGGCTACGGGCAAGAGACCAATTTTCAAGATCTTTGGTGGTTCACAGATAGAGAACCTGGCCCTCCAAAACATCCAGGCAAGATTGCGCATGGTTCTATCGTACTTATTTGCCCAACTGTTGCCTTGGGTGAGAGGTAGACAAAGTGGTGGTTTATTGGTTCTTGGAAGTGCCAACGTTGACGAGTGTTTGAGAGGATATTTGACCAAATACGATTGTTCTTCGGCTGATATCAACCCTATTGGAGGGATTTCGAAGACAGACCTGAAGAAATTCATTGCATACGCAGAAACTGAGTTTCAGCTACCGTTACTGAAAGAGTTCCTCGATGCTACACCAACGGCAGAATTGGAGCCAATCACCGAAGATTATGTTCAGTCCGATGAGATTGACATGGGTATGACATATGAAGAGCTATCTGTATTTGGTCGTCTGCGGAAGGTGCAGAAATGCGGACCATACTCCATGTTCCTCAAGCTCTATCATGAGTGGACACCAACGCTGACACCACGCCAAGTTGCTGAGAAGGTGAAGAGATTCTTCTTCTTCTACGCTATCAATAGACACAAGATGACAGTGATGACCCCGTCGTATCATGCAGAGCAATATTCCCCAGATGATAACAGATTTGATCTGAGACCTTTCTTGATTGACCCTAGATTTTCATGGGCTTCGAAAAAGATTGATGAGATAGTGGAGCAGTCAGAGAAGGGCCATACTGAAGACCTACAGCAACTCACATTGGACTGAGATATATGGTGAAATCACTGTACACTTCCCCATGTGCTCTTTATTGTCCTTTTTTGCGTATTGTTCCTCTTGTAGAATTCTAAGATAGTCAATGCTGTCTTTCTGGGTACATCTTCATGTATGAAGTGGCCCGAGTCTTGGAATACCACGAGTTGATACTTGCCCTGCATTTGACCTATCATCAATTCCTTATCCAATGAGTCCGTTCCTGCCAATACGAGCATCTTGGAGGTCCTGGCATCGATGAATCGCTTTGAAAGCCCTCTGAACCAACCTTCCCAGTAGGGCTCCGTTGCTTTCAGGTCAAGCACCCATACCAGCTTACCATCCATCTGTTTGAACAATGGAGGTATCGATATCACAGCCGATGACCGGTTTGCTGGGGTCCCCGCTTGTACATTCCAATCAATCGCATGCTGAAGTGTAGGGAAGGACTTGGGCAGGTTTGCAAGATATATGTGCATCATGGCCAAAGACCGAATGGCAGTGTCTTCCACGATGTCCAGGAGTATGAGTCCAGCAACTCTGACTCCTTCGCTTTGAAGCACATCAAAGGCATTGGTTAGCACTGAACCTCCCAACGAGTGGCCAACGAGAAATAGCGGGTTCTTAGGGAACCTCCTCACCATGTTCTGTATCACAAAGACCGCATCAACGACTAGGCGACTCATTGAAAAGTCCTTCCCGGGAGATCTGGTCTCCCCATGGCCCCTTGCATCGAATGCCACAACCCCACACCCGTGTCCTTCCTCCCTGTCCCCGTTAAACACTTGCTGGAGTTCTTTCGCCACCGGTGCCCATGTCATGGCCGATGATCCTGCTCCATGGTGGAACACATAAAGTGGGACTGTGTCATTGACCGGTTCTATGCAGAAGACATTGAATTCAGACTGGCCATTCTGGAGGCTAAGCCTGCTGGTGAAGAAGTCGTCCCATTTACTGTGGGCCACGGGGGCGCTGCTGGTGCTGTTGGGCATCGTTGCGGGCAAGGGTGCCAAATTATCGCCACTCTCGTCATGATTGAGCTCATATGGAGCCACTGCTCCGGGGCTCTTCTTGAACAGCGACTTTTGTAGTGACATTTTGGTGTTTTGCAGGTTGATGATGGGATCGGAATGCAAGATCGTGCCGATCATGCCATCGGAAATAGTTGTTCGGGATGCATATTCAAAGCTCTACAACATCGATGAAATGTATTCCCTCTATTACGTTACTTGCGGTCACGGCCTCTCACTTTCTGCTTTTTGTATGCAGATGACATCTCATCTTGCTTTCTCTTTTTGTCATCCTCCTGTGGCTTGTTTGGTGGGAACTTCTCGTATTCTTCTTCCTTGATGGCAAACATCCAGTCGTGTCTCTTTCTAACAAAGAGCTCCATCTTCCAGTTCTTCCACACGAGTCTTCCATATATACTCTCTTTGACCTTTTCCTTCTGATCCACCAATTCACGTGCAATTCTCTCCTTGTACATGTTCAGTTTCATCGTGAATCCCCAAAGCTTGTCAACGATGTGTGAGCCGTAGGCATTACACGACAGGTTCACAATCTCTCCTTGGAACTGGTTCAATAGACGGCGTCTTTGAACGATGTCAAGTTCAGGACTCAGAACGTTTTGAACCACATGCGAGAAGACCCCGTGGAAGCACATCTGGATTAGTCTTTCCTTTGGAAGTGACAGCAAGTTATCCACCGTGAGGCTGAGAAATCTTGGGTCAAACTCGAGAAGCTTTTCCAAAAACAACGATCTTCTTCTCTCCTCCGCAGTAGGCCAGTCATCACGAGTGTTACCGAGTGTGGATCCACTCAACTGCAGCACAGACTCCAAAATATCACTCTCGTTATCCTTTGGTGTGTACTTTTTTGCCAACTCTTCAATGATTTCAGCTCTCTTGTAGTCCTTGTGTAGAGCTGAAGCATCGATAATTGACTTACCCATCTCCAGGTTCGAGTTCATGAGCATGCTCATCTCCGGGATCAGCTGATCAAGCATCTCTCTGACGTCATTCTGTTTGAGCTTCTTCAGTAACTGCTGAATCACATAGCTTCCTGTTGTGTCTCTCTTGGCGAGCTTAAGAACTCTTTGTGACATGTAGAGCCTATAAAGCCTCTCCACGTATTTAACTTTTTGGTCCTTGAGTGTATTCTCCAGGAAATGGGAGCCGACAGCTTCGGAGAGCAAATACTCAACAAAACCCTCTTCTTGTGAGTCCTTCTCTTCACTGTCCTTTAGGAAAACCAAGTGCCAGAATGGTCTATCTCTGTCAACAAGCCCTTCGACCTGGATTAGTAGCTGGAGCACAGGGGATGCAACCTTGTGAATCGCGTAGCTTCTTGCGGTCTTAGTGTCTATCTTAGACTTGAGAGCGTCCAGCAACTGCTTGAGCTCACTCTTGAAAGCTGATGGTATTTGAAATGCTCGGTTGAAGTCCTGGTTGTCCCCGATCTCAATCATCTTTCTGGCAATTTTACTCTTCTTTGAACGCAGGGTAGAATTGGACATGGTTGTAGATGGCAGATCTCTACCTGCAAGCACCAAGATTATCAGACGAAGAGAATGGGATGCATATTGGTGAACAACCATTTCCTTCAGGTGAGGTCTAACCTCGCCCAGGAAGAAGAGGAACAAATTCTCCATGGAGACGAACACCTCCTCGACATCTGTCTGTGGGAATGGGTTCAAAAGTTCCTTCTCAATAAGAGCTGCGCTTCGCACCAAAAGGGTCTCAACACAGTGTGATGAGTACTTCTGGTGAATCAATGACACGAAGTGGCCTTCAAATGATTTGAAGATCTGCTTGAGCTGCTCATCAGACGCATAGAGAATCAATCTCTCCATCAACTTGGAGCAAATCTGATTCGTCACCAGCTTGAGTTCTTTCCCCTTACTCTCTTCCAAAACACTCGTAACAAATCCGGCTCTGTCCTCATCGGACTCAAACGCATTAGCGTTGAGTGTAGACTCGGCCTGCTTGAAGTAATCTAGCTCACCGCTATCAACAAGACCAAAGAACGTGTTTGGTTCAGTGGAGTCTGTCTTTTCTGGCTCCTCGTCCGGAGGAGCATTGTAAGCCTTCACAAGCTGTTCCGTGTGGTGCTCTTCCTTCTCTTGCACTCTTTGTGCTCTTCTTCCTCTGACCTTTCCCATCGCTGATTGCTGGTTCACTGTTATGGTGCACGCTCGAAATTTTTTTTTTCTTGAGATGAGCTGGTAGGAGCAACATACGCATAACCGACAGACGCGGACTCGAGAGCTGTGAACCCGAAGCATGGATGCGCAGATATCCTACAATGATTAACTTAACTCTGTATTAGTCGTCCTGGTCCCAGTTTCCAGCTCTAGGCTGCTGCGGCACCTGCGGTCCACCAGCCCTCTTAGCCATGATAATCTGGTCCACCGATAGAACAGTGTTAGCAGCCTCGGTAGCTGCTGCAATGGCGAACTTCTTCGCAGCAAGCAGATCATAGATACCCTCAGCATGAACATCGCTCACACCATTCGAGGAGTCGCCGTTAATGTCGATGCCGAATGAGAGGCCGCCTTTACCACTGTGTTTAGCATAGAGTCTTGGAAGAACCTCGGAGGAATCCAAACCAGCAGTCTCTGCCAGCACTCTTGGAATAACCTCAAAGGCATTAGCGTACTGCTTGATGGCAAGTGAAAGCAATCCAGGGGTTTTCTCTCCGTACTGTGTGATCTTGTGAATTAGCTCAGCCTCCACGGCACCCGCACCAGGAACAAGTCTGTTGTCCTTTGTAAGGCCCTTGATGGCAGCAACACCATCGTCAATGGCTCTCTCGATATCATCCAGGTTGTTCTTTGTGGCGCCTCTGATCACAATTGTGGATGTTCTTGTGCTGTCGTTCTCCTGTCTGAACACAGTCACTCTGTCACCGCCAATCTCCTTCGTTTCAATAATGTCAATGGAACCCATCTCTTCTGGAGTTGGAGCACCAAGACGAGGTAATGGAGTAGCACCACATACTCTGCACACTCTTCTGAGATCAAACTTTGATGGAATCTTCAAAGTCAAAATGCCATAACGATCCAGGTAGTGCTGTGCGAGCTCACCTACACCAGAGCCGGCAATCACAACTTTAACACCAGAATCTGAAATTTCCTTCACGATCTGGTCCACTTGTGCCTCTTCGCCCTTGGAGAAGTCCAACATCTCCTTGGCGTTATGAAGCAGCACCGTTCCCTTTGTCTCTGTTTGTGAAATGTCAAATGGACAGGTGTAAACAACAACTTTGCTCTGCTCCTTGAGGTTCTTCACGTGGCCTTCGGGCTCTCTTGGGAACACCATTCCCTTGATAACTTGACTGTTGTATAACGAACTTCCCATTATCTTTACCACTCTCACGCTATCCACATTGAACTGTTTTGGGTTCTTTGGCATAACATTGAGGACTGCTTCCGCGACAAGTCCGGAGAGGTAATCCTCAGATCCGTACTGCTTTGATGAAATCACTGGTTTTATCACCTTCTTCAACTCTGACACCGATGACACGTCGCCTGTGCTGACAGAAAGAGTCTCCAGCGTCTCCAGAGCAAACTTGCTCGCCAGTTGGTATCCCTGAATGATCTCTGTGGGTTTCAGGCCAAGCGTCAAGAGCTTTTCTGAAACGTTAAGAAACTCACCGGCAAGCACGAGCACAAAGTTGGTGCCATCACCCATCTCCATTTCCTGCTGCTCAGAAGCCATCACGAGTAGCTTCACTGCTGGGTGTACAACATCAAGCTCACGAAGCATCGTCGCAGCATCGTTAGTGATGAAAACCTTCTGCAAGTGGTTCACAACAATCTTATTGCGCCCACAAGGTCCAATTGATGTGAGAACCATCTTGGAGATCTCTCTGCATGCTTCAATGTTCTTTTGGACCGCACCATCCGCATTGGAGTGCGATTGGTAGCCCTGCTTGAACAGACCAGCGTTTGGAGCCTGTGGAAGACGAAGAGACATGATGCAATCGGGCTGTGGATCAGAGGGACGAAAGCGTGCGTTTCTTCGCCTTCGACGTTTTCGTGTGGACGATTTTTCCATTCCGAGGGATCGCGAAAGTTCCGGCGACACCCGAACACCATCATGATTCGAGACCCTCGCGTGGGTTTGTGTAGAGGGGGTTTATTCGGTACTGCGAGATCTCTCTAGTCGTCTGGAGGCTGCTGTCAGATCCAGTTCGCACGCATTGACACCCATTGTGCACTTTTGGCGTTCTGTTTGGGGTCTCATCAAATCGGCCCAATTTCCTGGGAGGTTATTACATCGACGAAACACCAACAACCTCCAACCCGGCGGCTCCACTCATTCAAATGGCCGACAGGCTTGCTTCTCCGACGTATGATCCCTTGCCGGATATACAGCAACTGCTTTCAGATCCAGCAGCCATCAAGTCGTTGAGCCAGCATGTTACATATACAAACGGCTACAAGCTACACCTGGATCAGGAGATTGCGGGCAATGCTGCCCAATACGCTGAGTACGCACAATCTGACACGAGGTTCGATGTGGAGAAGGCTCGTGCAACTTTGGAAGATGTTATCAGTGAGATTGAGGCCAATAAGAAGCTTTCGGCGAATACTCAGAGGGTGATAACGAATATGACATCTGGGATAAAACAGCTGGACGATGCAAAGAAGAACCTGGTGCTGAGTATGACCGTACTGAAGCGTCTACAAATGATGATAATAGCCGACGATCAACTGGACTCACTAGTGGATGAGAAGAGGTATACCGAGGCTTTGCCCCTATTGGGGGCGGTGGGCGAGCTGGTTGATCACTTCAAGAGTTACAAGTCTATAGATAGCATCGCACAGCTCACGAGGAATGTGAACAAATTGAAAATCAAGCTTGCCGACCAGATCTTCAGAGACTTTGAGCTCACTATCACCAATAAGGATCCTATCCCTCAATCAGAGCTGCAGAGTGCCTGTTTGCTGATGGACACACTTGGGCAGGAATATCACGATAAACTGCTGAATTGGTTCTGTAATCAGGAGCTCAGAGAGATCAAGATGATATTTGCCAGTAATGACGAAGCTGGGTCTTTGGAGAACCTGCAACGCAGATTCATCTTCTTCAAAAGAGTGCTGAAAAACTATGAACAGCATTTCTCTCAGTTGTTCCCTAGTACCTGGCCTGTGGATGATGAGCTTTCCAAGAGATTCTGTGAACATACGCATGACAGTATCAAACAGGTATTATCAGACTCGGGGAAAGATACAAACGTGGACATTCTCTTCAACTCATTACAACAGACGTTGGATTTTGAAAAGTTTCTCAACAACAGGTTTAGAGGTGAAGAACCTGAACCCGATGCTACTGCGTCGGATTTCTCTGTCCTATCTGGAAATTACACACACAAGATCTCTTCGGCATTTGAGCCGTTTCTGGGTCTATGGGTCGAACATCAAAATTCATTCCTCAATGGTAAGTTCATGGAGTTCATGTCGCAACCAAAACTCCCAGCGGATCCACAGGGCCATAATGTGATCCCATCATCTGCAGATCTGTTCAGAGCATATAGACACTTGCTCACACAGTGCTCGAATCTATCCACAGGTGTCCCATTGTATGATCTCTCCAAAGTGTTTCACAAATGGTCACTGGAGTATTCCAACAAGATTCTCAAGCCGACATTACCCACTGCTAACATCAACGATGAAGCTATTGAGTATATCACTCTGGTGCTGAACACAGCAGACTATTGCAACACCACCATGGGTCAATTGGAGGAGAAATTAAAAGAACTTGTGGATGACAAGTACAAAGAACAGGTCAACTTTGAAGCAGCCAGAGATTCATTCATCAAGTTAATCAATGCCTCACTAAATACTTTGGTATCTAAGATCCAAACCGAGAGTGAATTTGCCTGGAGGGAGATGGCCAATGCTAATTGGGCACATATGGAAGACGTAGGTGATCAGAGCCGATACATCGCAACTTTGAAAGAGATCTTGAATAGTAACTGTGGGTTAATGTTGCCAAAATTCACCAGGGAAGTTTACATGCGCAACTTGTGTGAAAAGATTGTTGAGTCCACGGTGAACCAGTTCCTATTGAGCATTGTCAAGACCAAGCCGATCCCTGTGATTGCAGCAGAGCAATTGTTACTCGACTTGAGTGTGCTGAAGGAGACTTTCTTGAAACTACCAAAATTGCACGGTCCGGAATACGTTATCTCTACGCAATACCAGAAGCATGCTGAGAAGTTGACGAGCAAATTAGAGCTCATATTGAAGGTGCTATTGACACAGGATGCACCACAGGAGGGACTGGTGACGAACTATTTGTATCTAATTGGTGACAAATCTGTGGCGAACTTTACTAAAGTGCTAGAGTTGAAGGGCATTGTTGACAAGAGCAGACAGAACAAGTATATTGAGCTCTTCAAGATCCATATGCCTACGCATGAGAACCTTGTTGAGTCGTCACCAGTGCTGTCGAAGCTGGTTTTGGAAGCGTCAAGCGGCGTGTCCACAGCAGGACTATTGACCTCGCGAAGAAACACGCCAGACATACCCACGTCGCCAATGTTTGACAACATGCTAAAGAAGGATAACATTGAAAAGGGCTTGAAAGAACTGGCGATCAATGGGGAGGCGGGGGTGAGTAAGTTCAATGAGAACTTTCACAAGTTCGGAAGGTTCTTTAATAGACAGAATCAATGATTACACAAACCAAAGAAAGTAATGTTTTTTTAAACATACGACTTACCAAGCATCATCGCCTCTTCTGAACGAGAGACCGAGGAATCTCGCAAGCTTGTCATAAGCCTCAACGAGGTCATCCTTGGAGAAATCAGATGGCTTCACAACGACATCTGCATCTGGGCTGTCGGACTTTCCCTCGATGAACTCCTCAAATTTGGCTCTTTCAGCAGCAGTAGGTGGCAACAATTCGTAAAATCTGGCGAGCTTAACAAGATCCTCGTCATTGAGCTTCTCAAACTCGGCCAATGTACCAGGGAACAACTCGAAAGATGGTTCCTCACCATCCTGGTTAAGCAGTGGTGCCAAAACCTCACCAGCCTTCTTTTGTGAGTTGATCAGTCTTCTGATGCCACGTTCCTCAAGAACTTCCAATTGTCCTTGCAGCTCACCAACGAGCTGTACCAAGTCCTCATTGGTGGCGAAGTCTGTGGTGTCAACTGAAGGTTGGTGGCGTGATCTTGGAGCTCCAGAGAGATTCTTTGGGTTGAAGTCGGACACCTTGTGCTTGGTGCTCTCCACTTGCAGCGAAAGGACTTGTTGACCAGTTTTGGTGAGCAACTGGGATTGCTTCTTAACGAGTGCGGCGAGGTCGGCGACTTGCTGCTTGAGAGATTCAACTTCAGACATTGGATTGATATTACTGGGTTGTTTGTTGTTGTAGCTGTTGTTGCTGTCGTTGCTATTGTTGACACGAATCAAGTGGATGTGGCAAGTTTGCTTTTCGTCCGTATGATGTGATGCTGCCTTACAGGGGCTCCGGAGGCGGAGGGCAAAATTAACTGTGGCTGAGCAGCCATTGAAGAGAGCAACGGGTGATACCGCTACTGCAGTGTGAATATCTGTCACTTGGGTATGTCAGGCTTGTAGCTAGCGGCGGCATTCGTCCTCCGGCAGGACGAGATGGGCCTGTCCTCGAGGGACCAAAATGACGTAGGTGGTGCCAAGGCATGTGTGTTTTTGTTACCCGGCGCAGCGGTGGCACCTTGGTTCCATCGCTCCAACCTCGCCATACTTGAGGTTTTATTGGGTGTTCCTGTACGGCAGTGCCATGCGATCTCGGGAAAGCTCCAGGATTGAATCAGATTGATTACAATTTACGTGAACGGTGATGGTCCTCCACTGTTCTAGTTATCTCAGCTTTATGATTCCAGCCAAATCAACCAAAGTTCCTGATTGGGACGTTTGGGGTAGGCTTTGACAGATCTAATGATCTAAAGCCCATTGGAAGGAAAACAAAGAGAGTATTGGGATGGCCTTCTTTGGTGACTGCGATAGTGGGGTTCCTTCTGTTCCTGTCATTACCGAAAAGCAAGCCCATTTTAACCCATGGGAATTCATTGAATAGCAGGAAGCACCCTACAACTCTGTTCCTGTAACTTTTAATGCTATATACCAGCGCAAAAACCAACCATACAACTGCTTTCTACTGATAACTAGCCACTAAATCATGAATTACAATAAGAATATTAATAAGAATACGCCATCACTTGTCATTTGTCAGGTTATTAAATAAACAGGCGGAGGCTCGCTGACGTAGGCAGGTGGAGGAGGATCATGGCTGATGTGATGCTGTATTGTTACGATCTGGCACTGGGGTCTTTCAATCTGAACAACTTCTTGAGGCAGCTTGCACACAAGTACAGTGAAGCAGTCTTTGAACCGGGAGATGACTAGTGCGATCAATCCGCAAACGATAACGATGACCACCACTGCGTAGATGATTCTCGCAATCTTCGTTTGAATGGTGGCTCTCTTAACAAGCTCCTTGGATGCTTCATTCCAGTTGACTGGACTCATCTAAAGGCCTAACATACATCACGCCAGTGGATGAGAGGACAGGTATTTATAATGATCGATGAGTTCTTCTTATGTTCAACCCGTAAGTTATTCAATCCTCAAGTGGCCAGCCTGAACCGTCTCCCTGTGACAACGGCTATCGCCGGTCTGCGCAGGTCATTCTCTCAAGAGTCACTGACTTAGCCTTCTCGGCGATACCCTAGTCCGCCAGTTGCCGGCCTCAGGACAGCCCGCACTCTCCGATAGGAGTTTGGTCCCTCGGCCCTGACGCCTAACGGTGACCAACGACGTAATTGTGCCTCAAAATATTTTTAGTTCCCAATTTGTGTCAAAAAGATAAGGACAACTTGGGAGTTTTACGCACGGTCGGCACGGGGATGAACGTTGGATCTCGTCTTCTCGTTTTCTAGCAGTGTGAGTCTACATTCTTGAATTGCTTTGGTTGTGCATTGTCCATTCTCCAATCCATAAATGACCACTTCTAATCTTCCACTGAAATCACCTTACATAGGCTGGCGCAGGCTCTGCACAATAATCCTCTGTACTGTAATTCGGCAACGCGTATTCTTCAGGGAGCGGGTACACTTGGTTCTCAGGCACTTGGTTTTGATGACCTCTTTGCTCGGTATCCACTTCCGATGCGAGCAATTCAGCCCGTTTGAGACGATGATAGTGGACGCATAGTATGACGACGAATGCTACGCAGACAGAAGACACAAGACACAGGTAAAGGAAAAATTTGACTCCATCCCCCATTCCTCTATCTCCTGGGTTTCCGGAACTTGTTGCAGTTGAGGTGCTTCGATGATGTGCGTCCCAGCCCACGGTGGATACTTGATCGTACATCCAGGGCAGTATGTCTCTCTGTTAAGGATTGTTTCGGTGAAAGACTGACTTGACCCCGTTGTGTGTAGTTCAAAGTTGAGACTGAGGATTGATTTTTAAGCTCTCAACACTCACTGATGATCTTCTTCAATCAAATTTCAGCCATAAGCAGCCCTCATTTCATGATGAGGTAAAACCCTTTTGATATGGACAGTGCTACAGCGAGGATTAAAAATTATCTCGTACATAATAAGCTCATAAACAGTATACGCTAGAGGTAGACCTTCTCTGGTATCTCCAGCAGCATCTTCTCCTTGAGTTTATCCCTCTTTGTCTTCTTCATCAATGGTTGGGAGTCTCGTCAGTGAGTTCATCCAACACGATGCATAAAGTTTCCTCTCATATCGCAACTTCACATCTCGCAGCTCCTGAAGCACAAACTCCGTAACCAGGGATGGTACGTGAATTGCAGATATGATAATATCCAACCTCTTCTAAGTTCTCCTTGGTCTCCTTCTCCGCTGACAGTTCACCACAGCTCGTTGTTGTAATCCATGCGGAGTATTACGTCCGATAAAGCCTATCAACGTTACTGGCACCTTCACTCTCACGACAAACCAAATCAGTTCTCTTGTACCCATGCTTCCCCTTGCCTGCTCTTGGAATAACTTGTAAACGTGTGCTGCACGCACGTACCGGACGATGACAGCTCCAATTGTGATAGTCATGGATCTTCCTATTTATTCGATGCCGCAAGGTAATTTCCCGGAAGTTGGAGAGCCTCAGTCTGGATCATGGGGTCACTCCAAGGGTAGAGAGGCTCTGGGCGGCGTTGGCCGTTGGGCTGTTTCTTTTAAATCTGCGATGACCTGCGTTCACTGTGGCTTCCTAGAGCGTTTTTAAGCGGGCGGGCTGCCAATGACGTCATTTGGCACAACAACGTTTATGGACAGACCCCACGGGGCCAACGCAATTGCTCCAACGTACTGCTACGATTGACTCTGTAGACACGTTTAATCTATTTCAAAGAGGGTGTTTTTACCGGGTTTGGTAGCTAAAACTTGAACACGTCCTCCTTCTTGAAGCCTAGCTCGTTGAGGGCACCGACCAGTTCACCTTGGTCAGATGGACTGATCTTCTGGCCAGATACCGCCTTCATGAGACCATCTGGACCACAGACAAACACGTGGTGCTTCTCGTCTGGTCCAGGAATGTGCTCCTTGAGCCAGTCTTTGCTGATGAAGCCAGTCACGGCCTTCTTCTCCTTCTTATCCTTTGGCTCCTCATCGAGGAAGTATGTCACCTGGACCTGATCTGGGTACTTTTCAGCAATCTCGTCAATCTCCTTCTTCAAGAGAATATCATCGATGGACTTGGATCCATAGGCGAGCTGAATCTTGGTCTTGTCCTCCGGGTTTCTGGTGATGGCACGGAGGAGCTGGTACAATGGGTTGATTCCCGTACCACCGCCAATGAGAGTGATGGTCTGGAACTGGTTGGTCCCCAGTGGGAACTTAACAATTGGACCCTTGAAGGAGACGGTATCGTTCTCCTTGAGGCCGAAAAGGTGGGTGGTGAACTTTCCACCTGGGTAATGCTTGACAACAAAGTCGATGGTGCCCTTTTGGTCGGGGTCGGACACTGGAGTGTATGGTCTAATGACATTGTTGCCCTTCTCGGTAACAAACTTGGCCATGAGCATAGAGGCAATGGTCAACCCGGAAACGTTGTCCTCAGACGGGAGTGCAAACGTGAATCTTCTGCTATCGTGAGAGAGCTGTTCAAACTTGACAAGCTCAATTGAGTTAGTAAAATGTCCCGTTGATGTAATGACGAATCACTCACCTTCAGGTCGGTCCACTGGCCATCATTCTTAAAAGCCACAGAAGACTCGTTTCTCAATGGCTGGAAAGTAGCGGAGTGCGCAATGGCGGCGGCCACCGCAACGCTGCCAATTGCAACTGGGATCAAAACGTTCTTGTGCTGGGACAATCTCGATACGAAGGACATGTTTGTATAGTGTCGGGAACCACGCATCCCTTCGGATGTCGAGCCCTTTTTATACGATCCGGAGCGAAAAACCGATGCTGCCCCTAATGATATCTCTATCGGGTAATTTTCGCGGTGATTGCGACTCTGGTGCAGCAGCTGTGGTTAGCAATTTGCCCTTCACCGATCCCAATGGGAACCTCTGACCACTCGTGAAACTAACATTGGACTGGACTTCATTATGAGTCAATTGTCAGGCAAGACGTCCAATGAACTGCTTCAACTCGTCCGGAAGATTGTGCCGCCGCTTTTGGCCAAGTTCCACAAGGGTCAAGGTACGTAAACGATCGCATGGGTCCCTATCGCGTTGTCACTGAATTACGGACTGACATCACAGCTGGAAGAATAGCCGTTATCGGTGGATGCGAGGAGTGAGTACCTTTTCTGGACCGAGTTGGACCAGTGCACTAACAGATCATCGAGTTATACCGGTGCGCCATACTTCTCGGCCCATGCGGCTGCTGTCTTTGGAGCAGACCTGTCACACGTGATATGTGAGAAACAGGCGGCAACCGTGATCAAGTCGTATTCACCAAATCTGATGGTCCATCCTTACCTCTACGAGGCTGATAATGTCCCAAGTGGAGAGAATAAGCAGCAATGGGTACAACAGAAGGTGCTGCCGAAGATTACAAAGCTTCTCGAAAGGATCCATGTTGCCGTGCTTGGTCCAGGACTGGGAAGAGATGCGCTTATGCTCTCCACTTTGGAACAAATCATTCAATATCTCAAAAACGAGGGGAAACCTATGATAATTGATGCGGATGGGTTGTATCTCATTTCTCAAAAACCTGAGATCATCAAGGGATACGCCAAGGCGATCTTGACCCCTAACGTTGTGGAATTCAAAAGACTTGCGGATGCTGTCGGTGTCAAGCACGATGACCCAGAAGAGGAGACCAGACTGCTAGCTGAAGTACTCGGTGTGATTATCGTTCGTAAGGCAAGTGAAGATCTCTTTGCCAGTGGTGATGTCGTGATCAAATCATCCGTCCAGGGCTCGAACCGCCGCGCAGGTGGCCAAGGTGACACCTTGACTGGAACTATTGCAACACTAGTTGCATGGGGCCAGGCATATACGCAAGGCATTTGGGAACATAGCGGTGATGTCCATGAGAGCTCGATTCCTTTACTAGCATGCTTTGGTGGGAGCCTTGTTACAAGACATGCCTCCCGGCTGGCTTTTCAAGAAGTTGGCAGAGCCATGCAGGCCACAGATGTACACGCAAAAGTTGGCCAAGCTTATGCGCTCACCATCGAGGATGATTCATTCGTCTTATGAGCAATACACCTACGTATGACTTGATTTTATCACCAATGAGTGTAGAATATAAATACTAGTACCAACAAGAGAGGATTACGGAAGAAAGTATTACATACATATCATTTCAAATGACTTATCCTTCCTGTCCCTATCATAGAGCGAACAATGCAAAGTGGGGTCGTCTCCTTTAGTAAGATCTGATGGCTGGAGGCACAGATTTACACTCATTCTCGTCCAAAGTTTTGCTAATAACGGGTCTGTAATTCAATGAGGTGGCGGCACCGTTCTCCGTCTGCCATGAAAGGGTATGTTTCATCCAGTTCACATCGTCTCTGGTTGGGTAGTCCTCTCTAGCATGGGCACCACGGGATTCAAGTCTCACAACGGCAGACTCGGCAGTCTGCACGGCACAGGTCAACAAGTTCTGCAACTCAAGGGTCTCAACAAGGTCAGAGTTCCAAATCATCGAACGGTCAGAAGTACCAACCTCCGTGAAGGTCTTGTCAACCTCATTGATACCTTTAACACCATCCTCAAGTGACTCCTGTGTTCTGAACACAGAAACGTCACGCTGCATTGTCTTTTGCATAGCCAAACGGATGTCAGCAGTTGGTCTTGGACCGCTTGCGTTTCTCAACTTGTCCAAGTTGGCGATAGACTCCTTACCCAGGTCAGCTGGAAGCTGCTTGTGTGGAAGACCAGGCTGCAACTTATCAGTAATGGTCAAGGCGACAGCACGACCAAAGACGACAAGGTCAAGAAGAGAGTTGGCACCAAGTCTGTTAGCACCGTGAACGGAGACACAAGCGGCTTCACCACAGGCCATAAGACCTGGAACCACTTTGTCCTTACCATCCTCATCAATGGTCACAACTTCACCGTTCCACTTGGTTGGGATACCACCCATGTTGTAATGCACAGTTGGCAAGATTGGGATAGGCTCCTTTGTGACATCGACACCAGCAAAGATCGAAGCGGTTTCAGAGATACCTGGGAGACGCTCCTTCAACACCTCGGCAGGGATGTGTGAGAGCTGCAAGTGCATGTGGTCCTTCTCTGGACCAACACCACGACCAGCTCTAATCTCCATGGTGATGGCTCTCGAAACAACGTCTCTGGAAGCCAGGTCCTTAGCGTGTGGGGCATAACGCTCCATGAAACGCTCACCTTCAGAGTTGATAAGGTAACCACCTTCACCACGGGCACCTTCAGTGATCAAACAGCCAGAACCATAGATACCAGATGGGTGGAACTGGATGAACTCCAAATCTTGCAGTGGGAGACCGGCACGCGACACCATCGCGAAACCGTCACCAGTACAGGTGTGCGCAGAGGTACACGAAAAGTATGCACGTCCATATCCACCGGTGGCAATGACGGTCTTGTGAGCCCTAAATCTGTGCAAAGTACCGTCCTCTTGGTTGTATGCCATGACACCGACACACTCGCCGTTGTCCATGAGCAAATCCATCGCAAAGAACTCGATGAAGAAGTGCGTGTTGTGTTTCAGGGCCTGTCCGTAAAGAGTGTGCAACAAGGCATGGCCAGTTCTGTCAGCAACAGCACAGGTTCTGTAGGCCTGCCCACCTTTACCATAGTCAATGGATTGACCACCAAAGGCTCTCTGATAAATTCGACCTTCTTCAGTTCTGGAGAAGGGAACACCATAGTGCTCAAGCTCAATGATGGACTCTGGAGCCTCCCTCGTCATGTAGTGGATGGCATCCTGGTCACCGAGCCAGTCCGAGCCCTTGACGGTGTCGTACATGTGCCAGTGCCAGTCGTCCTTGTGCATGTTACCCAGGGCAGCGTTGATTCCACCTTGGGCAGCGACCGTATGTGATCTGGTTGGGAAAAGCTTCGAGATACACGCCGTCTTGTAGCCAGCATTGGCCAAACCAAAAGCAGCACGCAGACCAGCACCACCAGCACCGATCACCAGACAGTCATACTCATGGTCAATGATGTGGTAGTTGTCGGCCACGCCACGCGCAGCGTTCTCACCTTTGATGTCATCGTTGACTGCATGAGCGAGTCTGGAAACGGCCGTGGAAGAGAAGAGTCTTGTGCTCGCCGCAGAGCCCAGGGCACGCTTGGACTGGAGTGAGAGCATCGTGTAGGGTTGGAGAAGGGGTTCAAATGATGTGAATGAACGGAAGATTTCTCATGGGACAGCGCATGCGGTCGGCGCACCCGTTCGGGGGCATCTCGGTCATCTCTCCGGGGGGAGCAAAGGGAGAGAAATTCGGCCAATCACAGGTGGAGAATTTCAAAACAGACGCGGACACCCGGGCTTTCTTGGTAAGTTATTACGTAAGAGAAAGATGGTTTGCGCACCGCAGTTATATACTAGTATAATATCATTGATCAGTTACCCAGGTATCTGTGTTTGAAGGCTTGCGTTTGAGCAGCTGGGTTATCCAGTGTAGCCTCAAAGTTCTCTGCTATTGAGAGGTCTTCCGGTATGGTGACAAGGCCAATGTCTCTGTACATCTGTTCAAGTCCTGCAGGTGTCAGTTGATCCATCCGAAGTCTCCTGAACCCCTGCGAAAGCTTGAACTGTTCGCTCCATTTGATAATCTTCAAAAACTCCTTGTCATAGTACATCTCATTGGATTGTTCGGATACGTGTCCGTTCGTTATTGGAATGTCCACAACTTCGAAAAAGGGATGGTTTGGTAATGGTTTGGATAGTGCAAGGAAATTGGTTTGCGTGAAACCTTTGGCAAGCTCTATGGCGCTGGGCTCAGTAACCTCCTCCATATCAAGGTTGATCTCATCTCCATTTCTAGTCACTTCATCAGTGTCATCGATGTCCAACGGGATCTCATCGTCATTCTTCGACTGCGCTGGATTCGTGTCATTGAAGCCTAGATCAATTTCATCATCATTAACTTCACCAACTTTGCTTCTCTTAGCCTCGATACTGGCATCGCTGATCCTCCTCTTCTTATCATGGTTGACCTGAGCCTCGAACTTAACGTGCAAGTGCGCGCTGAACCAATAGTTGGGCATCAGCATCTTCAGCAGCGTCATGTAATGGGGATTCCCCAGTTCGCCCTTCTCAATATCCGCTTTGAAGAATGGCTTACGTTTCAATAACTGCGCCAAGTTTCCATGATGGCCGATCCCCTCGGGCCAGTCATGACTTATTACGCAGTTCAAGTTTAGATCCCTCAATAGTGCCAGCTTTAACACATCTTCGAACCTTGTATGATAAAAACTCCTCAGATCTCTCCCTTCCAGAGGAACAATTTCATGATGTGATTTGTAAAAGTCAAAGTCTTTGAAGATACCTGACATGCCGGCAATTCTTAAGCCTCTATACCATACCACCCCGGAAGGCCCCATATACCAAATCTTGGGTGCAACCCATCCACCAAAGGGTAGCTGGGCCAAGTAGTCACCACATTCATGATTACCTCCTACAAATATCGTTGTCACGGGTGCAATTCTCTTCCCAGTATAATATTGGTGGAAATCACCGAGCCGTTTGTACTTGTCAGGCATCGCGATAGAGCTGAAGTCATCATTTGATCTGAGTGCCTGGAAGTCACCGCATATTATAAGCAGTTCCGGTAATCGTTGTGTATGGAGGCTAGAGAGCTTAGCATATATGGCATCCAGCTCCCCATGGCAGCAGCCAACAACGGCAACCCGTAAAGACATGTGGCAGAATGGATGGTTGATGATGAAGTTTTACCGAGTTGAGTATTGGAAGCATTTTCCTCAAGAGGCCGGGTAAAACATTGATTAGTGCTCACACCTAAAGAGGTAATTTTGTTGATACGGCACAGGTGCAACTGACCCCTCCGTGAACGGATTATCTTGACAGTGAAGGGATCACCAGTTTGATGCTTTGTCTGATTCACGACTTCCAATCCAAGTTCCACTACGTCGGACCTAGTCACCTAGTCAATGCCGTTCAGTGGGTGTCGACCGAAGATACAGCATGGCAAGACACTCGGGTCCACTGGCTTTTTTTTCTCGTAGGCTTCGAGCACACACTACAGAAACTTTCTAGCCTTCGTGGTTTCGTTCCTTACCGGTTGATTCCATTTAGCACCTTACTCGTCCTGCACATCCTATCATATTTTTCTCGCTCTTGGCTACTGTGTTGTGGCCTTAATATCTCGTAACGCCAAACACAACGATACTCTTCCCAATTGTCGTCAGTGCACGTCGACACAATCTTCCAGAAATAACCAGTATATGTGATCTTCCAACAATACAGAAGATCTTGATTATATCGTTGGTGCACCGTGCCGGTTGTCTCAATCTGTCTGGGAGGTCTTGCGCACATGGTATTCAGACTGACATAAAACAATATTGCTGCCAAAAGAAGAGCTAGGGAGAGGGCAAATAAGGGCCTGGAGGAGGCAAACTTCACTGAGCATTCAAGTGACTTAGAGGACAGGATCAAACGATTTTTCCATCGCTAGTCAATAATGTGCTTTTATGAGAGTTCCAAGCCGCTGAGGAAGATTCGAGACAGCCTAGAGGCCAGGCTGAACAGCTGCCGAATGTTTATGTCGTACCCGGCACTTCTTTTGTAAATTACATCGTCTTTGGTGTTTGATCCCAAACCTCTGATGGATCCTGGGACCTGGGTGTAACGTATTGCGTATTGCAGTACAAGTCCTCCGCTCATCTTCATTGACTCTGCCGTTCAGCGTTCAGCCAGCAGGGTAAAATACCGTTACGCAGCCCCGGGGTTTATGGTTTGCGCCACAGCTTTCAATTTTTTACGTTGCAGGGCATCGAAACTTTTGGATGTGCACAAAAGGAACCATCAACAGCTCTTAGCGAACCACATGTTCATTCTCTCTCGCCTGTCAGACCTAATACGAATTCCACCAGACCAGTTCAACCGCAAGCCGAAGAAAGCTGTGATTGGAGAACTCAATAAGAAATATGCCAATAAGGTTGTGAACAACCTTGGTCTCGTGATTTGCGTGTGGGATCTCACAAGAGTGGATGATGGTCTTCTGAAACCAGGTGATGGTGCCAGCTTCGTTAGATGTGAAGTGCGTGTCGTCGTATTCAGACCCTTTGTGGGAGAGATCCTGACAGGATGGATTGAGAAGTGTACGCCCGAGGGAATCAAGGTCAAAATGGAGTTCTTCAACGACGTGTTTATACCGAAGTCGCTCCTATTCGAAGGAAGTGAATTCTCGCTTAACGATAATGCATGGATCTGGGACGTGGATGGGACGCAACTCTACTTGGATGTCAATGAGATGATACGATTTAGAGTCGAGGAGGAGATCTTTGTTAATGTCAAGCCAAAGGGTCCAAGCCTCTATAGCGACGACGAAGCAAAGAAAGAGGAGGAGGAGGATGAGAGACAGCCCAGCTATGCAATCTTGGGAAGCTGTCAGACTGATGGTATGGGCTGTCTCAGTTGGTGGGACTAAAATCAAATAATGTGAACGGATGTTGGATTGTAATAATATACAAATATACTCTTTAGTTGTATTGCATGTAGCGACTGGTGGAGCTGAACTTGAGGTTTCCCTTGATCACCTTTTCCACAGCTTTTAAGAAATCCTTCTCTGTGGCAACTTTTCTTCTTTCTCTGATGGCAAACATACCAGCCTCTGTACACACAGATCTGAGCTCGGCACCTGTTGCGTTTGGACAAAGTCTGGCAATGAGTTCCCATCTAATGTCTCTCTCCACAGACATGGCTTTGGAATGGATTCTAAAGATATTCGCACGTCCTTCGAGATCTGGTAGTGAGAATTCCACTTTTCTGTCGATTCTTCCTGGTCTCAACAATGCTGGATCCAAGGTGTTTGGTCTGTTGGTGGCAAACATCACCTTAATGTTTCCTCTTGGGTCGAATCCATCCAACTGTGTAATCAATTCCAGCATTGTTCTCTGCACTTCGTTGTCTCCGCCGGCACCATCGTCAACTCTTGCACCTCCAACTGCATCAATCTCATCAAAAAAAATAATACACGCCTTCTTCGTTCTAGCCATCTCGAATAACTCACGCACCATACGTGCACCTTCACCAACGTACTTCTGAACAAGCTCCGATCCAATGACTCTGATGAACGTAGCGTCCGTTCTATTGGCCACGGCACGGGCGCAGAGCGTCTTTCCCGTACCAGGTGGACCATAGAGTAGTATACCCTTAGGTGGGTCAATTCCTAATTTGACAAATCTCTCTGGAGAGAGTAACGGTAGCTCCACAACCTCTCTAAGCTTCTCGATTTGATCCTTGCATCCACCAATATCGCTGTATGTCACATCAGGCTTCTCCTCCACGGTCATCATTGTCACACTTGGGTCAATCTTTGGTGGAAGAGGCAGCTGGATCTCGTACTTCGTACGGTCAACACCAACTCTCATCGCCTCTTCGATATCCGTTGGTGACACGTTTTGTCCCAGTGCCACCACGAACTTGGCAATCTGCTTGATATTAATCACATACTTCGACCTGTCTTCACCTTCGTCCGACTTGATGATCTTTGTGCATCTCGCCACTTGCAAAGGTTGTGATTCCATGTTCTGTTTATCAGCCATCACATCCCACAAGTGCGGTGGTGCCAGACCCGTGTTACTCTCCTTCACACCCACTTTCTCCTTAATCTTGGATTCGAGCGTCTTGATATCCTGTTCCACCTCTTTGATCTTCTTGGCATATGGTGCAACCCCCTGAAGCTCTGTTAGTCCTATTTCTTGAATTGCCACCTATTTACTCACGTATGTGCGCAGCACCTGGATATCGCCCTCACTCAATGGGATGATCTTCTCTTCTGGCTTGTCCTCCTCCTCCTCCAGGGGGGCAACGTACTTGTCCCAGTCCGCTTTTGGTGGCATTATGTTGATGTGTAGATAGTTTGTTGGTTTTGGTGGCGAGCGTTGATTTCGTTCATGTTTTGCACTGGGGCCCCAGTTGAAGCGCGAAAGAAATTGGCCGTGACGGGCTGTTACGAATTAGAGGATACTTCGGTATCTGAAAAGTATGACGTAGCTCAGGTGTGGTCAATTATAGCCGTGTTCCCAGTATGTACCCATTCAGTTTGCTTCATGAGGTCTACCTCGTGACCTAGCAGCTCATCGCCATGCATAGAATCATTAGAGCGTCGTTACGCCCAGTAGAATGGAATCACTTGACATATTTCTCCTCCCTCTTCTTCTTGATGTCTTGCTTCATGTTCTGCACATCGTCCGATGTGGCGTTGAAGTTCACGTTGGTGACCTGGTTGAATGGGTTTTCAGGCGACTTCTCAAACTCCTTGAACACCAACTGTTTCACCTGCTGCAATCTCAGTCCTGGGTTCTCCTTTCTCATCTCTGGAACTCTTCTCTCCTCATATGCAGCAAGAGAAGCCTTGAATCTTCTCTCTGGATGTCTGTCGATGTCTTTGTCAGAAACCACTCCCTTGCTTGTGAGAGTCAAGGCCTCCAATGCATTGTCAATACCAGAAGCTGTAATTTCAGAGGACGCTGGCAAGTCGTTAAGGAAGTCGTCAATCTTCCCCGTTCTCTTAGCAGCCACCTTGGCAGCACCTCTGCCCTTGGATGAAGGCTTAGAGGGTAGGGACTCCTCTTCCTCCTTCAGCAGAGCTTCTCTTTCAGCTTTCTTCCTGGCTTCTTCAGCCTTCTTAGCAGCGGCGTCCTCTTTCTTCTTATTTCCCTTCTTTGCGCCATCAGCCCACTGGTCAGCCTCTTCTTTGTCCAGCTTGGCCTGCTCTTCGGCAGCCTTCTTGTTTGCGGCCTCCGCCTTCTTAGCGTTACCAGCAACCTTCTTAGTGTTCTCTGCTCCCTTCTTAGCCATTGCTGTACTAGTTTCTCAGTCAAATCCCCGTGATCCCACTTTGATGCACTTCAGAGTAACGAGTTCCTCCACACCCATATTCCCTGCTGGTGGTGCTCCAGCAGATCGTTCGTTACTAAGCCATGACTCATAGAAGAGAAAATCTGACTAAGCCTTCTCATCTGCTTAGTCACTGCTGCACGTGCAGTTCGAATATTTTAATCTGGTCGCGTGTTGCAGGAGGGCGGAAGACTCCCGCAAGCGCCATTTAAAAGAGCAAAGCAGCGGTTGGCTGAAGTAAAAGGGGAGAACAGAGCCATTACTGTTCTTGCGAAGTCCCACTATCACTCGGGCTGGTATTAATACAAAAGTCGCTGCACCAGACTTCCCACTCCCCAGAAAGCTCTGCATTTGTGAAACTAAAGACTCGAAAGTCCGAGGCTCGCGTTCAGGAACAATGAACAAGCAAGGCAGCGTAAAGTACCTGTCTCCAACAAAGCAGCAGCCGCACAAGCAGATGAGTGGTCCACAGGTCCCTGTTCTCAACACCTCGAGGGATGCTATGCGCAGAGTATGGATAAGGAGACCACAAGGGACTGCAACCTCGCTATACGTCAAACAGGACCAGATCGTGGATGACTTGAAGACGATGATCCTGGAGAAGTTCCCAATGACGCTGGCAAAACAGTTTGACCCTTCTGATATTGTCATTCGACTGGACCAGGGGACGTCCACCACGATGTTTAACTCTCCTATGACACGGAAACCAATTATGCCCACGACAAACCCATTCTCCTCCACGTCACCGTCGCAGTACAGCTCTCCTCTATCACCCATACCAATCTCTGCAGCGAAGTCCATGTTGGTACCGCCAAGAATGACCGGTAGTGACTTTTCGAGTTCTGCTCGCTCTGTCTCTCCAGCGACACAGGCGGTGGACGTCACGACGCCACTGGAAGCGGACAGACCAATATGGCTTATTCTGGACCAGTACTATCCACTTGGAATGAGCATGGAGAATGCATTCATCGTTGAGACACCGGCACAGCCCTACCATCTGCATCTAAGCCACACGGCTGCGGGCTATGCGGCCGTACCGAGAAAGAGTGATACAATCACCGAGGGAAAGGAGGAAGACTATGCCAATTACAACGCGCGCAGGATGAATTCACTTCCTGCAAAGAGCGGTGTGAGATCCGGTACCCCTGGAAGCGCACATAGACGGTCACAGTCCAATCCTCCCGAGCATGGCTCGGCGGTGCTGTTGATGCCCTCCAATACTAAAGGGACCATGTCGCCAACGTCAGCACAGAGTGCTCAGATAGACAGTAGAGTCCTTCCTGACTCTCCTGACAGAATGTTGTCGCCAACGGAATCCACGATGGCTACCTACAATATTAAACCCGGTTCTGTCGTGAGTGCGGACTCACCGAGCTCACGGATCAATGGAACAAGCACAATGGCCAAAGTGCTTCCCAGTGTCAAAGTGCTCATAGTGGAAGACAACCTGATCAACCTGAGGATCTTGTCTGCACATTTGAGAAGACACAGGATACATTATGATGTTGCGAAGAATGGACAGGAAGCTATCGACAAATGGCGTAAAGGTGGCTTCCACCTGGTGCTCATGGATATTCAACTCCCAGTGATGTCGGGACTGGATGCCTCGAAGGAAATTCGACGGCTGGAGAGACTGAACCATATCGGTGTCTTCTCCGACAACGATATTCAGGCTTTGCCTTCGAAATTAGACGGCGAAGTGCTGGATCTCGATGTGTTCAAAGCTCCGATTATAATTGTGGCACTCACGGCTAGTAACTTGAAACAGGACAAGCAAGAGGCTCTCGCTGCCGGGTGCAATGACTATCTCACCAAGCCTGTGAATCTGGACTGGCTTTTGAACAAAATTACAGAGTGGGGATGCATGCAAGCCTTGATCGACTTTGATGGGTGGAAATCTGGTGAAAGAATGACGAACATCAGCGCAGCCCTTCCGAGTCTCACGCGGAACGGCTCCTCGCGTAAAGTGATAACCAAAGCCAAGACGGCCGATAGCTACTAATCACTAATGAATATAATACCAATATCTGTTTGTAGTGTGATTGATGGGATTTCGGGTCTCCTGTTTTCCTTCCGGAATTTTTCACTTTTACTTAGGATCGATGATTCAAATAGCACCAGCGCCACTATAGAACCCAAGACCATAAGCCAGAATGTCGGTGCAGTACTCCGTGAACTCCACTGGCTCGTTCATGCGAGCGATGCAAATCGTCAGTGATGCGCTGCGACCGCTGGGTTCAGCGCTTGGTGACCTGCCCACGCCCAGAATCGACCAGGAGGACAATGAGCTGGACCTCACTGTATTGTCCAAGTTTGGTGACATTGAATATGATCAGGACTACCCGGAGACTGATGTTGATAACTTTGCTTCTGAGGGGCACTTTGAGCTCCTGCAAAAGGAGTGTGAACGAATTGCGGACAAGAGATCAGACATGACGAGCAGGCAGTTGCTAGACTCACTAGTCTCGTCGCTCTCTAATGAGACATCTGACGACAATCTCCAGTCACTACTCTTCGATATGCTCGGGTTTGACGAGTTTGATCTCATTTCGAAGCTGGTGACGGAAAAAGAACTGTTCCTGAGTGATATCACGAGGCAGGCGCAACCACGCAGTGGATTCCTCACAGAGGAGGAGATACGACAACAGGTGAACCGGCCGAAGAAGAAAAACAATAGTATCGCACTTGATCCTGCTCCTAAATATCCTCACGTCTTCAAACACTTTGATGGTGGGAATATGCTGGCATTCAACGGCCAGAAGTTTTCTTTACCGGTCGGGTCTGAGAGAAGACAGACGGAGTTGTACGATGAGATCGTGATACCCATTCAGGAGCAAAAGAGGTTGAAGAGGCTGAACGAAGTGCCTGTAATGGTCAAGGATCTGGATTACTTTTGCCAAGGAACCTTCAAGGGATACGCCCAGCTTAACAGAATGCAGTCTTTGGTCTTTCCTGTGGCCTACAACACGAATGAGAATATGCTTGTTTGTGCCCCAACTGGTGCTGGTAAAACCGATGTTGCCTTACTAACCGTTCTGCATACAATATCACAGTTCACAGCAGAAAATTCCGATACCATTGACATCGACTACAGCGAATTCAAGATCATCTATGTTGCACCATTGAAGGCATTGGCCGCAGAGATCGTTGAAAAGTTCCAAAGCAAGCTCAGATGGCTTGGTATCCAAGTGCGGGAACTCACTGGTGATATGCAGCTCACCAAATCTGAGATCATGGCAACCCAAATCATTGTCACGACGCCTGAAAAATGGGATGTGGTGACTCGAAAGGGAAATGGTGACAACGAGCTGGTTAGTAAGGTCCAGTTACTCATTATTGATGAGGTGCATCTGTTACAGGAAGATCGTGGTTCTGTCATCGAGACATTGGTGGCCCGTACTTTGCGACAGGTGGAGAGCACTCAGTCCATGATCAGAGTGGTTGGTCTTTCAGCAACGCTACCAAACTTTGTTGATGTGGCAGACTTCCTTGGTGTGAATAGACAGATTGGTATGTTTTTCTTTGATCAATCGTTCAGACCAGTCCCTTTGAGACAGGAACTTATTGGTGTTGTTGGAAAGGCTGGCTCAAAGCAGGCAAGAGATAATGTGGACAAGGTTGCATACGAGAAGCTTGTTGAAGAGCTTAGAAATGATGCACAAGTCATGGTATTTGTGCACTCCAGAAAGGACACGGTCAAGACAGCACAGACTTTTGCCCACATGGCTAAGGAGTTTCAAGAGGTCTCTCTCTTTGATTGCTCTGATGGCGACCAGTACGACAGGTATAAGAGAGAAATGTCCAAGAATCACAACAAGGATATGCGTGAGCTCTTTGACAATGGATTTGGTGCTCATCATGCCGGTATGTTGAGAGCTGATCGCAATCTTACTGAGAAGATGTTCATAGCAGGCGCCATCAAAGTTCTCTGTTGTACTGCTACTTTGGCCTGGGGTGTTAATCTACCAGCTGCAGTCGTTATTGTGAAAGGTACTCAAGTTTACGATGCCAAGAAAGGTGGCTTCACTGATCTCGGTATCGCGGACGTGATTCAGATCTTTGGCCGTGCTGGTAGACCACAATATGAAAAGTATGGTACCGGTATTCTGTGTACCTCTAAGGACAGACTGGATGATTATGTGAGACTCTTGACATCCCAGCATCCAATTGAATCCAAACTGGCCGATAAGCTTGTTGATAACTTGAACGCTGAAATCTCTCTGGGAACAGTCACCAATATTGACGAAGGTGTCAAGTGGTTGGGATACACCTACTTGTTTGTCAGAATGAGGCAAAATCCCTTTGCATACGGTATCGACTGGAAGGAGCTTCGTGATGATCCACAACTCTTCGGTAGACGAACGAAATTGATCACAACGGCCGCCACACGACTTCACGCCTTACAGATGATCATTTTCGACGAGAGATCCCAGCATTTCATTCCAAAGGACCTCGGTCGTATTGCATCTGATTTCTACTTGCTCAACGATAGTGTGGAAATCTTTAACCAAATATGTAACCCAAGAGCCACAGAAGCGGATGTCTTGTCCATGATCTCTATGAGCAGTGAATTTGACGGAATCAAGTTCAGACAGGAGGAGGGTGTTGAGCTGAACAAGCTGCTGGAGGAAAAGTCACCGTGCCAAGTCGGCGCTGAGATTGAATCTGCGCCAGGTAAAACCAATGTGCTCTTGCAGTCTTATATTTCCCGTGCTCACTTGAAGGATACTGCTTTGTTTGCTGACTCCAATTATGTTGCTCAGAACTCTATCAGAATATGTCGTGCACTTTTCCTCATAGGTATTCACAGAAGGTGGGGTTCATTCTCTAAGATTATGCTTTCGATTTGCAAAGCCATTGACAAGCGACTGTGGTCCTTTGAACATCCAATGAAGCAATTTGACTTTCCTCAGCAGATAATGAGAAGCATTGAGGCCAAGAATCCGTCAATGGATGATCTTCGCCAATTGGAGGCAAGGGAGCTGGGGGACTTGGTGCATAATACAAAAATGGGTTCCACTCTCTACAAACTCATTGGAAGATTCCCATCGATTCTGATTGATGCTGAGATCTTCCCAATCACTCAAAACGTGATGAGAGTCCACGTATCACTGGAGCCAGACTTTGTGTGGGATGAGAAGTATCATGGCAATGCACAGTTCTTCTGGGTATTTGTTGAAGAGTCTGACAAGTCTGAGATACTTCATTTCGAAAAGTTCATCCTGAACCGCAAGCAGTCCAAGACAACACATGAGATGGATTTCATGATCCCTCTTGCTGATCCACTGCCACCTCAGATCATCATTCGTGTCATCTCCGATTCATGGCTTGGCTGCGAGTCTGTTCACAGTATCTCTTTCCAGCATCTCATCAGGCCGTATAATGAAACGCTTCAAACTAAGCTTCTTCGGCTGAATCCGTTGCCCGTGACAGCACTTCATAACGCTGAGATTGAGAAGATTTACTCCCCAAAGTTCCGATACTTCAACGCCATGCAGACGATGACATTCCATACCCTGTACAACACCAACAGTTCTGTGTTTGTTGGATCTCCTACAGGCTCTGGTAAAACTGTTGTTGCTGAATTGGCTATATGGCACGCCTTTAGTGAGTACCCCGACTCCAAGGTTGTCTACATTGCCCCGATGAAGGCATTAGTCCGTGAAAGAGTTGATGATTGGAGAGATAGAATCACATCGGGAACGGGCCACAAAATTGTCGAACTCACTGGTGATAACATACCTGCTGCAAACGAAGTCCGCGATGCCTCGATAATCATCACTACTCCAGAGAAGTTTGACGGTATCTCTCGTAACTGGCAGACCAGAAAGTTTGTTCAGAATGTTTCATTAGTGATCATGGATGAGATTCACCTATTGGCCTCCGATCGTGGTCCCATCTTGGAAATGATCGTGAGTCGTATGCGCTATATTGAGTCGCAGACAAAGAAGCCAATCAGACTTCTGGGTTTATCTACGGCTGTTTCCAATGCATTTGATATGGCGGGGTGGCTTGGTGTAAAGCAGGGACTCTACAATTTCCCACAATCCGTTCGTCCTGTGCCACTGCAGATGTACATCGATGGCTTCCAAGATAACCTCGCATTTGCCCCTTTGATGAAGACAATGAACAAGCCTGCATTCATGGCCATCAAGACTCATTCTCCTGAAAAGCCGGTTCTGATCTTTGTTGCTTCGAGAAGACAAACCAGGCTGACAGCCTTGGACCTGATCCACTTGTGTGGTATGGAAGAGAATCCCCGTCGTTTCTTGAGAATGGATGAAGATGAGCTTAACGAATGGCTCTCCAAGGTCAAAGATGAAACCTTGAAATTGTCTCTCCAATTTGGTGTCGGCTTGCATCATGCCGGTCTGGTCGACAGCGATAGAAAGATATCGCACAAGTTGTTCCAGGAGAGCAAGATTCAAGTGCTTGTAGCCACAAGTACTTTGGCTTGGGGTGTGAATCTTCCGGCCCATCTGGTGATTATCAAAGGCACCCAGTTCTTTGACGCTAAGATTGAGGGATACAAAGATATGGACCTAACTGATATCTTGCAAATGATGGGCCGTGCTGGTCGTCCAGCGTATGATACAAGTGGAATCGCTATTGTATACACCAAGGAGTCGAAGAAGATGTTCTACAAGCACTTCTTGAACGTCGGCTTCCCCGTGGAGTCCAGTCTTCACAAGGTGATGGATGATCACATTGGTGCTGAAATTGCTGCCGGTACTATCAATTCGAGACAGGATGCTATGGACTTCTTGAACTGGACTTTCCTGTTCAGAAGAGCCCATAACAATCCAACTTTCTACAACGTTGAAGATACAAGTACTGCAGGCGTCAGTAAGTTCCTCTCAGATTTGATAGACACCACAATCAAGAGCCTGGTTGAGTCGAGGTGTGTGATTGCAGGAGAGAAGTCGCTCCGTGCTACGCCGTACCTTGTCATCTCGTCATACTACTACCTGTCTCACAAGACAATTCGTAACCTTCTGAATCAGATTTCCCCGGATAATACCTTCCGTGTGTGCCTGCGCCTGATGTCAGAGGCAACTGAATACAACGAGCTACCAACCCGTCATGGTGAGGAGCTGATGAATATGGAGATGTCTGAACAGCTAAGATACCCCGCTGACGATTTGGTTGATAGACCAATTTGGGATCCACATATCAAAGCATATCTATTGCTCCAGGCATATATGTCTCGCACCGACTTGCCTATCGCTGATTACTTTCAGGATACAGTGACAGTGCTTGATCAGGCACTTCGTATTTTGCAGGCATACATCGATGTTGCAAGTGAAATGGGACACCTAGACACCGTACTGATGTTTATCAAGCTCATGCAATGTGTCAAGCAAGGCTCTTGGTTCGACGATGATCCTGTGACTGCGCTTCCTGGCTGTGATCTCAAACGGCTGACTGACTTAAATCCCGATGGTATCAACTCGGAGTTGTTCACAAACAGGGAGGGGGACAAAAAGCACAGCACGCTAGCAGATATAGGAGAATACCGTGGCAAGAAGCTCGACAACTTCTCCCGTAAGCTCGGGGTTTCAGATGATGAACGGAAGGACTTCATTCTCCACGTGTCAAAGCTTCCTATGTGCTCTGTGAATGTCCAGCAAGAAAGCCCGAATACGTTGCTCCTGGATCTCAGGCACCTGAATTTGCCAGTGAACAAGGATTTCAAGATGTTGCTACCTCGTTTCCCTAAGCCACAAAGAGAGTCTTGGTTTGTCATCCTTTACGACCCTTCCACTCGTGAGCTGCTAGTTCTAAAGAGAGCTATGCCTATACTGCATAGAGGAGACCGTAATGGATCTATTCATTGTGAATTGGAAATCAGTGAAAAGCTTCGAGGTAAGCAGGTTTGTGTGCTGGCAGTGAACGATGCATTTGACCTGCAGTATCACTTTGACATTGAATTGATCTAAGCTCAACGTCGTAATCGATCACCCTCCCTGCATTATATACATATCGGCAGCTTTGTGTAGACGTATCGTGTGACTAAATATTAATTATGTGCTGTTCATGACCAAGTATACCGATAATATTATTATGGGTTATACAGCTGCCTGCGGTCTAGCTGAATCGTATCTGTAATATTGTCTACTAGTAATATGGTGCCATCGTCATATAATGATAGTACTACTACTAGTACCGTCAACGTCCGGGCATGATGAGCCCGCGACGTAATCTATTAATCACTGCGGGTGTAACGACGTGAGGCATACATAATCGACCGGTCACGTGATCTTCTAGCACATACGTTCCCGTCCTGGCCAAGAACAGGCCAGACGTCCGGGTCGACCACTTATTGACCCGCGTATCCCGCTTTACCATAACTCTTTCTAATAAATCATCGCCTGATCTTAGCGGTCCGTACAAATCAAAGTACGACGTAACACAGCTAGCGGGCATAAATATAATATAACATTAATATGGTTATCTTGGTCACGTGACCTGCAAAAACTCCTGCAAAAGTCTCTCGGGGGCGATTCGAACGCCCGATGTCCAGATGACTTTTCACATTACAGTCTGGCGCCTTAAACCAACTTGGCCACCGAGAGGTACCACGCAGATCGCCGGGGCGTTTTTAATCCGGCACATGCGCTACTACATTCTAAAAAAGGTGGTACGGCGCAATTTTGGCCTTGCTATAGATAATAGCCATCAATATGACCATTCTAGCCTCCATGGGAGCTCTTTTCATCAAGTATCGATCGAACTGCTGGTGTATTTATTGCATGGTATACGGTCCGTATTCTGAAAAAAAAGTTGCCTCCGAATAGCTTCAATCTCACTGGACACCGACGTTACACATGACGGATCCTCTTGACGTTTTACTTCAGTGGGTGAAGGACCATAGTACTGAAATCAACAGTGGTGTTGAATTCAAGCGCACGCCGGTCGGCATCGCGTGCTTTGCAGGTGCTACCTTGAGCGATGAGCTCTTCGAAGTTCCCGAAGATATAACCATTACACCAGATTTGGCTGCGGAAGTCTTTGGTATGAATCCTAAGGGTAATAGGAATGCTCTGACTCGACTGCTGCTGTCAAAATTGAGATTTGACGCTGGTGAGACGATTTCTAGCGCCAAAGACTTGAAAAGTTGGTTCCGGCCTTACCTTGACATTCTCCCCACTGCTCACGAGACCGGATCACCACTATTCTGGGGCGTGGAAAGAGATCTGATTAAAGGATCTGATGCTCTTGTGAAGGTGGACCTTGAAATCAAAAGACATCTGGACGATTGGTATTCAGTGGTGACACAAATGGACTCCACGATCAGGCCCGTCTCCTACGAGGAAGAGATCAAATTCTATGAGGTGCTAAAAGATGGGAAACCTGGTCAATTTGCCTCCTATTTAAACAATCCAACAAGTTGGACCTCTTTCCCCGCATATCTATGGGCTTGTGCTATCTTCAACTCTCGTGCCTTCCCATACATCTTGAATGAGACCAAGGCGCAAGACCTCAACGAGGCATTCCTCCTTCCAGTTTTCGACCTTCTTAATCATAATCACGAGAGATCCAATGTCAAATGGGAGTTAAGTGATGGGAAGTACATCTTCAAAACAAAGGAGCCAATACCAAGCGGTGTTGAGGTCTTTAACAGTTATGGCCCAAAGACCAACGAGGAGCTGTTACTGAACTACGGGTTTGCGCTCGAACGTAACCCGGACGACAAAACCACACTGGCTCTGAGAATTCCAGAAGACCAGGTAGAGAATGCTATCAAGTTTGGCGTTCCAATTGATTCCTACGAGATTGCGTTTGACATAACAAGGGCCAACCCTCTACAAGATTCACTTATTATACTCTTCTGCTTCCTCTTGAAGAACTCCTCGGAGAAGGCAATTACTTTGAGAAACAAGCTCGAGGGATTGAAGTATCTTGCTAGTATCCTGCAGCAAAAGATCGATGCTCTCAAGCCTGTGAGTGCAGGTTCCATCGATGCTCAAATCGCTAAAAATGCCAAAATCTTCAGAGTGACACAGAAGCAACTGTTCCAGTCCTGCCTTGAAGAATGTCTCAAGGTTGAGAAGTCCCTGTTAAAGAACTACAAGCCGTTGTCGTTCAAGACCATGTACAAAAACGATAAGGCGTTCGCCAATGCTCTGCTCCTGATCTTTGGAATTACTTCCTATGAGCAATTGAGTAAAACCGATGACCTGGACCGTGTCCTGATACTGTGGATCATCAGATGTTCTAACAAGAAGCACTACACCGATAAGGGTCTCTTCCCAGATCTGGTCTGTCAAACGTATGAGTCTGAGGCAAAGTCCATCACCATAACTAAGAAGGACATCGAGGCTAACGTTCCTGTCTTTAAGGCGCTATTCCCTGCAATTGCACAGAAAGTTCCAGAGGTGTTTGGTAAGGGTGAGTGGGGAATCAAGTCCTTCGTCGTGGCAGAAGCAGTGCGTGACAAGGTTTGCTTCGAGAGAAAGACGAACAACGAGGTTTTCTTTCTCGAGGATGTCAGAATTTAAGGTATACAGTTGTCTTTCAAAATATCATGCATTTATTCGAAGAAGTCATCCTCATCATCACTCTCTTCCACCACTATTTCTTCATCTTTAGTGGTCTCAAAGTTCTCTGCTAACGTTCCTTTCTCACCAGCCTTTCCTGCTAGTATATCCTCCACTGAAATCGGCAAAGTGCCATCCCTCATCATCTGTTCGATCTCCCTCTTCAGGCTATTTCTTAGCTCCTCTGTCTTGCCAGTGGCCTTCTTATCACTGGCACCAGCACCCTCATTATTAGCGAACAGTGCAACATATTTGCGATCCTTCGGGAAGTTGACAACGTAAGCGAGGTCCACTTCTGCGTGATTCAACTTCTTTCTAGCTTTCTTGATCTCCTTCTTCTCTGCCTCGTTGGCTATGAGCTCGTCGTGCTCTTTCTTCGCATTCTTGTGTCTTCTCAATGCCTTCTTCTTCTCAAAGAATCTCACCATGTGGTACTTCTTTGAAATCTTCTTCACATTGAGCGAAGACTGAGCATTCCCCAGTTCGACTTTCAGCGATTCAATCGCCCTCTCGTTGGCTAGAAGGATATCAGCAGGAAGCACATCACGCTTCTTGTCGATGAGCCTCTGAATGTCACGAATCTTCTTCTTGATCTTCGAGGTGCCAGCTCCCAAAGCGCTTGTAACATCGATGGTGGCACCTGTAGTTCTCTGTCTCTTTCCCTTGATTGGAGCCATTGGGGCTGTATAGATAAAGCAAAGTATGAGCAAATGCAAGTACCAGAACCTCTCCCTGCAGTAGGTTCAAATTTTTCGCGATGAGCTTGCTTGACGGTCATTTTTTCACTGGAGCGCCGCCGCCGCCGCCTGCTAGCACTTGTCCTCGTCAAATAGAAGCAAGGTCCCTGGGTTCGTCCTCCACGTCAAAATGGCTGGGTAGAAGACAGATACTGGTTCCTTACAGCTGCAGTTGCTTAATGCACATAGCGAGCCTTTGTCCCTTTCCTTCGCATGTGAAATGGAACCGACAGCTGTGTCAGGCGCCAAAAAAAACTTATATAAGCATTACGTACTCCCATGCTTATTAGATATGCAGTCCCCACCCAATTTAGTTCATTAAAATCCGGCATGGTGTAGTGGCTAACATCGGTCGCTCTCACCGACCAGCCCGGGGTTCGATTCCCCGTACCGGAAATCTTTTTCAAATTTTTCAAATTGATCACGTGACGCGGCGAACGCCGTATATCACGGCAGGGACCGACAAAAACTGGGTTTTGCTAACAAATTTTTGGGGCTCTGTTGCATCGTGATGCTTTCTAAGCTTGTGCGCTGCGCTTACTAAGCTTCCCCGCGCACTGTCTGGGCCACTAAGGCGTAGCCACAAGCTAGAACTAATCATGTAACTACCCTATGAGGTTTGCCACCGTCCTTTCGACTATAAGAGGGGCCAATCCTCTTCCTTAGCTAGTTACCTTATGATACATCGGATTAAGCTACTAATATTGTACGCTTGCCGGTCAATACAACACCAGCTTTTACAGGCTCTCATCATCACGATGCAACACTCATGTATATATATTAATATAAAATATTTACGACGTCGTACCGTCTTAATAAGATGGGTATTTATATATACGATGTTCTATTAGAAAGGAGTTAACAGCTAGTAGAGAAAGGATACGTGGAAAACACCTCCACTAGTGCGTGTGCTCGGGTGTCAGGCTCGCGTCGGTCCCATATTGGAGTACCGAGAGCCTTTATCCAAGTCACGTGACTGTAAGGGGCCCACACCTAATTATATATATTACATACGCGCGACGTCGACGTAGTGCTATACGTCATCAGCATACCATACATGCAAGATATTTGTAGATAAGTTCAGGAAGGTGAAGCGACACGGGTGGTACATGATTGGTCTTTTAAGCACGATGAAGAAATCAATTTCTGTGGGATCCCCCCTTCTATATACCAAATCCGTCGGCGAAGTAGCTGAGTGTGCCAACAGATCGATGTCCCCTTTGATGTGTCTTGATCTTAAGCATTGAGCCAGCCGTCCACCTGTGAAGTGGCCACCGTTGAGGCGAGCCGCAGTCCTTGCCTCCCCAGTGGGAAATAACTTACCGTGTACCATATCATGGCAAGGAATTGTGCGACGCAACTCACAATGGCTAAAATAGTACTCTTCAGTACGACGCTCGCCACCACACTGAATACAATGCTCAGGGTAAAACTCACCGTGAACCACATTCGATCAACACTAAAGAGATGCCTGAGGTAATTCTGGAATCCTTGTAGCACACCGAAAGCAAAGAGGAAGAGTATCGACCCCAAGGACCACAATAGGGCAAACTTGCGAGGCTTTAGCGAAAGCACTGGCAATAGCAGGAAACTCACAATGTAACAGCTGAGTGAGCAGGCCATGGATACGGCAAATAGCAACAATCGGTCCCATCTGGAGAGTTGAAGGTCCAATGTCTCATCTGTGGGGGCAGTGCCAGTGGCTCCGATAGGCCCGTTGCTGGGGCGAGAGAAGCGCGAAAAGAACGAGGACGAGGACGCCGGCTGTCCAAGTGAAGCTGCCGATTCATCCTCTGGTAGTCGAATTGACTGAGGTGAGAAGCGAGAAAAGAAGGACATTTCGCTCTGTTGATCTGTTGTGTCCATCAAGCAGGGTTGTGAAATTTCTTGACTAATATTGGACTTCCCCGAAAACCGCCGCCTATGGCACAACAAACGGCCAGAATGGACAACATTCTCCTGCACTCCTGATGCCCGATACGTCCTTCCATGGACAACTTACAAGTGTCAAGCAAAGCCTACATAGTCAAGAGGCATCCTGCTGTTTAGGTTCCTAGACATTGCTACACCAGCGCATGTAACAAGTTGGAAATTGGCTGGACTGCATGATAACAAAGGTGTCCCCCTCCTGGAGCACTGGACGGGATTTGAGGTATAAATGGCAAATGTGATGACATAGCAAAAAGATGTGTTTGAAATGCTCTGCTACGTTGAATTAACTCAGATTTTATTCTCGTAATAATTATTTCACTGTGAATCAACGTCAGCCGGTATCTTATTGCAGAGATTCATCTTCAACCTCCTCGATGGAGACTTTTCTACTCAGCTTTGGAATCTTTGTACTTGGTTGTGGCTCACCGTCATGAGAACGGGCGCTCTTGTAACTTTCTGTCTCTGATGAGGTTTCGACTTCAGAATCAGTGGTAGATGCTTCCGAATCATATGCACTGAGAACAGGGCTTGATGGTGTCGATCTGACTTTTACTTCACCTTCAGGGTAACTTTTGGTATTGTCTGGAACAGAAACCACAGTACTTTGTCTTGATTGAGACTTGGGAGTCTCGATTTTAATTTTGCGAACTCTTTGTTTGGTGTTCTTCTCCTTTAATTCTGCCTTCTTTGCAGACCGACTGGAGATTCCATTGGAAGCTTTGACCTCTGGAACATCAATCACAAGGAAGTTCTCCACGGATCTCCATTCAACGTTTTTGATATCGATAGCGGAGGTGTTGAAAGAGTATGTGACTTCAAAGTTGTCTTTCTCAGACTGGATGGAAATCAATGTCTCACCTCCAACTGTCTTCTTGTATGTGATCTCGTAGTCCTTGAATGAGTATTGTGGATCATTCTGCTTCATCACCTGGATCTGAAACCCCTTGCCTGATTTAAGAACACGGCTTTGCACTTCAACCTTTGGGAGTGCCTCATACAGCTTGAAATACTGCTCGAATGCGTCGTGGCGAGGACGTCTATCATGACGGCACTGTGAACGTTGCGAGTGGCATTGTGGAGCACCCTGATGTGCACAACCATAGCGCCTTGTAGGTCTTACCCTGCTGTGTGGGTACAAGTCGAGCCCAGGGAACTGGTTCTGGATCATAAGTGGGCTGTAGTCAAAAGAGAGCATGTTGTTGTTGTTGCTGATGGAGTTGTCTGGTTGGATAGTGTGTCGAAATAAACATTTTGCCCCCGATCCCTTTATACTGGTGGCGGCCGCTAAGAACTTTCCAGAGCTTTAGAGCTTGCGTACGTCTCGAATCATCTGGAGGTGGAGCGGAACTCCGTCGAATCTTCCAGAAAAAGAAATTGGGAAATTTCCTATTATGGTAGTTTCCTGATTGGATCATTTCTTACATTTTTCGCAGGAAGATTTTTTTTGCAACCCACAACCTCATCGCATAGATAGATTCTGTATAACCAAGCTTTGTGATTCTACCTAGAGCAAACTGCAGCTATGGCCAAGGAAAAGTCGCACAAGAAGGCCTCGAAGCCTAGAGGTTCCCTGAAGTCTTCTCACTCTGGGTCCAACAAGGGCGTGAAGAGACAACATGAGGAGACCGATGAGGAGGAGACTGACAAGCGTGTTGAGGCTCTTGATGAGCAGTTCGATGACATTGCAGACCTGTTAAATGTCGGTGCCAAGGGTCAAAGAGCTATCAACGCTGAGAAGATCCAAGCCAAGGAGGACTCTGACGAAGATGAGGACCAGGAAGAGGAGGAGGAGGAGGAAGAGGAGGAAGAGCTCGAGGCTGATTCCCCGGCCGCTGCTCCATACAACGAGTCGGAAATAGTGAGTGACAAGTTCGTCGACCACAATCTCTCTGAGCGTACATTGAAGGCCATCAACGACATGGGGTTCACCACGATGACTCCAGTCCAGGTCAGAACGATCCCACCGTTGTTGGCTGGACGTGATGTCCTTGGAGCCGCAAAGACCGGTTCTGGTAAGACTTTGGCCTTCCTTCTCCCAGCTATTGAGCTCCTTTACTCGCTCAAGTTTAAACCAAGAAACGGAACTGGTGTCATTGTTGTTTCTCCAACAAGAGAGCTCGCACTGCAGATCTTCCAGGTTGCCCGTGAGCTCCTGGCACATCACACACAGACTGTCGGTATTGTCATTGGTGGTGCCAACAGACGTGCAGAGGCTGAAAAGCTTGCTAAAGGTGTAAATCTGCTCATTGCCACCCCAGGTAGACTATTGGATCACTTGCAAAACACCCAAGGCTTTGTCTTCAACAGATTGAAGGCTCTTGTCATTGATGAAGCAGATAGAATTCTTGAGATCGGTTTCGAGGAGGAGATGAAACAGATCATCAAGATTCTTCCAAAAGAGAACAGACAGAGTATGTTGTTCTCTGCCACGCAAACCACAAAGGTTGAGGACCTGGCCAGAATTTCTCTTAGACGGGGCCCATTGTTCATCAACGTTGTCGGTAAGGACGAGGCTTCCACTGCAGATAAGCTGGAGCAAGGATACGTTGTTTGTGACTCTGATAAGCGTTTCCTTCTCTTGTTCTCCTTCCTGAAGCGTAATGCTAAAAAGAAGATTATTGTTTTCCTCTCCTCGTGTAACTCTGTCAAGTATTACGCTGAGCTCTTGAACTACATTGACCTCCCAGTTCTCGACCTTCATGGGAAACAGAAGCAGCAGAAGCGTACCAACACATTCTTCGAGTTCTGTAATGCCAAGCAAGGCATTTTGATCTGTACTGATGTTGCTGCCCGTGGGTTGGACATCCCACATGTGGACTGGATTATCCAGTTCGACCCACCTGATGATCCAAGAGACTACATTCACCGTGTCGGCCGTACCGCGAGAGCAACTGCGAGTGGCAAATCGCTCATGTTCCTCACGCCGAATGAGTTGGGTTTCCTCAGGTACCTCAAGGCAGCGAAGGTGCCACTCAATGAGTATGAGTTCCCAACCAACAAGATTGCCAATGTGCAGGCTCAGTTGGAGAAACTGATCACATCCAACTACTGGCTGCACCAGAGTGCCAAGGACGGTTACAGATCGTACCTCCAGTCTTATGCCTCGCACCATCTCAAAACCGTATACCAGATTGATAAGTTGGACCTGGTGAAGGTGGCCAAGGGCTACGGTTTCACCACTCCACCAAAGGTGAATATCACTATTGGCTCGAGTGGCAAGAGTCCACAGACACAGAACAAGCACAAGAAGATAAAGGCTTGAACATGCATGAATAAAAAGGTTTTACTCTATTGCGTTTTCTGTAGGTTCTACAAGTCAAAGATCTAATACATGATGTTGAAATCCCATCTTTAAAAGATATTCTGTAACCGCATGAACTGAAGGGGGTTGTGGGAGCGGATCAGATGCAAATCGGAGGCTGTTTGTTATATGTTGAAATTTGACAGAGTCTCTACCTTTTGCCTAGTAATCCAAGGAATTCCTCCCTGGTCTTTTGTGCCTCGCGGAAGCACCCAAGCATGCAACTCGTCACCGTGGAGCTGCCTGTTTTCTGCACACCACGAGAAACCATACACATATGAGTGGCCTCAATCACGACGGCGACACCCTGTGGCTTAAGGATCTCTTTGAGAGCCATGGCTATTTGCTTGGTGAGTCTCTCCTGAACCTGGAATCTTCTGGCATACATCTCTGCCAATCTGGCAAGTTTTGAGAGACCAAGAACCTTCTTGTTTGGGATGTATCCGATGTGCACCTTACCGAAGAAAGGCACAAGGTGATGCTCACATAGGGAGAAGATTTCGATGTCACGAACAATAACCATCTCATCGTGGTCCTCCTCAAAAACGGCTCTCTTGATAACGTCACGAATGTTGTCTTCATAGCCCTTGGTAAAGTAGAGCATTGCGCGTGCATATCTCTCTGGTGTTTCCACCAGTCCTTCTCTTCCGACATCTTCACCAAGCTCTGTGAGGATGATCTTAACAGCATCACTTATTCTCTGCTCTCTGCCCGCCAGTTGTGCGTCGTCTTCGTCAATACGCTCGCGGGCTCCGAGACTTGGCCATGACAGTCCATCGCTGTCTATAGGAGGGTTTAGTGTGTATGGTGAGGCCGGACGTGTGTGCAGAGGAGAGTGCGTGGTTCTTGTTGGACGGGGTTGATGAGCGATGGAAGTCTGTGCTGAAGCGGAGTACCCAGCCCCGTTGGCATGGGCATTAGGGGGCAAAGCATCTGAGCTGATCTCTGCGAGTGGACTGCTGAGCTTCTTGGACATGTTGGTAGACTGACGCACCTCTCAAGGGGATTTTTCAATGGAGTCACCGCCGTTTAGGATGAGCACCTGGCTGTGAAAAATTCAATTCATCAGCTGCATCGCGAAAGTGTGACTTTTGGCATGTGGGCCGTTACCGAAGAGAAGGGTGATATTGTTATCAGGATTCAGAGCATGACAATGACATGCATTCGTGATTCATATATGGGTCAAGGACATTAGATGCTGGACGCTTTATAATAACTTTCCAGTCTTTCAGCTGTCCAATATCCGTGGGCCCCGAAGACCACAAGGCACATCATCGACGCGCTACGACAGTGACGAAATCAAAAGTCTCGTTCATTTACTCTAGACAATTCACATAATCACACACCCATCCGTACACCGGTCACATCCGCTTCCGCCGCACCTGCGACATCCCGCACCATGGGCTCCGCGACCGTGCCCTCTTCCACAGCCCTGACGGCCTCCCGGTCCAATCATTCCATCATTTCCATCTCCATCTCCAAATCCTCCTGTATTCCCAGCCCCAAACCCATTGTATGCATATCCGCGAAGACGGTGACGACGACCCCCGTGTCTCCCGTTGACCACCCTACCCACAACAAGCCCCACTATACCGGCAGCTAAGCCACCAGTTTCCTGTGCACCCGAACGAGAGCGTTGTGATGGCCCCTGATGTGTCTGGATTGGGCTGACCATGGGAGCAGGTTGTGCTGGTGGGAGCTGTGAACCTCTGTTGAAGGTCCCCCAACACTTCCGGCACCGGCGCTCGTCTGGCAAGAATCCAACATTGTTACAATCGTCGCAAGCGTATCCCTTGGAATATGTCCAGGGCAGGTCCTCCATGATGTATGCTGGTGGCGCTGCCGGTAGTTCTCCTCTGTTGGTCATCTGCGATTGAGTATAGCGACCCACGGAAGATAGAAGAACCGCATTGGCTTGGCGCTTTATAGTGCGTTCACAGGGCGAAGCAACGATGACAACAGTGTCATAAAGTTTTCACCGCAGCATCATCGCTGAAACGAGCACTGCCATGTTATCTTCCCAATCTGGATATTCATGGCTGAAGTGTGAAAATTGAATGTGGCGAGTGCACCTTGTACGTACACACTACTGCAACGCGAAAAGTTGCAAACATCACAACAACTTGTAATTGAGGCCACCATCAAGCAGCTGCAAAATGGTGTGGCTATCTGAATTGCAGAAATACGGTGTCGGCTTTACTGCTGGTGGCGTTGTTTTCTTCCTGCTGGGCGTCGTCACCTTCTTTGACGCGGCTCTTTTGGCCCTCGGCAACGTGAGTCTAGGTCTTGTGGCCTGCTTATTCTGTCCCGTCGACTAACATTGATCAGATTCTATTCGTCATTGGCGTTGTGCTCATTATAGGACCACAGAAGACTGTCGTGTTCTTTACACGTTCCACGAAAATACGGGGTACCATATGTTTTGCCACAGGGATCTTGCTTATACTGTTCAAGTACAGCTTTGTCGGCTTTATCGTTGAGGCAGTCGGTATACTACAACTCTTTGGAGACTTCTTTGCGATCATAGTGACATTCCTCAGAAGTATGCCAATTATTGGACCAATTCTCTCCCATCCATACGTGGCACCAGTATGTCACCATCATCTCATCACGTCAACTTCAGCACAAATTACTAACTTTAGATCAGACCATAGATAGAATCTCTGGAGTCAGAGTACTTCCTGTTTAATTAAATCGACATACCGATCCTTTCTCAATGGGTCAACTTTCACCAATAGCTCCAGACAATTGCGGATCTCATTGTCCTGCTCACCGGTAATGCCACTGATCAGCTGTCGTATCGATACGATAGTCTTCAGACACCAACTGTTCTCCTTTCCATCTTCTTTCTCAAGCTCGTTCAGTTCATCCACGATGTCTAGTTCACCTTTCAAGATCGTCAGATATTCGTCTTGCGTGATACCTCCAGTGAACACTTTACAGGTGAGCACCCAACGCAAATAAATGAACACACTCTGGTCCTCCGGGTCAGTGAACAGAGCATTATGCAAATATTCCAACTCCTTGCGCAAGAAATCCAATGGGCTTTCTTTTATCAAGCGCCTTTCAAATAGCAATGGGATCAGCTTGGTGCGGTTATGTAATGCAGAGAAGTTGGAGAAATTATTGTTGATCATCTTGGTGGTATAATCAAACTCCTGTAGCGTCAAATCTTGGGTCTTTTCCATTTGCTTGATGATGTATCGTCTGTAAGTCCATCCATGGAAGTTTCTTGGATCTAGTTTGTGTATCTTCTCCACCATCGCCAATTCGTTCGGCCAGTTCACATTAGGGTGGTTTTCTAGTAGCCATACTCGATGGCTCCAAATCCAATACACCTTGGGGAACTTTTGGAACTTAGTCATGTTGAAGATGAGCTCTTTGTCAAAGAATTGGGCCAGTTCATCGATAGTCAAGGTCTCTCTGTAATGATTCGTGATTATGTCTCTGCGGTAGTTCCAAACAGTGTAGAACTCGGGATTTACGTTGAGTAGTTCAGACGTCTTGTCAAACATGGTGGCGTTGTAAAGCGCACTCTGTTTGCCCTTAAGCACTTGTTCCGTCAGCAGCTGGTAATGCTTGAGTTGCTGTTCCTCCCTGCCAGATTGTTCCCTCCTGGCCTCTTCTGAGAGGTGAAACCTCTTCACGCCATGCTTGAATGTTAGCTCAAGCGCTTACTGAAAGCTCATTGAACTCACCATCTTCTCTATCTGTTGTAATTTGGTGATGACGTTTGAATTGTAACAAACAAACAAAACTTGATCATCTGCTCAGCCACGTCGCTCACGGAACCGGACGCATCAGTTAAAATGCCCCCAACGCGCTCACAGGTATCACTACGCGGTTCAGCACAGCTCATAGCAGAGTTCTTTGAATACTCCATCCACTCAATCCTGTACCAACGCGCGATCTACCCTGCAGAGGACTTCCAGCTAGTGCGCAAGTATGGGCTCAACCTACTCGTGAACGAGGACGACGATGTCAAGTCATACGTGAAGCAAATCACTAAACAGCTCTATAGATGGGTATCCCATGACAAGATCACAAGGTTGATTCTGGTAATCATAAACAAGGACTCGGGTGATACTGTCGAAAGGTGGCAGTTTAACGTGAACGTGGAAGAGGCTGAAGGTGAAGAATCAGACATACAGACAGTACAGAAGGATATCCAGGCAATAATAAGACAGATCACAGCTAGCGTAACGTTCCTGCCGGCTTTGAACTCCAGTGATTACACCTTCAATGTGTTGGTATACACAGATTCTGACGCGCCGGTATCGAATGATTGGGTGGATTCTGATGCCAGAGAGATCATAAATGGTGAAAACGTCAAGTTCAAGAGCTTCAATACTAACTGTCACAAAGTGGACACCTTGGTGAGCTACAAATTGCAAGAATAGATCGCATTATTGCCATATCAGTATGCTTTCTTCTTTAGGATAGTTTTGTAGGTTTTTATTCACGAGTACCTCCGTACCAGACCCCTTTGAGCCTAAGCTGAACTTCACGGTGGTGATCATGCTCCTACTGCTAGCCTGAAGTACATGGCTGCTGGATGCCAGCCCTAGGGCCTAGTAAAATGTCTAATCAAAGACTTCTATGGGCAAGCAAAAAAGTCGTACATTGCAATCTCTCCGATACCGACCAACTTGTCTAGGAGTAATCTAATCTTAGAACCACAGACTATGTACCCTTTCTTTGAATGGCACCCAAGAATCTTTCCTTAGCGACTCATCTCTGGTCTTGACAAGCTGCAATAAGATCACCCTTGTTGATGTTCGCTAGTCGACTTAGTAGCCGTCAACAAAGCTGTCAATCCGTGCAATTGATGCACCGGTGGATGGTGCTTTTGTGGTTGATGCTTTTGTGTCTGGGTTCTTTACGCCCTTGAGAAGAGGATCAACTTCTCCGTCATCCCATCTCACCAGGGTGATCCACATTACCAGAAAATCCCGGCACTGACAGTTTCTCTGGAACAGACCTAGTCCCCAGAGTCCCTAGAGTACAAGGATTAAAAGCTCGTTGTGGAGAACGCTGCTCACTTTGACATCCCTTTCCAGTCTAAGGGCTTTGAACTCGTCTCGACTCTGTAGAGGTACTCAGTAGTAGGCGCAATTGATCCTTATCGACCTCAGATCAGTGACTGATGGTTACCCCAGCCATGACCCATGAGCGTTCGAGAGAGAGGAGCTCGACCAGGTCTTTAAGTTCATTGAAAGCACCGAGGGTAACACGGGGAACAGGATCTTAACAATGGGCATAGTCTGGTAAGCCATGCTCAGTATCAGTGGGTAACGAGCACTGCCTGGAATGGCTAGTAGGAGCTACATTGTATAAGCTGGAAGGGTCATTTTTATGATAGGGTAACCCGGAGCCTTGGTGGGATCGTCCGTAGGGTAAGGGAAGAGGGCGATGATCTGGGCCCTGGGGAGGTTTCTGTAGACGAAACTAGTAGTCTGTAGTATGGATTTGGGTGGTGTGGATTAGAGCAGACGCAGCGTGGTGAGTGGATGCGTTGTGAGGGGCTTGTATGGTGGTTGAAAAAGACATGGTCAAGTTTGGGGTTTTCCACCGTGGGCGGCTAGGCGGAGATCACAGGCTGGACGAAAAAAGACGTAGGCGGAGGGTGGCGGTTTTAGGCGAGAAACACGTTTTCGATTTTTGTTTGTCGCCGTGGTCAATAAGTGGTCAAGTTTTTTATTTTTCGCCAGGGAGACCTCCAACTGTTTTTGAGCTTTTGTTTTTTGTTTTTACGACCTCGCGCAACGGGGTACGCAGTTCTCTGTGCCAAATCAATTTCATGTGCCTTCTGTTGTCCGGGGCGAGTACATAATCCACTATCAACTTAACATCGGATTCAGCAACCCCGCATAGGTAGCAAACAGCTCAATGGGTGACGCCCACTAAAATCAGGATTCAGCAGAACTGCATCCAATGACATCATCGTAGAGGCTCAGTAACTCATTTCCATCGCACCATTACCACATCATCGAATCTCCATTTCGCTCAAAGTTAAATTGTGCAATACACTTATGCCGCATCAGCACTACCCAAACGTCGATATTCACCTCAGTGACACTGCTATCATTGCCATCCCATGTATGCAGCGAGATCAGGCGAGCCCACCACGGAAGATTTTAGCGTTTTCTCCAAAAATGAAGTAAAACATTGCTCTAGAACTTTTGGGATGGACATCCATGAGATGAAATTTCACAAAATGTGAAGTTGGTCTACTCGTTCCCTTAATGTTCCCATCATATAGCAGTAGGATGTATGAGCTAAACTAGAGCGAAATGGACTGAAATGGTACATATGGCTGGATTGATCATTCCAGTTTCCATTTCTTGATTGGGCGGACGAAGCCGACGCGTAAAGCGACCAAAGCAAAAAAGATCTACTTTTGGTAATAAAGATCTAACGGGATACGGTCTTGGAACGGGAATACTGATGATAGTTCCACGAACTTAGATGCTATACCCGTGGAAAAACTACCAAACGATAGCCGTGGATGATCAGTTCTACATTGTATTCTCCATTAACCATGAACTCGACTAGAACGGCGTACAATGCTAAATAGCAGATATCTGGATGAATACAAATCTTTTATCCGTTGCCCAGCCCTAATATTGACGACTATTTTTGGGCATCTGAGGCAAGCCCTAGTACAAATTGGGTTTCCACAGTAACACTGTCTCTGCGATAGTCCAGCCTCATATCGGGTACATTGCACCTCTGGATACCATAGTCATCACACTTCTCAGTCTCATATTCACCGCTGACATACTTTATACCAATCCAGTGTCTTTTCAGGTTTGCATCAAACCCTGAAATCAAAACACTATTGCGGCACAACTCACATAGATCAATGCTTGAGAGCTTGTGTATGCTTCCGGCGATGCTGTACTCCTCAATCAACGGCTCACGGGTCAGAGAAGAGAACAAAGGTTTGTCAGTACTCAGGCTCACTCTCATCCCACATTTGAAGAAATCAATTATTGGATGAGACTCATAAGTAACCGCTCTCCCCGTTAACCTCCCATCGTCATTCGTGAATTGCTTACTTTTGTTCCAACATAATGGACTTGTTGAAATCCCCACCTGCTTCAAGTAATACAGGTATTGTAACACCGGGTGATGCTTTAGCTTCTCTGCATTGATAACAGTGTCTGCAAAGAGGAAACTTGACGCCAGGGAGTCCAGAGCATGAGTTTCCGTCAATGCTGCTGCCAGAGGGCGTAGTGTAAGTAGAGTGAGATTCTTGGATGCCCTGAACTTGTTCAAGTTGGTCAGATTCCTGAAGATGTAATACAAATAATATCCGTAAGGTGGGTTCTTCTCGACGTTCCACTCATTAGGCGGCGGAAGATCAGTGAAATCCAGTATGCTGTCATCACCACTCAAATGCGAATCTGCAAGTAAGGAGAGAGCACTCGTCTGTGTTAGGAAGAAGTGTAGGTTGACGTCACTGAGGGGATCAACAGACGCATCAAACAGTGGCTTGAAGATCTTGTCCAGGAATTCTTGGAAGTTTTGAACATCCCCGCAGCGGAAGAGCGATGTGTAGTTCCTTGGAATCCTCACAAGCCACCTGACATTGTAACTAACAAGTTTGTTCTCCACAATCCACCGACAGATAGATGGCCACGATCCTATCGAATGGGCACTGTTGAGCTTCAATGTCAAACCGATCTCACCCAATTGATATTTCGATTTCTCATAATCACTCATCAGCTGCTTCATCATGATACCAAGGTATTCACCATGGATATGGTTGTCCACACTGAGAAACGTTCTGTCGATCCTGACCAGAACTTCTCTCTTTACGATATCGTCATAACTTGTGGTCCGATCATCGACAACTCCCTCATCGGAAGTATGATCGATCAGACCAAACTCGAAAAGATCATCGATGTTAAGTCTCTTCGTTTTATCGTCCGCAAAATACGGCTCAAATAATTGCTGCAGAGAATACTCTCTCTCTCCTTCCACGTACACCACACGGTCCGGCTCCTCATTAAGTTTGTTGTTGATGACATTTAACAAGTGCTTCTTTGACATGGCCATCGTTGAGTCAACATTGTTATCAATCTTTCGAGCGTTGTAGAAGTCTCTATGCGGGTTGATCTTTGTGATATATATCTCCTTACGCTCGTTAAGCAGTGCATATGACTCAAATTTGTCTCGCAGGTAGTGAAGACGCTTCGTGGAGAGCATCTGTGCTATACTGTCCGAGCTTGTATTAATGATCATGATGAGATCTTCCACAAAATCTTGAAAAGAAGGGACGTCAATCGGTTCGTGACCTTCAACGCACCAAGAACCGCAATCATCCCTGATCAAATGGCCTCCGTTTGGGTGATGTTTCAGGTATGGGTCCAGTATTGTTCTTCTGTAATCATCCATGCAGAAACTTTCACCAAAGTAGTGTGGTGTGGCTGCCTCATCATAGTAGTAGTTAGTTTCGCCGTACTCTTCTTCATAATGCCATCCCTTCTGCTGTGGCGGAGGATATGAGGGCCATCCATCCCAATTGATAGGGTTGTCAATCGGCCGCTGCCCTGAAACGGTGAGGTAGCGTTCTCTCTTCTCCATCAATGACTCAAGTCTACCACAAACGTCATGGATCTCGTTTGAGAACTGTTCAACTTGGCCCAGCTCAAGCCCAGGTTGATCCTCAACCTCACTCATGTCATCCACCTCAAACCTTCCCAGAGCAGCCTGTTTGTCAAACCTCGTTTTCATCATCAACGTGTCGCTATTGAGCCCTACTTGATAGTGGTTTCGAGGAATGGCAACGGCATGGCCAAAGTCATACAACACTTGATCGTGGGGTATGAGATCTGCCAGTGTTTCTTTCATTTTAATGGAATGAGCGGCAAGCAGCTCGGTCGGGTTAATGTCATGTCTGCTCATTGTCTTCGTATCTTGTTTTATGTCAATTAAAGGTCTTGGAGCGAGGGAGTTCGAGCCCGAGGACTTCCATTGTGATGTAAATGACCTCCATCCCCGGCGCGAGACACATTGACAGAACGAGTTCGCGAAACTGTCATGTGATCTAAGTGTCTAATCTATAAACTTCTCTTCAAAAAGTACATAAAGACAACATAAGGCACCGATAACAGCAATGGATACGCGGAAGTCAATCACAGAGGCTGATAAGTCCAACTCGCCGAAGCTTCTTACGGCCTCCTTCAACCAGGACTTTAGCTGCTTTACCGTCGGGTACGAAACTGGGTTTAGGGTCTACAACTCTGACCCCATGGATATGAAGGTGAAGAGAGAGTTTGATCAAGAGAACGAAGGAGGCGGTGGCATTGGAATTACACGGATGCTTTATAGAACTAACTATCTGGCCCTTGTCGGAGGAGGTAAGAACCCCAAATTCCCACTGAATAAGGTGATTATATGGAACGACTTGAAGATTAAGGATGCTTTGAACCTCAACTTCTTCAGTGCAGTTTTGAATGTGTTTCTCTCACGAACTCGCATTGTTGCTGTGCTACAAAGCAAGATTTATATCCACAATTTCAGCTCGCCTCCGAACAACATCTCAACCTTTGAAACCTGTGAGAATCCATTGGGTGTGGCGGCGCTTTCACCTGGTGCCTACCAGGGACAGATTTCCAATTCTCAGATCCTTGCGTTCCCAGCAAGGGTAGATGGACAGATCCAGATTGTGGATATTTCTTCGAATGGGAAAGAGCGAAACTTGGTGTCGTTGATTAAGGCCCACAAATCCAAGATACGATGCCTCGCTCTTAACAAGTCAGGTACCATGATAGCTTCTGCCTCAGAAATGGGTACAATCATCCGAATTTACTCTACGCAAACGTGCTCGCTACTCTATGAGTTCAGAAGAGGTCTGGACAGGGCCATTGTATATGCCATGGAGTTTTCACAAAACGGTACCAAACTCGCTGTTCTTTCCGATAAACAAACATTACATGTGTACAACATATCGGGGTCTCAAGAACAGTTGAACAAGCATCACATGTTTAAAAACCTGCCTGTTCCATTGAAGCCAAACTATTTCAACTCCACTTGGAGTTTTTGCTCAATTCACCTCAGAGACGAGGAGAATAAAATTGGCGATGATCGTGGTGTTATCGGCTGGTCCGGTGAAAACTCGATCATCATCGTCTGGAAAGGTCGTGCCAAATGGGAGAAGTATAGTATTGAGGAACAAAGCACATCCGAGGATCCCACGAAAAGTTATCAAATCGTTAAAGACGGTTGGAGAAGCTTTACTGATCTATAATAGTTTTTCATTAATTCATCTGCGATGCATACACTTTCGGCAACCTAGGATCATTCTCGAAGTGCTTACCGTTGTAGCGGCGTACAAATCTCTGTGGATCGAGTGCGTTTGTAAATTTGATCAACCAAGTTGATATACCAGCAGCCTTGTCAGTCTTACCCACTGGGTCTTCGGAGGTGTCCAACTCATACTCCCATAGCATCGTTTTTAACGTCTCAGCTTTTATGAAACTTGGGAACCCACTTACCAGAACATAGTGTGATCTCGGCGTCCTCTCTATGTATGTCACATTAAAAGTGTGACTTGTAGAATCAATGTTGAATGACTCGTCAAACTGTGTCTGTAGCATATGCAGTTTCTCCTCCGGATTGCACATCTCCAAGTAAAAGTTGACACCATTGATTGTCTTTCCCAGAGTCTCGAGGAGGTAGGCTGATGCGTGCTGGTGGGAGTCAAACAAGAGGAAGTATCCACCCTTGGGTAGCATGGTATCTTTGTTTCTTGCCTGGAAAGCTTTCATGGTGAGCTCGGAAGCAAGGGGAGAGGACCCTAATAACTTAGTGAAGTCTGACTTATGCAGCAACTGATTCCTCGTTCTGAAGAGGAGAAGATTAGACTTGGCCTTCACCTGGCGTACTGGGAGCGACGCACTAGCATCATTAAGGCTTGAGGCCGTGAAGCTCGGAGCTGCACCAACCTCCTTGCGTACAGCCGTCAGAGACTCCGCCGTTTTGCGGGAGATCGGTGGCTGCAGCGCTTTCAGTAGCTGTTTGACATCATTAAGAGAGGCTTTGCTCATTTGTGTGTGCGGAGATGTCTTCAGGAACTTGACTCGAAGTTGGGCTCAGTCAATGATCCGATTCTAGAGTACAGAATTACTCCACGATCCAGTCCACAAACGGCAGATTTCCGGATTTGGAAGAAGCGCGATAATATTTCCAAGTTTTCGCCGCCTCGGAAGCCCCAAACCCCCCCATTTCTGATCTTAGTACAAACGCCGCTAAACCAAATCTTCCCGCACCGAGCAAAAATCCCCCACAGGCTCACTCAGAGTCACATAAAGACACTGTCCCACTTGTACATATACCAGGCGGTGAAGCCACCAACTTTCTGTACATAATGACCGGTGAGTTTATATTTCCAGAACTCCAGCCAGAGCTCTTACTGACGCCACAGCAGAGAACTCCACTTGGGAGCATACGACTACCGAAAGGCCCTCGGCCCTCGACCAGATTGACCCCGATCTTGGTTCTATTATCTCATCTCTGAGTGCAAGTTCCAACGCCAACAAAGAGGCTGCCAACGACTACGGCAGAAGAAACTCCGCTTCGTATGCTGGCTCGGATGCTGACAGCGACAACAACGGCGCCTTTGGTTTCAAACGCGGGACACTCTCTTTGGGAGGAGCCAGTCAAAACGGTGGAGTATCCAGAATACAGAGCAACATGTTTGGTGCTGCTTCGATCTCTGGTGGAATCCCATCGCATCCACATTCTGCAACTTCCGGCCGATTCTTGGAGAAGTTCTCCGCTGTGGCTGATGCCACGCGTGAGGTGGAACTCCGCGGTGGAGGTCTAGGATCACTATCTATTGGAACTACCAGTGGACGTGTTCCAAGCTCGAGAAGAACATCGTTCTTGACTCCAGAGGGAACTGTTCCATCTAAGCCATTTCTGGAAAGCACCAATGCCTCATTGGACGAAAGTTTAAATGGGTCGCTGTCAATGCAAGCGGGAAGACAGTCAATATCGGAGAAAATTGATAACTATCTCTCAACCAACGGCTCTCCAAACCAGGCCTATAAGAACGCAACAGCAGGAGGACGTGCCATGTCCGTCTCCTCTGACGTGAGATCTGAGCATAACTCTGTCCTTTCAGATGTGAACGACAATAACGTGAACAGCTCAAACATCTGGAACACTCAGTCTGCGGCGTCTGCGGCGACATTTACTCCCATGTACGATCAACAGGGCATGATGAATGCGCCATCACGAGGCTACCCATCGCAATATCACCCTCAGATGTTCCCCTTTGGTTTCCCTCCGTTCCCATTCATGCCTATGATGGCGCCACCATTCAACGGCAATATGACACCGTCCCCAGGAATGCCACATGCTGTTGTGCGCAATGACGATGGTGAGGACACTAAGGATGAACCCGGTGAGACCAAGGGCCCAGTCCATCCACAGGCATTGCAACCACAACCGGGATTCAATGCCAATGGTTCACCATTTATGTATCCGCAGTCATTCTCTCCATATTCTTTCATGTCTCCCCCACCGATGGCGGCGAACATGATGCCTGTACCACCACCGGCACCGGCACCGGCACAGCAGCAGCAGCAGCAGGTTCCACCCCCACAGCAACAGCCACACCAGGGAAGAAGAACCCGGTCTCCAAAGTCTTCCTCACCATCTGCTGGCCGTGGTGGGTACCAGGGAGGTGCAGGTCGTGGCGGCAAGGCAAAGATGCAGTTCTACAGAAGTCCAATCCTCGAAGAGTTCCGTAATTCTAACAACAAGAACTACCGACTCAAGGATATCTTTGGTAATGCCATCGAGTTCTCTAAGGATCAGCACGGCTCGAGATTCATCCAACAGGCACTTGGAGATTCCACCGAGGAGGAGAAGGAGGTTTTCTTCAATGAGATCCGCGATATCGCTACTGAGTTGATGACAGACGTGTTTGGTAACTATGTTATCCAGAAGTACTTTGAGTACGGATCCAACACACAGAAGCAAGTGCTTCTGGGAGAGATGGTTGGCAAGGTGAGAGAACTATCGTTGCAGATGTATGGATGCAGAGTTGTCCAGAGAGCGATCGAATATCTGGAGTTGAAGGACCAGGTTACCATTGTTGAAGAGCTCAGAGAATGTGTTCTTCCATGTATCAAGGATCAAAATGGTAACCATGTGATCCAGAAGGCGATTGAAAAGATCCCAATCGCCAATGTTCAGTTCATCTTCGAGTCTCTGAGAGCGCATGTGTATCACTTGTCAACCCATCCATATGGCTGCCGTGTTATCCAGAGACTTCTAGAGTACTCTAGGGTCGAGGACCAGGAGTTCATCCTCAACGAGCTCAACAAGTACACTTACTTCCTCATCCAGGACCAGTACGGAAACTACGTCATCCAACACATCATTGAGCATGGGAAGTCCAAGGACAAAGAAGTGGTCGTGAAAGTTGTGTCCGATGCCGTTGTGGACTTGTCCAAGCACAAGTTTGCTTCCAATGTCGTAGAGAAGTGCGTCATGTTCGGAAATGATGCACAGATTGCCCTCATATTGGAGCAAGTTCTTGTTAATAACGACAAAGATGATGATTCCCTCGTTGATGAGCGCTCGCCATTGGGGCTCATGATGAAGGACCAGTTTGCGAACTACGTTGTTCAGAAACTCGTAGAGGTTTCCAAGGGCAAAAAGAAGCGGATCTTGATCAAAAAGATCAAACAATACCTCAAACAAATCTCCAAGCCTAACTATGGCAAGCACCTCGCCTCAATTGAGAAGCTCATCCTGCTTGCCGAGACCGCACAGCTGTCTGATGACGAATGACAGCTGCTTTATATAGTGATCATTATACATATGTTAATAGTATACGACCCACTTAACAGACACTGGAGTTTGCCCCAGATAAAACAAAGTTACCCTGTCTCACCCCACCCCCTACACGTGCAGCAGGATTAAATTCATGGAATCAAAGGTTATTGTCGAAGCCTCCGAAGAAGCGTAAAAATGGCGGTGAATCGTGTCAGTTTGGGACTTGACAGATTCGCTTTGTACCCTGTGTTTGCTAAATGGAGAGTTGGCGATGTCCTATTGATCCCGGTTGTCTTTCTGCTCAACAGCTATCTCTACTACTTCACTGCGCCCTTCGAAAGACAGTTTGTGATTAGCGACATTACCATCAACCATCCGTTTGCAGAGCATGAAAGAGTACCCAATGAAATGAACATGATATACTCGCTAGCAATTCCAGTGGTGGTAATTATAGTTGTGACAGCTATCTTGGGTGACCCTAAGCACAGGTTTTACCTTGGATACATCTCCATATTGGGACTGTTTGTGTCATTCTTTGTGAACGAGCTGTTCACCGACTCCTTGAAGAATTGGATTGGAAGACACAGACCTGACTTTATCGCCAGATGTATACCGCGAGCAGACGCCCCTATAGACATTTTGGTGTTTGCGAAAGATGTATGCACGACAAAGAAACTCAACAGACTTGCTGATGGATTCAGAACCACGCCATCGGGTCACTCAAGCACGGCATTTGCTGGATTGGGTTATCTATCGCTTTGGCTCATGGGCCAGCTTCTCACTGAGCATCCTTTGACAGGCTCATGGAGGAAAGTGTTCGCCCTGGCACCAGCGTTAGGAGCAGCGCTCATTGCACTGTCAAGAACTGAGGATTACAGACACCACTTTGTTGATGTCATCCTCGGCTCTCTCTTAGGTGCCTGTGTTGCACACTGGTCATATAGAAGAAACTTCCCAGAGCTCACAAGTAACAAAGCTTTTAAACCACACTTAGACGATAGTGACGTTGCAGCAGTGGAGAACGCAATTAGTTGTGCTGATGCTGGTGAGGACTTGGATTATTTGCTGAGAAGCCAGGGAAGCGAGGCTTGATAGTGGGCCCCCACTGTATGTCGTATCACGCACCTATGACTCAATGGGCATTTACTCACACGAATCATATTTAAACATCTGAGCTCCTCTATACTAGCTCTATTTAGTAAAGCAAGGGTGGGCGATCCGGCTGTGTAAGTACCAGCGTTCAGTCTGTTCCCGATCTGCCCTTAAAGGGAATCCTTCCGGGTCCATCCTGTCATTATTCGCGGCTTTTCGGTGTTGTAATCTCGCGATATCAAAGACCGCATCGGGACTTTAGCCACCAATCCTTCAGCGTCAACCTTTCCTTACTACCACCATTCAACGGGCCTGAATTCTCTGGTTGCCAACTGTCAATCATTGTCGCTCCGACTTTACTCGCATCCCTACGGAACATGTCCATTTGAACATCTCTGATAGAGTGAGTCTGCCTCATCGTGATGAAGAAGGTGCATACTAACCCTCACTAGGACCGTTTGAATACTATTGAGACACTTCGATTGATCATCAGAATCAATCCACTAGAACTAAGAACACTATAGGAGCACCAATATGCTGGACGGCCGTACCCTCGAGGACTACTATGAGGTGCAGCGAAACGAGGTGGATGTACTGGCCTCCATCTATATGGAAGACTTCGTCGACAAAACAGATGCCACAAGCGCCTGGAACAAGAAGCCTTCGCCTAGGTTTGAGTTGAGACTTAGGTCAGATGTCGATGGCGACGAAGCTTGCGCTGCTTTGACTGTAAGGGTGCAAATGACGCCCACATACCCAATGACACCGCCTATAATCACCTTCAAGGATATCAGTCATGTGCTTGGTAGCCAAGTTCAGTCACTACAGAAGTTTATCAAGGAGAAGGTCAAAGAGCTTCATGGGTCAGAGATGATCTTTGATATCACAGACCACATAAAAGAGAAGCTTAATGAATTCCAGAGTACGGTCAACACAAATTCCCTCGAGGAGGAGAGACTGCTCAGAATTCAAGCTGAAAGAGAAGATCAGGAGGCTCAAGAACGGAAACTGGCTGCTCGTGATGAGAATGAAAGGCTAAAAAAGATGGAGATACATCAGAATCTTATCAAGACTGAGATGGAGAAGAGACACAAGAATTATGAGTTGGATACACAAGGCAACGACGAGGTTGACCATGCATATATGCTGCCACCAAAGGAGCTTATAGACTCTCAACAGGCACATGTGTTTGACCGCGTCATTACTGCCCGGTTGTCGAGCAACATAACCCTCAAGTTCAAGGCCGTGGTGAATTGTTTACATGCTAAGCCCACAGGATTGCTTCATTTTGCCAAGCAAACAATTGTGAAGCCATACTTGACTGCAGACTCACATCTCTCTGAAATGTATCAACGTGACTTCTCGCTTATCGAAGACCAGTCGCTGCTGCTGCTAACGGAGATCAACCTGGAGAATCAGTTCTTTGGAACACATGCTGGAAGACAGGAGATTCAGTACTTGGAAAGGGAGCTTGATAGCTTGGCCAACATGTCACATGAAAACTTGTCGTCATTGTATGCCTACAGCATTGAACCCGTCGAGGAGAAAGGACAGGTGTACAAGATCAAGATTCTCACGGAATACTCTTCGTCCGGGACTCTACAAGATTTACTCGCTACTATCAAATATGCAAACTTGGCCAATGCGAGATCGTGGATGCTTGAACTAATCAGCGGCCTTGACTACTTGCATGGATCTGGGCTGACACATAAAGCTATCAACCTCGCTACCGTGGTGTTTGTGAAAAACAGCGATACTGATGCACTAAGAGTCAAGTTACAACATCCAACGTATGGATATCGCTTGGTGAAAATGCTGACAGCGCATCCTAATGTGAAGACTATGAAGAACTTGACGCCTCTCAGTACTCTGTGGAAGGCACCAGAGCTCAAGGGAAAGAATCAACCTCAAGCTAAGACTGATATCTGGGATCTAGGCGTCCTGTTTGTCGAGATCATTGCTGGAAGTCAAGTGCTGTCAAACTTTGCCACTCCAAAGGACTTTATCAGCGTGACATCCTTGGAGGACTCGGTGGAGGATTTCATCCTATCGATGCTAGCAGAGAAGTCAAGGAAAAGGCTTGATGCACTGCAATTGAACGCCACCAAATTTTTGAGAACCAATATCGATCAGATCAATCCAAATCTCATAAGGACTCCGGCTGGAGGATATGACGATTTCGGCACAGCTCTGGAACCCACAATGTCTGGTGGTTCTAACCATTCTTCCAAGGTGAGGCGCAGTTTCACGAGTACTTCCAGGGCATCATTTGTTGGCAGTGCCATTCCACTCTCTCGGTATGCGACGGACTTTGAGGAAAGTGAGTTCTTGGGTAAAGGTGCATTTGGTGAAGTCGTCAAGGCCAGAAATAGACTAGATGGTCGATTCTATGCTATTAAGAAGATTCGACACACAGAGGACCGGTTGGCTTCGATATTGAACGAGGTGCTGCTGTTAGCGAAGTTGAACCATCAATATGTTGTGCGCTACTTCAATACTTGGGTGGAGAATTACGACTACAAAACAGACAACGCTATTGCTTCCGATTCTGAATCAGAATCAGAGATGAGCGAAGTGATTGAGCGCACGGAGTCGCGCCACTTGACGCTTTCTCGAATCGAGAGCTTTAGTCGTCCGAGTGTAACAGGAACGTTTGACTTCATATCTAACTCTTTCCAAGATGGACCTGAGATCGAGTTCGCCAATGACTCGGATGATGTATGCAGTGATGAAGAAAGCGAAACTTCTGATTCGGATCATGACCCCCAGCCCAAACTGATGAAGTCAGCAAGGTTGAAAAACAAGATCATGTGTACTCTTTTCATTCAGATGGAGTATTGCGAAAATCGCTCGTTGTACGACCTCATTCAGGAAGGTGGGCTACAGGAATCCCGTGATGAATACTTCAGACTTTTGCGAGAAATCTTGGAAGCCCTGAAACACATTCACGCTCAAGGTATTATCCACAGAGATTTGAAGCCGCACAATATCTACATCGACCAGTCCAAAAACATCAAAGTTGGTGACTTTGGTTTGGCAAAAAATGTCCACCACGCTCTTGTGGAGAAGCTGACCAGACCAGAAGAGAATTCCATGATGTCTGGGGATCTCACATCTGAGGTTGGGACTACTCTATATGTTGCTAACGAAGTTTTGCATGGAAATGGTTCATACAACGAGAAGGTTGACATGTACTCGCTTGGTGTGATCTTCTTCGAAATGATTTACAAGCTGACTACCGGTATGGAAAGGGTTCATGTAATAGTTGGCTTGCGCAAACCCTCCATCGATTTCCCTCCAGAATTTCCACAAGAAAAGAGTCTCGAGAAGGGCTTGATCCGTCAGTTATTATCTCACAATGGTGAACAACGTCCTTCAGCTGAGACATTGTTGAACTCAGGGCTGCTACCGGTGAAGGAGCAAGATCAGATCGTAAAAGAAGCTCTCAAGAGTTTGGCTGATCCATCTTCACCTTGGCAAGAGCAGGTAAGAAATACTCTCTTCTCACAACCTTACAGCTTGGCCAACGATATCTTGTTCGATAAGCCGAGAAGGGAAATGACAGCCTCAAACCATTTACTCAACGCCGCCATGGTAGATGAAATTGTTTCCGTTTTCAAGATTCATGGATCCGTCGAAACAAGGGACCAACCTCTTCTATTCCCAAAGTCGCCACTTTATTCAATTCATAACGTCTATGAATTGTTGGATAACACCGGCTCGGTGTTACAGCTTGCCTACGATTTAACTTTGCCAATGGCCAGATATCTCTCCAAGAACAGGATCTCTCTCGACAAGGTCTATAGGGTTGAGTATGTCTACAGACCTGACAGCGCAGCCTCAAGTTCAGAGCCTGCCAAGTTCATTGAGGTTGACTTTGACATCATTTCAGAAGATTCTACAGACTCAAGCTATCACGATGCTGAGGCTATCAAGGTAGTTGATGAGATCATTACAATTTTCCCCGTGTTCAGTAAAACGTCTACTTCCATTATTGTCAACCATTGTGGCATTCTTGAGTGCATTGCTGACTTTTGCGGTATTGACAAAGCGCAGGTCCAGATTGCTATGGGAGTGATGAGCCAGGTTGGATTCACCAAAACGATGACTGCCGCAAAGAATGAGCTGAGATCCCAGCTAAAGATTCCAATGACTGTGCTCCAGGATCTCGAACTCTTTGACTTCAAATTACCCCTTGATCAGGCGAGACGAAGGGTGAACAAACTTATGGTTGATAGCGTTCACCTCTCCAAGGTTGAACAGTACTGGAAGTATCTTGCAAAAGTGTTTGATTACCTCACGAAGTTCGGTGTTGAATCCTCAATTTACGTTTCTCCTTTGAGCAGCTTCAATTCTGCATTCTACCTTGGTGGGATCATGTTTCAAGCAGTAAAGGAGGACTCACCGAGATCTATCATTGCTGCAGGTGGACGATATGATAGCTTGATCCAATATCTGTCCAGACCTACAGGTGGAAGAGGCCATACTCAGCATGCTGTCGGTTTCAACCTAGCCTGCGAGCAGATTTTCACATTGATGAGATCATACCTGAAAGTGGACAATCACAACAAGAAGTCCAAGCACCGCGGCAGATACTTGAAGGATTCTCAGACATCCAATGAGTGGCAACCAAGAAGATGCGATGTCCTTGTCACAAGTTTGAGCAATACTGATGTCTGGAAGTCGTCTGGCATTGATATGCTGAGGAAGTTGTGGGCAAACAACATCTCTGCCGATCTTTTAAGGGACTGTCATGGACTTGAAGATATATTGACCAGTGCTACTCGTGATGGTGCTAACTGGATTGTGCTTATAAAGCAGCAGAACACAACTTCTAGTAAGAAGAAGTTTAAGCCGCTCAGATTGAAGAACATTGAAACGTCTGCAGATGTCGATGTGGATGAAGTCGAGCTCTTCAACATGCTACAAAGTGATATTAGGGACAGAGACTCTGGTGGAGGCCAACTCCCTGGCTCCTCTGGGCAAGATTTATATGGCACGGAGAACGGATCGGATGATAGCTTGTCTAACACCATGTGCCAGTCACTGACGTTGAACGACCAGAAGGTGGTGTTTATCTCAAACAATGCATCGAGAAGCGTCAAGAGCTCCCTCAAGAAAGACAAGAACTCCATTGAGGCCAGTGCAAGACAGGCAAACTTCAGCATTATAGAGGGTCTTTCAGACGCCCCGATTATAGCTCTGGATATGCTGAAGGATGAGGTGATGGATATGATCTCAATCACATCAATCAGCCATGAGAATGAATGGCTGAGAAGAGTGGGTGGTGCCTCTAGTTCCACACCAAGATCGTTTGTATCATCCATCTACAACGCTCTTTCAAAGGAGGCCAGTAAAGGGATTAGATGGATTATTCTTCACTGCCCAAAGACGGGAAAGTCATGTATCTGCGATCTAGCCAGATGATTGCCACCAGCATATATTTAATTAATATAGATTTGAAAATCGAATCATTAGGTACCTAACCATATCCAGGGAGCAGCTCACATAGTTGTGGTGGTCCGTCCTTGCAGCTTTCGGGGGGTTGTGTCTATTATCATCTGTACACCAATATCCAGCCGGGTAATGGCTCGCTTATGTAACGGCTGCCCCTACCGACTTTACGTCTGCGAGTACATGATCGGGGCTGATACCGGGAAGGAGACCTGGAAGTTACGGCTAACAACTTTGAACCAGCGAAACGTCCGCCAAAGTGCCATCACATTGATCGACTTTTAATAATTGCTCGGTTAATACACTTGACAGTTTGATTCCGCGTGTCGTACCGATCAAAGTTCTCTTCAAAGCACATTCGATCGGGTATAGGGGTAAAGATGAGCGATCTACAACCGCCATTCTGGACGAGGGCTGTTTATGCCTACAAGTCAGATTATGAGGACGACCTGAACTTTGAAGTTGGTCAGCTTGTGCAGATTATTGCCATTGAGGATGACGAGTGGTTCAGTGGGCAGTACACTGACAGCAAAGGAGTTGTCCAGAAGGGGCTGTTCCCCAAGAACTTTGTGAGTGGTGTTGCAGAACCTGGGCAAAGCGAATCGCTTCCAAAGCAGCATGAGCAGGCTGATGCATCGGCTGAACAGGAATCACCCGTGGCAATTGAGTCGAGTGAGTCGCAGCCGGCCCAACAGCACCACCAGTCCCGGCAACCACTCTCATCGAAGGTACCTACGTTCGCTGCCGAATCCAGTATTCCACTCCCTACTGCAAAGGTTGCTGAGAAGTCCACTGTAAAGAAGTCATACCAAGGCGTTCCATCTTCTTACGTCCCACCCTCTTTCAGCAAAAAGGAGACAACAGCGAAGAAGGAGATACTCCATCACTCGTCGTATGTTCCACCAGTTTTAGGGCTGAACAGAGCAAAGACCCAGGAGAAAAATGACGCGCCTGCATCTCACCCCGTCACAAGCTTCCATGACGAAACTGACGCTGACGAGGGTCCAAAGCTGAGTCTCAAGGAGAGAATCGCTCTGCTTCAGAAACAGCAGCAGGAGGAGGCCGAGAGACAAGCTGCGGCTTTGAAGAAGAAGACGGAAAGGGCTACTGAGAAAGCCGAAAAAACTGAGTTGACGAGAAGAGCCTCGCTAATCTCAAACTCTACAGGCGTTGCATCCATTGCAGGAACCATCGATGGTGCTGACATTGATGCCACTGATGTCGGTGATGACCTTGTTCCAGCCTCCCTTGAAGGGGACTCTCATGAAGCGCTAGAGATGCCAACCCAGGAGGAGGGTGACGAAGAAGCAGAAAAGGAGGAAGAAGAAGGAAATGAAGAAGGAAACGAAGAAGGACCGTTAGAGGAAGAGGACGAGGAGGAAGAGGAAGATACCGAAGAAAGCAGAAGAGCAGCATTAAGAGACAGAATGGCTAGATTGGCCGGTCCTGGTGCAGGCGGTATGTATGGCGGTGGCTTCAATCCCTTTGCAACAGGCCCTTCTGGCGGCATCCCAAAAGGTCCACCAGCAAAGAGACACACTGCAGCCAGAAGCGAGGCGGAGGAGGTGAACCTTCCTTCTGCGCCAATTCCCGTCATGTCATTTGGCGGAGCTGCTCCAGAAATCCCAAAGGCTTTACAGAAGGATACGGAAAAGCAGGATGAACCAGAGGTAGAGACCGAAGCAAAGGATGGAAGTGACAATAGTGAAAGTACCGAGTACCAGGAGGCGGATCATGAGAAATTTCAACCCGTCGATCCAACAATCTCTGAACCTCGTTCAGAAGTCCCGGACGCAGAACACGATCCAATCCCACCAATACCAACCAGCCATAAACCCGATGAAAACACTGAGGTACTTACAGGATCCTTAGCTGACAGGCTGACAGGCTTGGATATTGTCGAACCAGGGAAGCAGTTATCTGAGTCTGCCGTAGAGGGGGATGATGAAAGAGAGAAAGACACTTCTGATGATGATTTCGTGCAGCACGACAGTCTACTGGAGAAATCTGAGGCCACTATGCCTGCCCCAAGGCTCGGTGTATCATCAGGATTCGATTCTGAATACACTACCGGATATGAGTCCGATGACGATGTTTTGAAGGCGGATGAATCAGTTCTCCCACATGCTCCACCGGTGCCATCAGGCATACCCATTTCTGCCATCCCACCGGCCCCTATCCTTCCATTTCTCCCACAGAGAACACCAAGTAAGGCTGCGCCGGTACCTCCTCCTCCTCCTCCTCATCCAACGGGTGCTGTGCCGCCTCATGCTACAAAACTCCCACCGCCGCCACCAGTGCCATATGCTAGGGACTATGAGACTCCGACGAGACCAACTGTTGATACATCCAGTCGTTTCACTGGCGAGACCGTATCTCCATTGCAGTCACCAACAGTTCCATTCCATCCACCTCAGCCTGACCGTCCAGCAGGTCCAGCGCCTGCTGGAATACCTCCCGTGCCTGCTCCTCCGCGTAACACAGCATTGGTTTCATCTCCAAACACTGCAGCTCCTTCACCGCCGTCCGCTGGATTGAGAAAGGCATCAACGTTCTCAGATGGACAGCAAGAGAAACGTGGATCCATCTCATCTAGAACCACGATCCCGGTGGGAGACAATTTGGATCTAGCTTCTCAATGGTGGCTTAAGGGCAAAGAACTGCCCCCACTCTTGCAGTCCCGTGCCGGGAAGGATCTCATCTTTGAAGTTGATGAACATAAAGTGAACAAGAGGGGTGGGAAACAACTGGTATTACGGGATTACTACATCCTTCACCAGGATAACTCACAGACAATAATCAACGTGAGTTTCGAGGCGCAAGATCCACAGGGTACAGTTCAAGTATCTCAGAAGGAAGAACTGTCCCCAATTCTGACTAAGAAGATTTTGCATGCCTATTCTCAGTCCATAGGTGTGACAGTGTTCCGAATTGCCACCCATCTACTGAACTCCACGGTAAATGGCCCATTGATTCCTCATATCCTATCGCAGATCCCTGGTGTTCTTCCACCTGTTGGACTTCGAAGCTATGGTGCCACGATCTATTCGAACAACAACAACACTGAGGTTCATCAATTGGATGACTTCAAGCCAGGTGACGTGCTTGCAATCAACAAGGCCAAATTTCAAGGACACAACAAGCTTCGCCAGAAGATTGTCTATGATGTGGGCAGCGGAGGTTCACCATTTGCTGCTGTGATCACCGAGTACGATGAGGAGAAGCGTAAGTTCCGCGTTGTGGAGTTGGATCCTAATGGCAAATGCAGACATTCGAGCTACAAGCCTTCTGATATGAAGAGTGGGAAGATCAAGGTGTTCAGAGTTGTTGGGAGGGATTTTGTTTTATGGTGAACATAGTGCTAGTGTAAATCATGGTCATGCATCATGGCGTTATGGTCTATATATATACAAGTTTTTATCTTCAAACACCTAGTTCTTTTACGAACTTGACAGCATCATCGACAAGATGCTGGAAGTTATCTTGGTCCAATTCATCTTCCTTGCCAACCATTATCACTTCAGAGGTGGAACCACCTAGGGAACCACCTTCGATGACTGCGTATGTGACAAGTCTGCCCATATACTCCAAATCCAACTGCTTTCTGTGACACATGGTGACATGGTCATATCGCACTGGTTCATCAACACCTGGAAGGTTCACTTCGACATATTCAGGAACAGATATCTGTTGTTGTCCACTGAACTGCAACTTGGCAGCTTTGAGGAACTCTTTAATGCCTGGTTGGCCTTGTAACCATTCACTTTCGCTCACAAATGTATCAGCTAGGTCAACCATTTCAGATTTCACAAACTTTAGATCACTAACAGCCTGTGGTATTGAAACCATTGAGTTTTGATCATTGGTGATGCATAAAACCTGTAGGGAATCCTTCGCTACGCATTCATTCTCATCCAAATCGAACCAGAATTCCAATGGGGGATATTTCATATAGTTCCCAGTCTCGTTATAAGGTGAAGGTAGGAATTTGATTTGCACGTAATACGTGTGGTTGTCCACTGTCATGTCAATATCCGACCCTTCAGTTTGATATAGGGGTAATTTCATCACCTTTTCATGGATGAATGGTACGTCCGTGTTCATGATGGTCTTTCCCTGTATGCTTTTGTCATTAGAAGAATGAAGGATTTGGCCAAATGCGACTGCAGTGACTGCCTGTTTATCCTTGATCTGTGAGAGAACAGTATGTGGAGCGCCGTTCAAATCTTTGAAGATCTTTGACCCGTCAATTTTGATCTCAGGTAAAGGGAGCCCTAGCATATTTGGTTGTTTGAGTCTGTACCATGTCTTCTTCCTATGGATCCAAGGCAACGACTGGTCTGGACGTGTTTTAAAAAATTTCACACACTCTGAATCATTGTCAATGTGTACATTCATCTTGGTGAATGGATTATAGTCAAGAGACCATAGGATCATTCTCTTTGCCTGCGAGAATTTCTTATCCCCAAGGCTCGACATTTTGTATACATGATCTGAGTCATGATCTTTTTCAAAGAATACACCTGTAAGCATTTGAATATCCTCCAAAGGGAGACTCTCACCAGTCACCTGGGACAGTTCTTCAACTTCACCCAAATCAACATATTTTTCAATGCGGTTCTTGAACAACGAGCTCAAGGCAAGATCTATGTATTGCAAGTGTCCCTCGTTGGCACTGACAGTTAAGAGCAATGACACCGGATAGAGTACTATTCTCACGTTAGCTCTCACCCAATTTTGAATAATGGAGCCATGGTTGACGAGTAGAAACATCTCCTTCTTGGACAGGTGGAATGACTTTGTCTGGATCAAATCATCCTGTGGGTTAATATCCATTGAAACGTTACAACCCCAACATGTCTGAACAATAATATTCACCAGTCGTCTCTTGGAGATCTTTGACGATTGAGGGGTCCTTGGGTATTCGGAACTCATGTATTTCTTGATTTGGTCCGTTGAGAATTCTGACCAAAGATCACCAGTCACTTGAAGGTATCTCTGTTCTGATATATCAGATTTAACCGGACGATGTGAGTTGATTGTATCGCACAGTTCTTGCAAGGATGCTGATGGCGAGACCTCACTGACATCGAGAAGTCTGGAGGTTCGCTCCTGGATCTGTGTTAGGTCTAGCAGATTCGGAATCTGCTTTGGCTTCCGCTCACGGTTTCTATTGTTGTAAAGCTTTGATTGATGCCCATCCAGTATCACCAAGTTCTGCCTTATAGGTGCCTTCTTCTTACCCTTTCCGAGCTTTGTGATGACAATAGGGATCTCGTCTCGTAACACACGCGTTGTGTGCAGTAGTCTGAGGGATCTCAACATCAAGCGTTGCCGGGTTAGATGCACTCGTAGACCTGGGGGAAGTGAATTAAAATCTTTCTGCAGAGAGCATGAGTACAAAACAGGTCACGTGATGATTACATAATAGATTAGTAAGCCTATTTCAGCCGCTGCAACTCTTCCGCATACAATCATAGCTAGCACAAAGAACCAGGTATAGGAGGCTGGTTGTATTATGGGGCTCTACTGATCTATCATCTATGGATCTACAAGTATTCTATGCAGGAATATCGTAAATTTCGTTTTGTGGGTCTACCCACTAATCAAGCATAGCCACCAAGGCCAAAAGTCTTAATGGCCTTCTCGGCCCCAAATGGCCAGAAGAGGGCAGAGCCAAGGGCACCAGCCCACATGGCCACAACAGGTACCTTCTTAGCATAAAGACGTGCGTATTGTGTAATGGCACCAGCGTTGATTGTGACTCTGACTTGCTGGGAACCCATCTGCTTAGCAGCGTGGAGGGCAGCCGTGGATCTGAGTACTTGGGATGTGAACATTGTTATTTGTTGTTTGGTTGTTTGGTTGTTGTAGTTGTAGCTGTGGCTGAACTTGTCTGTATATATAGAGGGGAAGCAGCAGTTAGCAACAGCTGCCCCATTTATAGTCCCTGATGGCAGCTCAAGTGGAGTTCCAAGGTGGTGCCATATTGTGCTGCTTTTTGGTAGGGAGACACCAGAAATCACGAGATTTCGGGAGACGATGACAGTTGGGGGAGGGGGGCAGAATGGATCGGTTGTGAGAGTCATTCAAAAGGGCACATAGCATCGTGGACAGTGGTTCCTATGATGGATTGTCTTAGTCCACTGCTCACACCGATCGCCGATCCCTTGGATGTAGATCTTTTTTAGTTTCTCTGCCCTGCGCGGGCCATTTCGGGGGGCGCAAAAAGTCACCAGATTTTTGTAGTTGCTGAGACCGGCTGACCAGCTGACCAGCGGGGCAAACCGGGGGATGAGTGAGTGTGGACCAATCAGTGCGTTGAACTGCAGCTGAGAACTAAGAACCTGCCCATGTCCATGCACCGCAAGGGGTAATGGAACCCGTGAAAACAACGTAGCCCGCATATCTGTTTACCCAATGCATATCGTCTATGTCACCAGGTTCTTGTTGCGCTGACCAGCAATTCCTTCAGAGTATACAACCACAAAACCAATGCGACTCAAGCATATCCCGCCTTATCAGAACACAAACAGGCTCTTTGTCAAAGGTCGATGGCTCCATCGGAAACTGCTCGACGTGATATTGGATGAGTTCAAGACAAGGGATGAACAGTTCCATCTGGACCAGATCCAGAAGGGTCGAGTAAGCATCATCAGACAGGGCAATGCCATCACTGGCGACGGTCTACTTGCTCTCGATTTACAGAACAAGGACATTCTGCAAATGACAGTGCACAAACACGAGCCCGCCATAGTCGATTCCCCTATAAGGATCATCCATGACTCGCCAGACCTACTCGTGGTGAATAAACCGTCATCCATACCAGTGCACCCAACGGGCCGCTACTTCCAACAGAGCCTCACTGAATCTCTAAGGCCCCAGTACGGAGACTTGTTTCTCTGTCATCGTCTTGACAAGCTCACGTCTGGAATCGTAATCCTATCAAAGTCATCGCAGTTGGCTTCCCAACTACAACAACAGATCAAGGACAAATCGGTGGAAAAATACTATTTGGCACGAGTCTCGGGAGCATTCCCACTGTCCATGCAATGTGATGTACCAGTGGGTAACATTGACACTAAACTTGGGTTCCAGAATGGCGTAAAGATGAAAAGAGAGGCCCATACAAACTTCCACATGTTGAAGTACAATAGCGAGCTGGATGAATCCATCGTACTGTGCAAGCCGCTCACAGGAAGGACTCATCAGATCCGCATACATCTTAATTACTTGGGCCATCCCATAGTCAATGATCCTCTGTATGGCCCTCAAGCATCACAATTACGCTCCAAATTGATCCATGGTACCGTGACGGAGGAAAACTTCCATCAACTCTTAATTGAGGACAGGGAGAGGATAAAGAACTTCCAAAGAAAGGGGGTATGTGATGAGTGTGGAGAATTATTGTTCCAGGACCCAGACCCGCAGAGTTTGGTGCTTTGGCTACACGCTTTTAGATACAAGTTCCAAAACTATGATTTTGAAGCTGATCGCCCCGCTTGGTGTGATATATGAAGGCTTTCACCATGCATTATTCAACTTCGTCTTCGGCTTCAATTTCTGATCCTCTGGTAACCATTTGGGAACCTCCATATCATTCTGCTCCAAAAGGGATCGTACCTTCCTCCAATCAACCTTAAGATTATCCGCTTTAGTCATCTTGTCCATTGCAGAATCAAGAGTCTTCACTTTTTGTACACACCTCTTTATCCCATTTTCAAACTCTTGCCATTCACCTGGATCCCTGGGCATCAATTTGGTATTGAAAACGTACAGTCCATCCCTCGACCCCGGCTCTTGCTGAAACCATTCCCAAAACACGCTTCGTATCTTCCTTCGCACCTGAACACGCTTATAACTGTACGACATCATGTCCATGTTCTTATTCCATGTGGCCAATTTCCTCTTGACATCAGCATCGATGGATTCGTCGTTGAAGATGGCATGGTCTTGCTGACACTTGATCCTTATTGCCGGTCTGGATTTTCTAAATAGACCCAAGAGATGTGTAGGCGGATAGTATTGGCATTGGAAGAACTTGCTTGTCCATAGAGTAAGTCCTCTGGACAACTTCCTAGAGAAGTGGTATTGCTGTATCACGGCATAGACTCCTTTTATCTCACTCGGTGACCGTACGAAGGGCGCCTGGTTCGTGACATATGACGATACCTCCTTAGATACTCGGGCTCGCTTGAGCAACGAGCCCATGGAACTCATCTTGGATGGCAAACCGGTGGGTGCTGTGAGAATTTGAAGTGATGATGAAGCCCGATGTGCCCACAGAACAAGTTCGCGGCCTCGGGTGCTTCACCCAGCCGGTCGGAATCCAGCCGCCCATAAGCATTGCATGAACAGAACTGGAGAGTCAGCAGTGACGAAATAACAACGCTACCGGTTGTCAATAGGCCAAATGAGCGAGAAAGAGGACCCCGGACAACCAGAAGCATTCGCCACAACAGCATATGAGAATACGCGCGATCTGGAACGCGAGATCACTTATTCCCTGGTATTCAACTGGTTCATAGGATGGCCAATCATGGCAATCCTCTTCCCAACCATCACATACGTGGTTTCGAGGCACTATGCGACGGATAAGTTCATCGATGAGATATTCCATGTCTCAATGGTGGAACAATACTATCACGGGGACATTTGGACCTGGAATCCAAAGATAACCACCCCTCCTGGACTGTACTACATCGGTCTCGTGTGGAGTAAGCTTATCCAGTCGCTACGCATCCCATGTAACCCAGTTGGATTGTCCTCTTTACGCATGCTCAACACTTTTGGTGGTACCATTGCGCTGCCATTGGCGCTCAACCCTATCTTTGTCCTGAATCCAGTCAGTTGGTGGCCCACCACGATCATGGCCTTCCCTGTGCTATCAACATATTATTACCTCTTCTACACCGATGTATGGAGTACAGTATGCATAGTCGCGTCACTCAGTGTTGCCATTGCACTTCCGTGGAGTGACAAGGCCAGTATCAAGGTCAGTGCCTTGTTGGGATTTATGAGCGTATGGATGAGACAGACCAACATCATTTGGAATTTGTTTGTGCTCGTCTTGGTCATTGAAAGAAGAGCCATCATTCAAAAGAACTTTACTGATAACTTTTTCAACAACTGCATCAAGTTCCTCATACAGTTTGTCGAAGATTTCTATGACTTTGCCCTACCATACGTGATTAACTTTGTGCTCTTCTTTGTGTTCCTGGTGTATAATAGAGGCATTACTCTTGGAGACAGGGAAAACCACGTTGCAGGACTACATATCATGCAGTTCTTCTACTGTCAGACTTTTCTAACATTCTTCACATGGCCCACTTGGTTTAACACGACTTATATTAAGAGCAGTATCTTTAGATACTATCGTCAACCATTCGGTGTTTTCTTGGAAGTATCTGCAATCCTGATCATAATTCGCTTCTTCACAGTGGCGCATCCATTCCTCCTGGCGGATAACAGACACTTTACATTTTATCTATGGAGGAAAGTGATCAACTTGAGATGGTATACCAAATACCTCATGGCACCAGTTTATCATTTCTCCATCATCACAACTTTCGGGGCGCTCATTGACGAATCATTCTACTTCAACTCCATCAGTGAAGTACCTTTCAAGAAGCCTCGTGACCTTCCTTTGAAACTTACCGGGATCTCAGTGATAGCATTGACAGGATGCATTTTCCTTACAGTGGTACCGTCGCCATTATTCGAGCCTCGGTATTACATTGTACCGTATATCTTTTTCAGAGTATTCTCCTCTGTTATTGATGACCCGTTCTTCGCTGGACAACATACACATGGGATCGTGCTTCAACGACTTGGTCTCGAGCTTGTATGGCTTCTTTTGATAAACGTTGGAACGATAGCAGTGTTCCTCCTTAGAACGTTCAGATGGGAAGGCGAAGAGATGCTACAGAGGATCATCTGGTAATGTACAATCGAGTTTCATATGAGCTGTATTATTCAGTAATTATCAACCTTCATATCGTTCAAACCCAAAGTTTCATTCTGGTCAAACGTTCTTTCAAAGTCTTCAATCACCATGTTTGGATCCGCCTCTGGGGCATACACGTTCTGGATGTAAGATGAAGCCAATGGGTCCTCCATTTCAATGGTGAACTTGATCTTTCCCTCGATGGCTTCTCCCAATTTGTCAAAGAATGAGGTCCAACGTTTTTTGGTGGCGGCTTCCATAGAATCTGAGCTTTCGGTGAACACCTTGGAATGAAGTTCTTCTTGAACTTGTCTCAAGAGTCCCTCAATAGTGGTGAAACGACCGCCAAGAGTACCCGGAGTTAAGTCCAAGTCCAACTCCGGAACCTTGAGACCGCATGTCTCGGACTTCAAAATGTCTCTGGCCAAATCTTCTGGATCGTCCACTTTGAGCGTAATCTTACGACCTTTATCTGGAATCTCACCACCTGTCTTCACCTCGTTAGATTTGTAGCCACAGTGGTCGCATACCGTGCTCATGATGATGACGTCTTTGAAATGTGGGATGTTCACAACCTTCATGTGGGTTGCACATGGCTCGTAGCACGTTGAACACGTCGCTGGGAAATTCTGCACCTCGTTGGAGAAATTCTCAATGTCAGTCTCATCAGAGATGAACCCACTCGAAGTTGGATTTCTGTCCTTGTTGGCGAGCTCAGCTGCCCTCTGTTGACGCTTCGCGTCCAACTGGTCTTGCGTAATCATCCCAATCTTGACGTTCTGGTCATCTGTTCTCACATACTCGATATGTGCCCACTTGTGGGCAGGCTCATTAGGGAGGTACTCGATCCATGAGTTACCAGTAGGGTCATCAAGCTCTAAGGTCAATGGTAGAGTTCCCTCCTCAGCGTTCAAATACCGCTGGACCTTGGCGATGAATTCTTCAATCTTATCGTGAATTTCCTTGCTGGCTTCCAGTCTTACAGGCTGATCTTCCTTCAAGTCATCGACCATCTCAGTGAGCAAACCCTCAACGTTGGTCAGCTGTCCCCTCTTTGGTGGAATCTCAATAGCCAACTCTGGGAATTTACAAGTAGCGGTCTCTTGTTTCACGATCTGTCTGTTGAAGTCCTCCTTGTTCTCAATCTTGAGAACGTACTTGGATCCCTTGAGCTGGATCTCGGCAGCTGGTTGCAACTCCGAGTTCTTGAGGCCACAGTGCGGGCACTCAAATGACATGATAATAACGTCACCAAAGAACGGGATCTTTGTTAACAGCAGTCTGGTAATACCTTCTTCGTGACAGTTCATACACAGAGACTTGATCTCCTGCACTGGATGACCTTCAAAGTCCTGTGCCCCTGTCTCACGGACCCCCTCATCGTTGAATTCGTTCTCTCTATCAACTCCCTGTGCCTGCTGTCCGACAGATTGGAAAGCGTCCTCCGTGTTCTCACTCATGTCCAGTCTATGTTTCTTGTGAAGACGTTCCTGATCCATATAGATTTCAGACACTTATATATCAATCATCAAGCTGGAAGCTTCGAGACGAAAGTGAAAAATCTCAGCTGCTAGGGGCAGCAGCGATAAGAAGATGTAAGAATCAAGCCACAATAGCCAGATACGGCAATTACTCTATGCAGCATCATCACTAGAATGTCTACCGCGCGCACGCAAGCAGAATCAAAGCCAAAGCACCGATGATACAGCGCTCGGAATCAACTAGTCATCTCACACAAATGCTCTGGCTGCTCCCGCTGCTGCTACTCTCGGTGTATGGAAACTCCACTGAGTGGCAGTCTGCGCTCGGGCAGTTATCGCAGAGGTCCAGCGCCTTCCGCTCACAACGTGACATCAGTGCCAATGTCTCAATATCGCAGGTGACCATGGGTGGTGTGAGCTTGTCCAAGGCGTTCTTCCAGGAAGATGGCTATGTCACAGAATTATTGCAAGACATACAGCAGACGCTGGTGGCAGGGCTGCAAACGCTTGTGGTGGACTTGTACTGGAATGAGGGACTCAGGAAGTTTCAACTGTGTCCTGTACCCTTTGCCAACGACCCTGATTACTTCACAAACACCACGGTGACATATTATGAGCAAGATGGGACCAGCGTCAAATGCCAGATGGGCTTGTCACTTAATGTTCTTCTCAATGCAGTAGAGGAGTATTTGATGGCGAGTGATACCAACTTGAATGGTAACATCGTGGCGCTTCTCTTCAACTTGCACTCCATCGGCATGGGGAGGCCATATGACGACTCTCTTATTGGCAACGTGAATGATACACTCTCTGTCGTTGCTTCAAACACGTTTGGACCCAAGCTGTACACACCTGACCTTTTGCGAAATGATAGAGCAGCAGGTGTTACCGTCTCAAGCATTGGGCCGGATTCAAACGGATACCCGCCATTACAGTACTTTCTCTTTGAAGAGAAAAGAAGGATTCTTGGAGCAGTATGGCAGAACAACCTTCCATCCAACACCTCGTATGATTTGAATTCTGATTCAAGCACGATCTTCAACTCATCCTACTTCAAGTCATTCTCACCTTTTGAAGATGTCACTATTTCCAATTTCACCAAACAGGCGATGAGCTCATGGAGATTTATGTATGATTCTCAAGATGAATGGTTCACTGTTGATACACTCGCAGAAGCTGTGCATAATGGGTATTCTCCATTGTTGAACCATTCTGCACCCGATTCTAATGACTTCTTAACGCTATACAATGTTTCACTGTGGTCTTGGGCACCAAATCAACCACTTGCAGAGGCCGACGCCAGGCAGTTAGCATCAGAGACGGATTCTTCTCTTTCACAGGCAGCATTCCGCTGTGCGGTCCTCAATCACGAGGCGCAATGGGTAGTATCAAACTGCTATGACGGATATCTGATAGCATGCCAGGGACTCGAGCTCTTCGATTGGCAGATTACCAATACGAGTTACTCGTATTTCGATGCTTCAGATGCATGTGCACAGCTCGAAGGTAACTACACGTTTGGTGTACCACACACTGCCCTAGAGCAAAGGTTCCTGACGGATTCCATGGTTCAGCAGAATTTGAATGATTCCATTTGGATCGACATGAACTCTGTCGCCGTTTCAGATTGTTGGGTTTCTGGAGGACCCTATGCCAGCTGTCCATACCAGAAGGTGTCATCTCCTCGTAACTTTGCACACATGATCGCTCCGGCATCTGCAGTGGTTTTGATCCTCATCTTGATGATGTTCCTGTTGAGGTTCCGTAAAGTACCAGTACAGAAGAATAGAAAACAATGGCGTCGCATCGAACGAGAGAAGACCGAGGGCGAGTTTGAAGGTGTGCCCTCCTAACTGTTATGACTAATGAATTGTGACGATTGTTACTTAGTATTAAGTAGCTTGTATATGTTCGGTGTATGTACATGTGATTGCTATCATTTCTTCTTCTTCTTACCCGTCTCCTCAGCCTTGGATCTCTTCTTTTGTGGTGCACCTTTACCTCTTCTCTTTCTCGAGCCAAGCACGTCGAGTCTGTACTCCTCCTCTGGATCAATGAACTTATACATCGGTAGACGATCGTTGAGCTGTTTCGTGGTAATGAACTGCTTAGGTCCATAGTACGAGGCAATGGCTTCACCCTTTAACGGCTTCTGTAGGATTTTTGAGCCCGTGCGCTGTGGCGTGGCCGTGGGCGTGATGTTGTGAAAGATCTTGGCCTGACTCTGTGCCACCTGAAGGAGCCTGGCCTTTGAAGGAGCAGACATGGTGCACTGTGAGCTGGAGCTTTTATGGCTGTTGGCGATGTACGCTGTTGATATCTCGAAGTAATTTTTCGTGTGCGCACAAAAAAAACTCCCAGACCCCCAGCTACAACTGCGAACTATCGAGTGGCCTTGAAACCCATATTTAACCGCACTCGAACCACTGTTATAGTGCACCAACGCCTCCTACAAACAATCCCAAACAAGATCAATTTTTACATTAGTATATGAAGACCCCTGATACACAAATCACCACGCAGCCTGGGCTGGGGCCTCAGCGGCCTCGGCAGTCCAGTCAGCAGTAGCAGCTTCGGTGGCCTCAGCGGTCCAGTCGGCCTCAGCTGGCTGGGCGGCCCAGTCCTGCTCCTCAGCAGCCTCCTCGGTCTGCTCCTCGGACTGCTCCTCGGCAGTTGGCTCAGCCTCTTCTGGGTCTCTGTAGAAGTACAAATCTGGCATGACGCTCCACTGCTCCTCACGGGATGCGAGGGAGCCTCTAAGACGGAGAACCTCACGGGCCAACAAGTACCAGATGAGTCCGATGGAGTGCTTACCCTTGTTGTTGGTTGGGATGGCAACATCAACGTACTCAGATGGAGAGTCGAGGTCTGAAAGAGCAATGACTGGGATGTTCACATAAGAGGACTCCTTGATGGCCTGGGCATCGGTTCTTGGGTCGGTGACAATGATCAAACGTGGCTCCTTGAAGGAACGGGTGATGTAGTTGGTGAAGTTACCTGGGGTGAAACGGCCGGCAATGGCAGTGGCACCGGTGTGAGCGGCGAACTTAAGAACAGCACGCTGTCCGAAAGTACGGGAAGAGACAGCGACAACGTCGGATGGGTTTGGCACGGCAGCAATGAGACGAGCAGCGAGAACAATCTTCTCCCAGGTCTTACCAACGTTGATCACGTTGACACCGTCTGGACGGGTCTTGTAGACGTATGGCTCGTTGTGAACCTGTTCATGTTAGTATATTCGTGCATGGATTCATTTGATTGCAGTGGACTGAGCTCAACCGGCTCCAGTGATATCTATTCTTCCTGCCATTTCCTGGGATCATGGTTCTGATATCTTCTCTGCGTATACCTCAGTGCCTTTCTCTCCGTCGTGTGACTTGACATAAAACATCAGCACTCATCGATCTTGAATCTGCTCCAATCCACTCCAATCTTCTGCTGTGGGACTCACCTGAACGTTCTTGGAACCCAAGTGGGCGTTAGCTGCCAAAAGCAACTTGGCGTCCTCTGGGGTAAGGTCGAAACTAGCTGGCAAAGACATCTTGTGTATGTTCTAGTTGGTATGCTTGAAGCTTTTCTTTGAGCTGAAGACAAATTCAAATATTTCAGAGTTGTTCGCGAGTTGTGACTGCGGAAAAAAAGTCGGGGAGTTCAAAGTGCGGGATTGTTAGGGGGGACTGTGGCGCAGACCATAAAACTTTCTCATTTACGTTCTGGTTAGTGAGCGGAAGGGTCGCTGACTTACATATATTACTGTCGAAGTTTGATCCAGAAGATATACTTACTAGTATTGGTGGCAGTGACTCTCTAATTCGGAGCTCACTTGCTGTGTTTGTTCATTTCAGTGCTCCATTATGAGTCTCTTTTGTAGAAAGGACACATTCTCGATGTTCGGGTGTTATCTCCCCATTTCTTCTTCTCTCAAGAACTGGCCCTACGACCCCAGCACGTGACATTGTCAGAAGGTTTCAATTGTTACCCGGCGTCACTGCCTTTCAGGCGCTGCGAACAAAAATCTTCAAATCTTCAAATCAAAGGTACAGAGGGCACCTGCTACCCCACGTTATTGACCATGCCTAAGGGATCTGCAAAGTTTGGTGGCAAGTCTGGTGTATTACCGGAAGCTCGCCAAATTTTCAAGAACCCAATCAAACCCGTTGTGCGGCCAGCGAACCCAAATGTTGGATACGCCGAAGGAGTTGCACATCCAAGAGGAATCTCACGTGAACAACCAGAAGCTGAAGTGCGTACCGTGCAAGAGCTCATAAAATCTACTATCAAGCACCCGGGACAAGTGCCTGATCTTGCGACATTGAATGAACAACAGAAGGAGAAAGTTACAAAAGCTGCACTGCGTCGCCAATACTATTCTGACAGTTTACACAAGGAGGAGAAGAAATTATCGTTAAATGAGAAGCGTAGGCATGAACGTGAGGAGAAAGAGAAGACACTGAAAGAGGAGAGCAAGTATGAGATGTCCGAATCGACAAAATTGACCTTGCCAACGATCAATAAGCTCCTGGAGGGCCCAATGATGAGACAACGTACAGTTGAGGAACAACAGATATTGGATGCCAAGAGACAGGCCAACAGACTGCAAAACGTTTTGAGAGGTAAAGAGAACCGTGCAACAGATTTGTTGGAGTTGTATTATGCTGCAGAGCATTTCATCACCACGGAGGAGGACCTCAAGGCTGCCATTAAGGATGCATTTGATTCAGAACGTGTTGAGGCCTATGAATCAAATACGCTTTCAAACAGATCTCATAATGCAAAACTTTTGGATGCCCTATTTGGTACGATCAATTCACACCCGGGCGTCGTTGCTGTTGAAGAACAAATCACCGGTGAGAGAGCAGAGTTTGAACAAAGAGTGGCAGAGGCCAGTGAGAAGGTGCTTGCGGAAAAGAAGGAGCAGGCACTAAGCGAAGCAGCTAGGGCTGACTGATTTGTACATAAAGCTGAAGAGGCAGTGCTGGGTGACGCAAATAGATACGAAGCAATACGATACGATAAGCTGAGAATGGGCGATAGTATTTCTGTTAATTGCTTGGAGTGAAGGATGAATGAGCAGCATTATACCAGATGATGGCGAACCCATGGACCTCTCAAAGTCCGTAGCATGTGAAGTGAAAGTGAGCAGCACATCAAAAAGCAAATAATCCTTCAAACCATGCATATGTCAAAACCACGAGTTCCAGAGCTCGAAGTAACCTTTTGGCAAGTATGTTTTTAACACACGTCTATTTGCTCGAGAGATGTCCGACTGCTTCTCGATACATCAAACATTCACCAATGCCTGAGGACTAAGCACGCAATGGACAACTCACTTGTCATTAGTATCTATCGGGCTCAGGATTTCCACGATATGAACATCAGTTGTATGTATGTGTATGTTGTAGGGCCCTGTGCCCACAAAGCGGGCCATTGCATGGAATCAGGTAAATACCGGCAGTCGTGGAAGGGATCGTCACCAGCAGTATCCGCGGCTCAGGGCAATGCCGTGATACTGATTGGCTGTATGGATGATCAGCAGACGGCAAAGCCGTTGCACAACCGCAAAAGGTTCGCTGGGTGTACAAAACTTGGGTGTGATTGGCTGCATAGCGCTGATCTATGTGCGCCAAGGTCCATAGTTAGGGCACGTTCCTCGGGCCAAAATTGCCGGGGTAGTCGTCGGCGTACAAGTGACCTGAGCGACTGGAATGGACGGTTAGCCATGGCAGCCAAGACCACGGCTAATTTTGCATACATCAGACGATGGACGAGATAACATGGTGAGGCTCAATTCTGTCAAGATAAGCGGCGTGTCTGAATGGAGCTGACGAACTGTACGATCTGCTAGAGTGTAGGGAGTGACCATTGGATGGACAGTTGGGTGCCGATGTAGTTGGCTCACCCTTCCGGCTTTGTCTCCATGCAGACTACTGCGTGGAACTGCACGGGTGCTGGGACTTTCTGTTGCACAGGGACTTTCTGAGGGACTTAGATATTCAGGGGACCCTCGAGTCCTTCTTCTGCGGTGCAAACCAGGGGTGCAATCAAATAAATGGGGGGCTGCCAGTTGTAGTGGCGCTATTTACGGCGGTGCAAACAGGTCATGGTGAACCTGTTCTAGCAGTGTGCTTTGCTCTCTTAATTGAAAGCAGACTACTCGTATCCATCATTTCGGGGCCCTCCACGGAGTTTAATCTGGGCGATCTAATCTGATTGATCTGGCTGTAAAGCCCCATTTCCATGGTCTAGCCCATTTAGGAACTGAGGACAAAAATCCAAGAAGCATCAAGGAAGATACCGAGTGAGTTTCAATCTTGATAATCCAGCCGGGCTTACATATGAAGCCATGATGAGATACCCGCTGCTCTCGTCTAATCTATGTCATAGCTAAGACCATGCCATGGAGCCCCCCCAGAATAGCTGAGGTCTGTCGACTTCCCGGGGGTTTAACATTAGGGTTATCTTTTCCATCACCATGCAGGTTGAGCAGGGCACAGGAAAAGATTTTCCAGCGAATTAGAGGCAGGGAAGACACCCTAAAACTGTCGTCCGAGATCTAGCGTTCTTAGTGGCTAGAAGCGAACTGTCTCTTGATCAGACATGGGAGACCGGGGGGGGGGGGGGGCTTAATATACTGGTCAATGCGTGGTACCGAGAACCGCATGGGCTAGTCTATGGAACCTTTGCAATTTTTACCGCCCTGACGCGCCACACTGCCCGTGGAATAGGCACATGAGACCTGAGACGCATATCGGCACAGCTGTGCGACCTGTATAAAAGGAGCGCAAGGCCCTGGCCTTGGAGTCGTCATCGCAGATCCCAAGGATTTTCAGACTATGAAGTTGCAATACCTCGGAGGTGCTCTGTTAGCTGCCATTGGGGTAATAGCTGATGAGTTCCACCAATACAGCGAACCGGAGATTAAGGTAATTGCGTGTAAGTATTCGCTGAGCAAAACCGCCTACTTCTGTGCTAAGGACACTGCAAAGTCATACAAATGCACATGCAAGACCCCACAAGGTCTGGGTTCTATGTTGAACTGTCTCTACGACCAATCCAATGTGAATAACGTCCATGTCGAGGACTGGTTCATGGAATACTGCGCAGTGGCCAACGTGACAGTAACAAGGGAAACGCTTAGAAACGCCTATCAGAATGCTACAAAGTACATCGAGGATATCACAAAACTTCCCGGTTACAATGCAACGCATGTGACATACGTCCCAGTTGAGTACAAGAAGAAGCAGTACAAGCTCTCTTACGTGTCCACGTCTGTGCGTTATGGTAACGAGGATTGGGGTCTTTGGATGGGTTCAGGGCTATTGGGATATTGGGGATTGATCTTTCTCTTGTCCGGTGTTTACAATCTTGTCAACAAGTTCTACTTCCTATCAAAGAATCTCAACTCCCATCCTGTGAACCTCATCAGAAAGCATCTAACCTTGGTTGCTCCTGGGAAGAAGCATACGAAACCCGTCCAGTTCCTGTACGCTCTTGGTGGATACATCCCTCTGAGAATCCAGATCGTTGTTGTTGGGGGATACGTTGCGCTCTGTGTCGCATTCTGCTCTGCCGGTTACCACTATGTTGAGAATGACACAATCTGGAAAGGTGTTCCTGCCCAGATGTCTCGTTATACCGGAGACAGGGCAGGAATCCTGTCATGTTTCGCCTTCCTTTTGACCTTCCTCTTTGCTGGAAGAAACAACTTCCTCGTCTGGTTCACTGGTTGGGAACATAGCACTTTCGTTCTCTTCCACAAATGGGTATCTCGTACCAACTTCCTGCTACTTCTGGTGCACTCTATATCCATGGTGATCCAATCCCATGCACTTGGGAAATATGATTCTCGTATGCTAACAAGCTGGATGCGTTGGGGTATTGTTGCTCTCGCTGCTGCTGGTGCTATTATGGTCCAGTCGCTGTACGTCCTCAGAAAGACCCAATACGAGATCTTCCTCTTTAGCCACATTCTCATGTCCGTATTCTTCCTAATTGGTGCCTGGATTCACACCTTGGACTTCGGCTATCAGAACTGGGCTTATGCTATGGCTGCTATCTGGTGCTTTGACCGTGCCGTTAGATTGGCAAGGCTCGCATACTTTGGTGTTCAGAAGGCCAAGGTCACCATCGTCTCAGAAGAGGTGATAAAGATTGTCGTCCCGAGAAACAAGCTATGGAAGCCTTACCCAGGTGCCTATGGCTACCTGCATTACCTTACCCCGGCGACTTTCTGGCAATCACATCCGTTCACGATCATTGGCTCCGACGACAAGACTATCACTTTCACTACAAAGATCAAAGGTGGTGTAACGTCCATGATCCACAGACAGGTTCGTGAGCAGCCTGGGGCCACCACGATGATTCCAGTCCTGCTGGAAGGCCCATATGGTCATCAGGCACCAATGCACAGATTCGACACGGCGCTTTACTACACCGGATCCACCGGTATCCCATCTTCCTACTCATACATCCAAGACTGCTTCAAAAGAGGTATACAGCAACATTCTAAGCTCTACTGGGTTGTGAGAAACTGGAAATCACTTGACTGGTTCTATGATGAGCTTCTGGAGCTCAAAAAGACAGATGCACAGATCGTTGTGTACGTGACCGATCCAGCTTCTGAACATGGTGTGAGACACCTTTCCTCGTCGCAATCATCATCCGGAGAGTCTACAAAGGAGAAGAGTGGGTCCTCTATCGGATCACACGACGTGGAGGAAGAGAAGGCACAACCGGTGATGCCTCCACAGGAATTGGACTTCATCGAGTTCAGACTAGGAAGACCAAATATGGATGAACTTGTTGCCAGTGATATTAAGGAGGCAAGTGGTACAGTCGGTGTTCTCGTCTGTGGTCATAACGCCATGGTGGATGATGTGAGATACGCTGTGTCCCAGAATCTAGATGCTGCTGGAGGCAGAGTGGAGTATCTTGAGGAACTCCAAGTATGGTAATCTTTATTTAGTAACATATATTATATACGCAGTTTTGGCGGATCTACATTGCTTGAGCAATTCAAAACCATTTATTTCTGCTTAGTCTTATACTTCTCAGCTCCTTTCTCTATCGCATCGAGTCTGTCTGGGAGAATAGGATGCGAGTGGTGATAACTTGAGTATAGCCAGTCAGCATCTGGAGACGACAAGTTCTTCACATTAAGCGAGATCAATGCCTTTGACAATGAATCGGCGTATCCAAGCTTGACGGCAAAATCATCTGCCTCATATTCATGCTTTCTGGACAGTAGGTTCATGAAAAAAGTCATAACGTTGTCCAACGGCTGGAAAATATCACTGAACAAAAAGAATCCAATGATTACTGGGGTTTCGTTGAAGAAACCAAAGCTCTCAAAGAGTGATTTGTTATGGATAAACCCTGAGAACAAGGTGAAGATGGCCAAAACGTGAGCCTGGGCAATCACCAAAGTCTTTGAAGTGTGTGACAATGCCCAATGCCCAATCTCATGAGCAAGCACTGCAGTAGTCTCCAATGTTGTCGAGGTCTCAATCAAGGTGTCATATATGACGATCTGCTTTGACCATGGTAACCCATAAAAGTATGCGTTCGAGTGAGATGATCTCTTGGAGCCATCTATAACGTGGAGCTTTGTCAAGGGGAATTTATTCAAAGTGGCAAGGTCCTCAATAGATGTTTTAAGCTCACCGTCCTCGAGTGGGGTGAGCTTATTGAAAAAGGGTTGGATCAAGGTTGGATAGATGGCAATGGCAACCACTTGAACAACCATGAGGAACACCCAAACGTAGAAGATGAAGCTATCACCAAAGTAATCAATGATTTTCAAGAAGGCAGCAAGAACAGGGAAACCGAGAACAATGGTGAGAGCTGTACTTTTGATCATGTCAGAGATCCACAACTTCACGGTGAGCTTGTTAAATCCAAACTTCTCCTCCAAGACAAAGTTCTGGTAGTAAGACACAGGCAATGAGAGAACGGTGGAAACAAAGTTAAAGACAAGGAGGAAGACAAGACTGTGGACAATTGTGCTGGACTGCATCACAGCTGGCAAGTAGGGTGACAGACTTTGATACAGGGATTTCGCAAGACCCCAGACTTTCGGCAAAATGTCCCACTTAATGAAGGCATAGTTCTGCGCAAAGGAGTACACGTTGTTCACGATGCTAAACTGTGCCTTTGCACGGGAATAAGACTGGGTCTTGGTGAACGTCTCCTCATCGATAGCATCTTTCAATGATGGGCGGATCTGTGTCTTTTGAAGAACCTTGTACTGGCGATAGGTCAAGTATGTTTCAAACACGAATTGAGCAGTGGTGAACCCCAAGATGATCTTCTTCCAGTCCAGCGATGGCTGATCCACCAGAGAAGCAAACTGCTGCATCAACGACATCTTCTTAGTGGCTCAAAGACGGCGTTCTGTTCAACTAGAACGATTGAGTTCGTTGGCAACTAAGCTGTTTTCAGGATGAGGCACCGGGGCCTCGGATCTCTACAATCGATCTCCAAGGATGGGGGGTTCATAAATCGTTTTAACCTCGTGCTATTCACAGGCAATTAGTGAGTGTTTGGCGTGTCTGTTGTGACAGTGGACACCACTGAGTTTCCTGAGTTTGACACGTTCAATCGTTTTGTTTTGTTTTGGTGGTTGAATACACTCATGTGGTCTTTGTCTTACCAGAGAGCTTCTTGACAGCGATATGGAGCATCTTCTGGAACCAGAACAGGTTCAAAAAGTTCAGTGACATGTTCAAAGCAACAACCATAAAGGCCAAATAGATAGGAACGGTCTCTCTATGGAGCCAGAAGTCGTGGAGGACGAGATAGATGGCGTAGAATCCCCACACAATTCTCACAACGAAGAAAGTCACTAGCAGTGCAACACCGTTCAACGTAACGAGCCAATCCGGCAAAGAGCCAGCGGGCAACTTGTTAGCAAACCAGTTAATGTTCACAAAGGGAGATGACAGCTCGAAGGAGAGGAAAGAGGCAACCCACCCGAGACAGAACGGCTTCAACGTGGAAGAGAACACGGCGAGGGCGGCAATGGCGTGTACGAGAAACCCAGGACCAAACATCTTGTAGTAGCGCACGCACACAAACAAGTCCCAGACGAAATAACCCATGGTGATGGCACTGACAAACCCGGCATACGGAATGTAGTGATGCACGGTGTTGGAGGACAAGTGCTCGTCACCGATCAAGGGCACTATGATGAAGATGGAAATAATGCACTGCAACATGGCAACGACATGGATGTCAAAGTTGATCTTGTGGTTGGTGCTCAGGTTGCGGTAACTGTCGCGGAAGAGATATCCCGATATCCATGGGGATGAGAGATACAGCGCCTGGTAGAACACGATGGAGCCGATGATCTCATGGTAGTGCGCCTCGTAGAGGTTCTGTGGGTCGCTTATGAGCGGTCTGAGATCGAGGAAGATGTCGTGTGCCGTGAAGAGCATCCTGGGCAGGCGGTTCTGGGGGGGGGGGGGCCGTTCGGGTGGTGCACAAAAGCTGCCCGCCGGCAGCCGGGTGGGTAAATTTGTAGATCAAATCACCCGCGAATGCGTTCTGTGAAATGTGGGCCCCCAGTCACATGCCACAGGCGCACGTGAAACTTTTCACGGTACGTCGCAGTTTGTTTGTCCCCTCCTCCGACGTCCCAGTGCACAACCAGCACAAAATGTCCTTCCCACTTGTCGCCCTCGGTAACCCGCTCCTCGACCTCCAGGTCGACGTTGACGAGGCCTTCCTCCAGAAGTACGATCTCAAGGCCAACGATGCCATCCTCATCGAGGACAAGCACAAGCCTATCTTTGCCGAGGTTGTTGCCAACCCAAACAAGCACATCGTTGCCGGCGGTGCTGCGCAGAACGCTGCCCGTGGTGCCCAGTACTTGCTTCCAGAGAATTCCGTTGTGTACTTTGGTTCTGTCGGTAAGGACCAGTACTCTGAGCTATTGCTCGAGGCCAACAAGAAGGCCGGTGTGAAGTCCCTTTACCAATTCCAGGACTCCATTGAGACCGGTAAGTGTGCCGCTTTGATCACTGGCCACAACAGATCCCTTGCCACCGACTTGGGTGCTGCTAACCACTTCACCCCAGACCATCTCAAGAAGCCAGAGAACTGGGCGTTTGTTGAGAAGGCCAAGTTCTTCTACATTGGTGGGTTCCACTTGACTGTTTCTCCAGAGGCTATCTACACTCTTGGACAGCACGCCGCTGACACCAACAAGGACTTCTCTTTGAACTTGTCCGCCCCATTCATCCCGGAGTTCTTCAAGGATGTGTTGGACAAGTCTATCACTTTCGCCAACTTTGTCATTGGTAACGAGACCGAGGCTGCTGCATACGCCAAGTCCCATGGTTTGGAGACTGAGGATGTGGTGGAGATTGCCAAGTACATCGCCAAGGAACCACGCGCCAATGAGAAGAAGAACAGAACCGTCATCATCACCCAAGGTATTGAGCCAAGTGTCACCGTGACCTATGATTCTGCTGCAGACTCGCTCGATGTAAATGAGTACCCAGTGCACCCGTTGGAGTCTTCCAAGATTGAGGACACCAACGGTGCCGGTGATGCCTTTGCCGGTGGGTTGCTTGCCGGTTTGGTTGCTGGTGACTCTTTGAAGGCTGCCGTTGACAAGGGCCAATGGTTGGCCAAGCTTTCGATCCAGGAGGTTGGTCCATCCTTCCCATACCCAAAGCAGTCTTATTGTTAGGGTTCTTCGGGGTTAGGTATTCCATAGGTTCATCAACTGAACCTGTTATGATTATGATCTAATGCATCTTCAACGTTCGTATAGGGAGACTTATCGTAGGCCAACGTGATGGTATGGAATTTGACGTAGTGAGTTGTTTAAGCAACCCCTTCGTCTAAGACGAGAGTTAAGTATCGAGATTGATATGACGAAAAGGAGGCATTCCGATCGATTCCGAGATCTCTAATGGGTGAACAATGCTGAAGACGATCAAACATCACAAGGATCAGCCAGGTATCATCAGTAAATGAACACTAGAGCACAAGGTACACCAAGCTGTAGTTTTACTGGAGTATTCCCAATGCACCGACTCTCTCGTGTTCTTCAACTCGGGGATGGGGGGTGCGTTCACCAGTACCGTGGAATCCCCAAGGACTGTGGTTCTCAGTAATGATTGGTGGTCTTCTTCGTCGACACCAATTCTGTCGATACCGACAACCAACCCACTCAGAGAGACATCAAGCAAGCACACACATATACGTTATTCCATTCTAAAACAAGTTCTCCATTGTTACACAAAATGACGAGCTCCGTCATCCATCATAACTATAGACGACTACGGAGGACACAACACGTCTATGTCACGTGACTGTTGAGAGCTTCGTCTGTGGAGGTTTCAGCATGAATAGTAGTGCAACCTACATAAATACCTTCACTCTTGGACAGTCTTCGAGGCCAGATCCTTTGCTATGCTTGTTGAAGGAGAAAGCAATGCAGTCACGAGTTGTCCCCTTCTATGCATCCCAATCCAGTGGTGATTTCAAGCCAAACAGTTAGATTAGGTTGAAAAGGAGATGGCAGTTTTAGACGAGAAAAACGTAGGCAGGTTGGTCTACGAGTTGCCTTAAAGTTCCCAGGATCCATCAATGATCATATCACCTTGCAGTACATAGTGCTAATGTAACCATTGCCTTCGGTCGGTAGCAGAAAGCTGCCACTGCTACCGGAGTTCAAACGGTGAAGCACATACCAGAACCAAGTAGAAACAAAGACAGTAGCATCAAAAACACTGTACACAACTGTCAATTTGGGAGATCAGGCAGCTGGCAGAGCTCCAGGAGATAAAATCCGTTCGCCAGGATTAAACAGTTGACGCCGCCGCCTCGAACGCAGTTATCGGGGTGTGAAAGGGGAGGTTCACAGAAGCGACAGCGACGGTTCTACAGAGGAACCCAGCTAGAAAGGACAGGCGCATGTCAGGGTATATATTATCTACACAGGTGGCATATACCTGGGAGTCCAAAGTTTCAATCCTATGCACCAACCAGCTTCAGCAATGCAGTACCTGCACCAACGAACCATAATTGCGAACAGAATGGGACTCAGAAACCCACTACATCCACGTCAAGAACGCTCACCCAGAGACATTAACGAGCTTTTTCTCAGCATCTAGTCTCTCATCGTTGATATCCCACCAAAATGAGAAAGTCTTGGTGGTGTCGTCAAAGGACCGATCCACGTTCCATGGCTTTGGAGTGAGGATGTAGTGTATGTTCTTCACCTGAGAAAAATCGAGCTCTTGGTGGATTAATCTCATCGTCTTGAGATAGTTATACCCATGCGAGAGCCCAATCCATTTGCCCTTAAACAAATCAGATAACAAAGACTGGTCTGCAAAGTCATAATCCAAGCTGTCGTCATCCATCTTTGCAAGGATCTTCTGATACTTCTCCTTAGAAGGTTCCACTAGCTGAAGGCCACCGTTACAAATCATCAAGCCGTGTTTATCATCCACGGCAGGTCCTAATGGGGGTTCCCTTCCATCAAGCTTCTTACCCCAACCGGTGAATGTGCAATTGTCACTGATCCAATCCTTTGGATAGTGGGAGAAGTTCATTGGGTTACAAACACATGCCCAACCTGCAGCGAATGCGTTGTCGCCCAATTCTAGGTCAAATAACTCATCCATATTCTTTATCGCAACCATATCGGAGTCCAATTGGACCACTCTCTCGAATTGTGTAAGTCCAAAGGGCTGTAGTTTGCTCCAACAGTCATAGAAACGTGGGTCCTCGGAGTAGTCCTTGTCCGTTGTCGGTAGGAGGTATTTGATCTCCAATTTGGGAATCCCTCTAGCGTCAAGCTCTCTATGTCCCTCTTCGGGAAACGTGGACGTATACAGAGCGACCAGAGGATACATTGATCCCACTCGCTTCAAGGAATAGTCTAGTGTGAGAAGCCCCGGAAGGTACTCCAGGTTGGTTATCAGTGTAGTCCACACCTTCTTCTCGGATGCCATGCGGTCGTTGGAGAGTAGAAATTTCTCCCTGCATAACGTTAAAGGCCCGGCCGTCGACTATCAAACAACGTCGTCTGCATGGTGATCGATTGCTACTTCTGTTCACTTTCCGAATTGGGACATTTATTGGCTGATTATCTATAGGACGGTGCATATTACCAGCTGCCTCATTTCTGGATCACTGCCTGTTCACTCTATCCCATCTACTACTCTCCAATGCCTTGGTGGACTATTCTGCCCTCCCATGACCGTCAAATCTTGCCAGCGTCAGAAGTCATCTCATCTCCGTTATCTGCCAGAAGCCAGAAAATCTCTCCATTGTCCGCAACACCACACACAAAGCCTCATACACACTCCCTTATACAATCCAAATGAGACTGCTACATGTGGCAATTCTCATACCTCTCACTTTAGCACAGCTGAGGCTCTCAAACTCCACCTACTCTGTGCCCCTCCTTGCAAAGCCACAAACGGCCACAAACTCGTCATTGACATGCCACGACATAAGGACTGTGCCCCCCGATAACCAATGCATCTTTGCCCAGCAATACTGTGGTGAGTACAAGATTGGATTTGTGAACTACGTGGAGCTCTACTACTGTGGCCATTTTCGTTGGCTCAGGCTTTTGTCATACCTCACCGTGTTGACATGTCTCTTCACGACATTGGGGATAACTGCTTCAGAGTTCCTTTGTCCCAATCTGGATACCTTGGCCAAATTTCTCAGACTAAGTGAGAGTCTTGCTGGTGTCACGCTCTTGGCATTGGGCAATGGGTCACCTGATGTGTTTTCTACGCTGGAGGCCATGAAGATCGGTTCATCTGATTTGGCCATCGGCGAGCTCATGGGCGCTGCTCTTTTCATAACTGGTGTCGTTGTGGGCTCCATGGCCATAGTGAGACCGTTTAAGGTGGCCAAGAGACCATTCGTCCGTGATATTTTGTTCCTCCTGGCCAGCGTCTTGATCACTGGAGTGTTTTTATCAGATGGTGAGATCTCCCTCTTTGAAGCCGTCGTGATGATCATCTTGTACTCCACGTATGTGATATTCGTTGTCTTTTGGGATTGGTGGGTGACAAAGAGCCGTAGAATACAGCTGACGGAACAGAGAGTTCGCAATCAATTCTCCGATGGACATACATTGCAGAAGTATCAAGTGGCGGAACAAAATGAAGTTAATGATGATGATCTACTTGCTGAGTTGACACCGAGCTCGGGTATCAACGTATTGGATCAGCAGCTCCAGGATGAAGCAGCAAACAGCTTTGACGAATGGACTAGAAGATCGGATGTTCAAAGAATAAGACCTTCGATCTTGGGTGCATTGGATCTCAACGCCAGAGCACAGGGCTACCAGAACGTTCCTCCACAGTCGGCAATATCACTTGATACTCTCCCCGAGAATATCATAATGAGTTCAGCTCCACATTTTACAGATGAAGAACTGTCCGTTGGAGAGTACGAGGCAAGAACGCAGTCCGCACCGGCAGAATTTGGATATGATAATGTGCCAGACTTTTTGAATGCCCATCACTCCATTAAGGCCTTCCTTAAACACAAAAAGTGGAGCCATAAGAATCTGATCAATGCAGTGTTCCCTACACTAACTCAATTCAACGACAAGTCAATCTCAGACAAGGTTATCACGTTGATCAGCTTACCAGCTGTCACAATGTTGAGGCTAACGGTCCCAGTTATCAACACGGAGAACAAGGAGGCTGACACAAAGGCAGTCTTTGGAAGGGAATTTTTCCTCTTGGTGTTACAGTGTTTCTTCTCACCAGTGATAACAATGATCTTGACGGTGTATGACGGAGGGTTCACTGCAGTGTTCATCTTGGTGCCCGCATTCGTCTCCATCGTACTATTGATGCTGGCGTTTGCTGTAAAGGGAGCTACAGTCAATGGGGCAGCGTCAGTTCCAAGATATGTGGCGTTTATTCTCTCAATGTTTGGGTTCATTATCTCCATCTCTTGGATATCTACCATTGCAACGGAGCTCATTGCCATAATCAAGTTCTTTGCAGTTCTCTTTGATCTCAGTGATGCTATCCTCGGAGTCACAGTGTTTGCTGTTGGTAACTCACTTGGTGATTTCATCTCCAACTTTACTATTGCAAAGATGGGATTCCCCATGATGGCATTGAGCGCGTGCTTTGGTGGGCCATTGTTGAATGTGCTATTGGGGATTGGTGGGAGTGCGCTGTACGTGATTCCCATCACCGGGGAGAATATCCAAGTGCACGTCTCCAGTACACTTCTCGTCACCAGTGTGGCCTTGGTGGTCAACTTGGTTTCGTTATTGGTTATCGTACCCATGAATGGATGGGAAATTAATAGATCGATTGGGGTGGCGATGATCTCTCTATGGTCTGGTGCTACGGCTGTGTGCTGTATCATGGAAATGTTTTGAAAGATGTATGTAGCGATGAATCATAATAGTTCTAGGAATCTAGTGCCATGTGCTGATGGCCATGTGTGTAGTGGACTCGTGCAGGCCACCGACGGCCCCTTCAGCCGAGACATTCGATCTAAACTACGGTAAGGGAAGCACGGAGCGTTTGGAAACATCAACACTGGCAACTCCACCAAAGCCACAAAAGTAATTGGATGTCACAACAGATGGAGGACCAGCTGTCCGAGGTGCTGCTTACACCCGACTCTGGGCTGGTTGACGAGCATGTTGACCCATTTCTTCTGGACGAGTGAGTTACTTCTGCGAATGTTGTGATGTGTGTTCTAACACAATAGGGATAAACTGACGCTGGCACAATTGCTATCGCGGATCATCCATGAACGTGGGTCAGTCGTCAATATAACAGAGTCCGAGCTGGAGAATGAGATTCAATCACCGGTTGATCCTCAACAGGGGGAGACGTCAGAGTTGGAGGAGGAAGTTGGCACGGTGTCTGAGGCATCACAGAACGAAAAATTCTATAGGGACAAGAACGAGGTGTTGAAGCACATTGGAATCGCACTGAACGAGTCCTCGTTATCTCTGGACTTTGTTTCGCTACTGATTAGCTGTGTGAGGCCGGCAGCAGGAACGATATCGATGTCTGCGCACTTGAAGAAGTTCATTCCACCTGGGTCGTTGAACTCTGATATTGTGGCCAACGGAGCGACTGAAAGGTCCAAGGAGGAGAAGTACAGAGATGAGAAGATGATTGGCCAAGGATGGAAGCTTTCAAGTCTCGAGACTTCATCAGAAACTTTGCACAATGCTGGCGCACGGTTAAGTGAAGAGGTCCATAGGGAGAAACTGTTCTGGGATGTCATCAAGAAGAACTTTAACAACAAGGAAATACTCTACAAGACAAGGGACAAGCATTCAGGAAAGCGGCTTTTTGCTGTGAAATATGGGTATGAAGACTCTGGGTCAAACTATAAAGTGAAGGGAAACGCCCTATTGAAGCCTGTGGATGATCACCTGGAGTTCATACCGATGGGTAACGCCAATAACGGTGTCAATAAAGTGGTAAGGGTGAGAATTATTGGAAAGCAGGATGGAGAGGATGATGTTTCAATTCTTGGAGAATCCAAAGTGGAAGGGAAGTTCCAAAATGATGGGACTATAAGATCCCAGATTGAGAAGGCTCGTTTTTTCATTTTTGAAGAGGAGTTATTCACTCAGTTGAGTGATGAAGCAGTTGGGCTGGTCGCCTATAACCTCAAAGTTGAGAGCGAAGACAAGATGACGATAGAGGCACAGGAGCACACCATTGAGATCGAGTATGTGGATTATGAGGAGAGTGAAGAGCAGGATAGTATACAACAGAGACCTGAAAACACTAGAGCCGAGCTCTTCGCCACTTACTTGAGACTGATGCTCTCATTGAGGCATAAAGCCAACCTTGAATCGAAGAAACAACCACAAGTTCTCAAATCAGCTACATCGATAAGATCACAGTCCAAACCCCAGTCACCGATATTGAAACCACTTGCAGGGCACTTCAAGCACGAGGAGGCAGTGCAACAGCTGTATGGTCTATTACACACACTAGCTAAAGAACATGGTGGAGTGTTGAAGCTAAAACGTTACTCCAATGTGAAGGGTGATGATGCATTTGAACGGATCTTGAAAGCGCCAATGACAACGTTCCAAATCCATGTGAGAGACTTGAGAGTAACATTGGTGCTTGATTCGTACGACTTTGTCAACACTCGCATCCACATCCGAGCTTTCAATAGGGGCAAAACTCAGCTGAATATTGATTTCGAAGAGTTGGTCCAGCTGGAGGAATGTCTCGTGTGGCTTATTGAAATGTATGGATCTTGAACTCGGGACCCAAACAGCTAATCGTAGTTTTTCCGACATATAACTACTCAACTTTGTCGGTGTAAAGTACAAAGAAGAAGAGCCCAAGGGTGATAAGTTGGATTACAGACGAGCAGCTCCTCGTTTATCTCTAATCAAGTTTTGGTATTTTTTCTTGCCATTAAAAATCAGACTTTGATGAACATCTCTTCAGTCCATTAAATTGAAATGGGGTTCTACATCCAAAACATTAAAATATTATTACAAACATCTCGCAAAAACTAGCCAGGTATCGTCAGCCATTGCTTTTATTATTATACCATTAAGAATCCCCCGACGATCCAAAATATCCCAAATTTTGCCATTCTGAATCTTTCTCTTATGCATGGTCAGTAGATCTGTAAATGTTTCGAACTTCGAAGATGATGCGGTGGCTCAATGGTAGAGCTTTCGACTCCAATTGGATAATTTGACAGTGCAATCGAAAGGTTGCAGGTTCAATTCCTGTCCGTGTCATTCTTTTTGCAATTTTCACAAAGTCCCAAATAGGAAATTTTCGCGGGAAATATATCATTATAATATCCCAATATAATTAATTGTTACGTTATACAGCTAGTTGGTGTGTACGGACCGCCTTAAGATGGGTAAATATACGATGTTCTATTAGAAAGGAGCTAAATGGAAAAAGGATACGTGGAAAACACCCCAGTGCGTGTGCTCGAGTGTCAGTCCCATATTGGAGTGCCGAGAGCCTTAATCCAAGTCACGTGACGTAACAATGATATTAATTATAATTATTTTCGCGGTGCACGCGGACATTAATCATATTACTTCTGTGGTGAAAGAAATTAGCAGCTAGCCGCACGTCGTCTACTAATTACTATTCTACAAAGTGAGATCGGACCCAGTTACAGCAGTCGATTGAGCCCTGTCAAGTTATACCACCATGAGTTCCGAGGAGCATACACCTGAGGTGGAGAAGAAGCAAGAAGCTGAAGAAGGCGTGAGTGGCCTCGCGTTGGAGAACTATTCCTTCACCACAGCTGCTGCCGTTGTGGGATACGTTGATCGTGAGTTGTGATCTCTTGTGGAACTTTCAAATGGAGACTAACTGATGATTTCTCTAGGTAAAGTCTATGTGATGCTCACTGATGGACGTCAGTTGTTTGGCGTGCTGAGAGTGTTTGACCAATATGGTGAGTACTGTCTGTTATTTTCCGTCAATGAGGTACTAACAAAGCTACAGCAAGCGTGGTTGTGCAAGACACTTTGGAAAGAATATACCTACCTGGCAACAGATACGCAGAGGAATACATTGGAGATCTTCTGATCCGTGGAGAGAACTTGCTCATGATTGGTGACGTGGACATCGATAAGGAGGATGAACCGATTGAGAAGCTCGAGAGAGTCCCATTCGCAGATGCTAAGAAGGAACAGAAATCAATAAAGCTACAAGAGACACAGATTCACAAACAGAAGACAAAAAGCCTACACAAGTTTGGTCTCGTGACAGAGTTGTTTACAGAGTATTGATGAGCATAGTATTTGGCTTGATGGAGTTTTCCGTGTAGTAAAAGATATATACGACGGAAGGAGATCCTTACAACTTTAGCAATCTCTTTCTGTTCGTTTCCATAGAGTCATACATCGAGTTAATCAGTTTAGCATTCCTGCATTCCGCCTTTCCCAATTGATCCAAATGAGCCTCATCTGGTCCATCAGCGATTCTGCACATTCTGGCATAGGTCCATAGTCTGGTCAAAGGTGTATCTTGTGAGACCCCTTCTCCCCCATAAACCTGAACAGCCCAGTCAGAGATCCCAACAATCGTTCTCGGAGTGTCAATCTTTGCTATGGATATTTCCCTCTTTGCACGTTTAGCACCCACTTGATCAATCCTATGTGCTGCCTGCAGCACCAATAGCTTGACCCTTTCGAGAGACACTCTTCTCTCTGCAACAGCATTGATAAAGATCTCCTTCTCGATGAATAGCCGACCAAAGATTTGACGATACGAAGCCCGTTTCACGGCCTGCTCGATAGCTTCTTCACCCATTCCAATAAGTCTCATACAATGATGGATTCTCCCAGGACCCAATCTGCTTTGAATGAGATTAAATCCTTCGCCTTCTTTGCCCAAGAGATCAAAAGGAACTCTCAGGTCTTTGAAGACAATTTCACAATGGCCATGAGGGGCATCGTCAGAACCGAAGACGTTCAGTGCGCGGACAAGCTCCACCTTCTCACACTGCTGTAAGGCCTTCTTCACATCAACGACAATAATAGAGTGGCGCTTGTAAGGATCAGGATTTTGTGGAGAGGTCAATGCCATTGCCAACCAAACGGCACATCGTGGATCACCAGCACCAGAGGCGAACCACTTGGTACCACGGAGCTCCGCTAGACCGTTACCCACTGGCTGGGCGCTCAAGGAAATGTTGAGGGCATTGGAAGAGCTCACACCTTTCTCAGTCATGAGGAATGCAGACCGGATTTTGCCATCTAGCAAGGGCTCGAGCCAGTGCTTTCTCTGTTGAGGGTTGCCGTATTTGACAAAGAGCTCCATATTACCAGTATCTGGAGCACTTGTGTTTGTCGCCTCTGGAGCTGTATGGGCTCGTCCAAGGAACATGGCCATTAGACCATATTCCAAGTTGGAATAGCCTGGTCCATCATCGTACCCGGCAAGGAACAAGTTCCAGAGACCAAGCTTGCGGGCCTTCTTCTTCAGCACCTCCATGATTGCTGGTGTCGTTTTCCAACGCAACGCTGGGTCTGCTGATATCTGGGAGAAGTATATCTCATCTGCAGGGATACATTCTTCCTCCACAAAAGTTTTCACTGCTTGCAGCACTGCGTAGGCCTTTGGAGAGATTTTATCCTTGACGAGCTCTGGGATGTAGTGGTCCAAAGGTAGAGTCATCGTTTCTCGTGGGATCAGTTGAGTACAATCGCGATCAGCTGGAGATTAGTTATCCTATGTTTGGATAGTTCAGAGGATGAAGGAAAGGGGAGCATCGGTCAGAGAGCACCCTGGAGGAGGAGGAGGAGGAGGAGCTTTATAGTCCAACTCGGCTTGTTCCTCGGGCCAAAACTCCAAATTTCGTTGTGGGGAAGTGCACGGGGGGCATCCGAAAGAGGAAATAAGCGCGAGCTGCGGCTACAAAGCTTTGCAAAACGAGTTCGCGGATCTCTGCTGAATCGAAAAGTTTTTGACGAATGCGATGAGGTTGCAACTTGACCGACGTATTCACGATGACTTTCATTGGGTACAAGGACATTATTGAGGAGGGCGATCTTGTTCTTGCCTTTCTAGGGAGAGATGCCATCAAGCCGATTGTCATCAACAAGGAGGACACTCTGAACACGCGGTTCGGTGCCTTCCCTCACGCACAGATGATAGGGCTCAAGTATGGATCTCAAACTGCAAGCATGAAAGGACATGGGTTCATCCATCTTCTGCAGCCTTCGCCAGAGCTATGGACTTTGTCTCTACCGCATAGAACACAGATCGTATACACACCTGACTCGAGTTATATCACACAAAGGTTGCACATCACGGCAGGGTCCCGAGTCATTGAAGCCGGCACTGGCTCTGCCTCCTTCTCGCATGCACTAGCGAGAACTGTGTCATCAGACGGACGTCTCTTCACATATGAATTCCATGAGCAGAGGTATACAGAAGCAAAGAGGGAGTTTGCCGAGCACAATCTCTTGGAAGACCCAGTGACAATAAACCATAGGGATGTTTGTAAAGATGGGTTTGAGATCACCAATTACAATGGCCCACTGAATGCGACATCTGTATTCCTTGACCTTCCAGCTCCCTGGGAGGCAATTGCCCACCTTTCAAAAGTGATCTCCTCAGAGGAGAAAGTCGGTCTCTGTTGCTTCAGTCCTTGCATCGAGCAGGTTGCAAAGACATTGGACGCGCTTAAGCAGCATGGATGGACCTCTGTACAGATGGTGGAGATCCAGGGTCGCAAATGGGAAGCCAGACAGCAGATGGTGAGACAAGTGGATGATGCCGTGGGAAGACTTAAAGACGTCAAGAGACGCAAGCTCATGGGCATCGAGCGGAAAAGAAAGTTCTACGCTGAGAATGGAGAACCGCTGGACGATGACTCAAATGAGATAAAAGCTCAAAGAAGGGAGATTGAGAAAGAAGAGACCAGAGTGGACAAGACTGAGTTCAACCCATTTGGGAGAGGAATGAGGATTAGAGATGGCGACCCTGAATTCAATTGGATCAAAGTCTCAAAGACAGAGGCCGAGGTGAAGTCGCATACCTCGTACCTCACATTTGCATTTAAACAGGTGGCTTCAGCTGGCATCTGAGTTATAGGTGATGGTGTGTAATATACTGCTACGTAACAACATTGACGTAATGCATCTGCATAAAACTAGCCTATCTTGGTCCAAATTTGGCCAACGCCTGTGCACCGCTCTCTTCCCATTCCTGCTTCGTGAGCCACATCTGATCCTTATCAGCCATGATGTTGGCAAGTACGGCACCACCGATGAACACCATATGCCGTCTTCTAGGTGGGTCCTCGATTCTCACTTTGAACTTTGCAAGTCTTGACGAATCCCCATGAAGCACTCGTGTGAGCCAGAGTTGCTTCAGCTCTTTTTCAAGTCTTGATGGAAGACCCGGGTACATTGATGAGCCACCAGAGAGGACAATGGCCTTGTACAATGATGATCTGACATCCACATCAGCAGCTTGGATGGTGTTGAACAAAAGTTCGCCCATACCTGGCTGTTCACAGTCCACCAGGTTTGGCTGGAAGAGGCACTCTGGTGCCTCAAATCTTTCGGAGCCAACCCTGATCACACGACCATCAGGGAGCTCATAGTTCTCCACAAGCGTTGTAGTATCACGTGAGAGTTTGGCATCGAGGTCCAGGTCATATGAGACGTAGCACAGTTTCTCCTTGATCTGGCGCACGGTCTCAAAATCTGCAGTTCTGTTGAAAGCATAGCCTCGTCTAGACAAGAGGTCAATCAAGTGTCTTGTGACATCTCTTCCAGCAACGTCGAGTCTTCTGGTTAAATGATTCAACACCACCGATTCATACACTGGGATGACGTGCGTCACACCATCTCCAGAGTCCACAACGACACCGGAGCTGAGACCTTGAGCATAAAGGGCAAGAACGGCCTGGATCGCCACGTAAACACCACCAAATTGGTACTTCTCGAACATCATGTCGCACATCTTTTCCCTATTCTTGAGGGGATTCATTGGAGGCTCCGTAAGCAACACTTTCTTACCCCTTGTATCCTCTTGGAGGCGCTCATAGAAGGAGTAATCCCAAAGATGCTCCATGTCCTCCCAGTTTCTGATGATTCCGTTCTCCATCGGATACGAGATCTGCAATGCGGAACGCACGGCACTGGCCTCGTCTCCACACATGATATCCTTGATCTCCACGTCACCTGTGCGCTCTTCGGCACGCAGGATCGGGCGTCCCACTATGGAGGGAAACGTGTGGTCTGGGAAGTTATTCCCCGCATGGCCGATCTTGACAAAACCGGTTCCCTGGTCGAGCACAATAGGAGGAGCGTCCATTCTTCAATTACCTGTGGGTTCCCCTTATCGACGTTTGTTTCCAGCTTGGACTGAACGGCGGGCCCTTGGGGCTCGCGTTCGGGGGCTGGGGCCGGGAGTTTCTGTGGACCCGCTACTGCAAGCCGGTAGGGGAAGCATCGAGACGTGGTCACGTGACAATTGAAAGGCTATGTACATATGATGGGGGCTGTTAGCGACGTCTGTTTCAACGGCGAGTTGACCGCTTGGCTCTGACGTTGAGGATCGGCGAGTGCGGAAAGGCATCTCCGGTGTCGATGATGACCGGCTCCTTGAAGGACAACAATGGTTGGACTTCAATGACGGCTGTCTGTGTGCCCGCACCTTGAACATCCAGTAGGTCTCTGACATTTTGCGGTTGCAGGGATACAGTGACTGTCCCAATCTTGTTCATCCTGCTAGAGTCTCGGTCCACAAGACCATACGTTATCACTGTAATCCTCTGAGAAAGGGCCAATCTATCAGTGACCCGAATATCTTGATCAATGCTCTCCGGACCAGTCAGGACGATCCTCGAGCTGAAATCATGACCTGTTGCACTCACTCCCATGGTCTTGACAATGTTTTGCTCGTCCCCTTCAAAAGCTGTAATAACCCGATCCTTGGCCCAGTTCTCCAGCCCTTCTTGATCCATCTCGGACCCATGATACTTCAACCTGGACTCTCTTAACAGGTCCCACCTATGGCCCATACCCTTGGATCTTCTCCTCAATGCGTACCTCATGGCAAAAAACCCACCCACAAACAACGGGGGCATAACCATGAAGAACAATGGACCAAACACCATGAGAAAGGCACACCCCCCGACAACGGCCAACCCAGTCTTCAAAGTGTCAGGAACCATACTAAAGATGCCATTGGAAGGTCCCATGTTGAAACGAGGTGGTCTGAATCCGCCACTCATGGAGATCGGAGTGGAGTGGATGGTTCGAGTCTGTGGAAGCTGCAGCGATGTGATCTGGGCAGATGGCAAATGAACCCGCAACCCTGATGAAACCGTTAGAGAGATGAGTGGCCGCAAGCTCCGACTGGACAGTAGCGATCCGGTAAAAGACCGCTGCATTCCGAACACGGGAGTCACTGAGCTCATTTTCTTCTTCTGTTGAAGTTTTCAGGCTGTTGATTTCCCCGTTGACCCCACAAAGTTTTGGAGATCAACTCAGTCAACTCCACCAGCTCCACCAGCTCCATCAACCCCGCCAGACACCCCCCGCCCGCCCGCTTCAAATTGCGCTACTCAATGTCCACATGGATCTCGTACTGCACACAATAGGCCAACGAATGCCTGGACGAACTGTTCGAACAGCACTACTATCACGGCACATATCGTCATTCTTTCACAGAAACACCACAGCATCACAGCCCAGGGAAGTACTCTGGTCCCCAATAAAGCAGTTCACCATACCAGACACTCAACACTTCTACCAACAGTTCGCCGGAAAGTTTGATAAGAGTGCGCTTCTATCTCAGTTCAACCATTCCTCCATCAGTGAAAGAGTGCATAGGCGCTGTGCTCTGGGCTCATTTGTGGAGGTGAGGAAATCTGGTACCGTCGACGCCGGAGTAGTTATTCAACCACAGACTAATCTCTTCTCAAAGAAGACACTGTCTATGATCAACACACAGGGAGAAATCATCGAGTTTGAGCCCAGTGATGTCTATTTCCATCTGGCAGGATTGTTCAAAGAGTCTGTGTGTGAGACACCAAGTGTGATAGCACAGTTCATCAGCTGTTCCATGGAAGCAAAGAGGCAACATCAGCACCTCGTCGCCACAGTTCAGGCTTGGTACACGAAGGAATCCTCCACTGTGGATCTCGACCTCATGAATACGCTAGAACTCGTCGCCAGATATTCAAAACGACATGCGATCCCCGAGTGCCTGCTCTATGCACTCCATATGCATTTTTCATGTAATCCACTCGAATTCAGAGTGGAGAGTGGTGCCTCAAAGCCAGTATTGCAATCCATGACCGGCGATTCGGTTCCCGTGACACACTACTTTGCGAATTCTATCAATTTGATAGAGGACTTGACACATGCTATAGAACTCGATGACAGAACCATTGCTGAGTGTAATGTTGTCCTCCAAGACTTGCATGACTATTCAGGCGAGCATGATGATCTCAACGTGGTCATTTCATTACTTAGGTACTACAAGTTGTACCCGCATCCACAACTGACTGCAGCCGTTTCCCGTCTTTCCAAGAACTCCACTGCTGCGCAGGTACTGGAGTCAATTGGCTCCTCATGTGTGCTCTCGCCGTTGGAGGCCTTTGCTGACATTCCTACCATTGGCCTCAAGGACCACTTCAATCACCTGAGGTTTACGAACACCGACACGGTGTACCTACTGCCATCATCTAGGCTGGATAAACGTGGCCTGCATAATCTTTCTGACCTTGGTTTTAGCTTAAGAAAGAGCTCTGATCATTGGTTGCTCAACATATACATCCCTGATGTGGCGTCTCAGATATCACAGGCTTCCAAGCAAATGAACGGGCTTTTGAACAGAGTTTCAGACATTGATCTCACTGGACAGATTGAGCGACTGCTCTCAGATGAGAACATACAGAATCTGGCATTCCAAGAGGATCGTGAATGTTATGCCTTGACAATCTCTATCAAGTATCCGATGGGGACGGATAGACCCTGGTACAAGACCACCTCTTCAGTACGGCTAGAAAGACTTGTCAACATGAAATACATCCCTTTGAACGATCTTAATGAGCTTTGGCGGTCAAGGTTCCCGTTACTTAGCGATCTGTTCAGTATGTTCATGTCGAATGAGTACACTGCGCTACAATCCCAGGATAGAAATCTGCTGCTCAATGTGATCAATATGGTGGACTACTGGTGCTTGAAGCGTGGACAGAAGTGTTCCATGGATCAATACTTTCCTAGAAGAGACTTTTCAGAGACAGCAGAGACATCACAGAGGAACTTCATTGACTACTTCACCTCAGAACTCCATAAAATCGCCTCACATCATGTCCTTCAGTTTTCCACGAAGCATAATATTCCACTGCTCATTCATAACCAGGAGGATTTACCACCCCTTAAAGATACCTTCCATGTACAGTCACGAAACCTTGTCATCCCTTCTTATGAGGCGCACGACTACAGCGAACTGACGTTTATCAAAGATTCATCTGGAATGACACCACTGGCAAACTATTTTGCTGCAATATCCCTCTTGTCTCCTACTAAGGTAGGAACGACATCTTCAGGATTTGCTTCAATGGGGTTGAGCGAGGGGTATACTGACGTCTGTAACACGCTGTACGATATGGAGAGTGTTGTGAACCATCGGCAATTGATAAGTGGCCTTCAATCTAGCTTTATCAAGTCGCAACTGGACTACAAGATTGGAGCTGATACAATCTTTATTAAGGGATTCAGAATGCTGTCTGAAGATGAGCTTCAAGCGTATTATAATCTGAACATCGGACCAGCTAAGCGTGCTCATCGTGACCTGGAAGAACGGGCATATAGAGACGCTGTTACCCGTACACTCCATTCTGAGAATGAGCCATGGGCTGTCTATAAATGCGTAGCGGTGAAGAGTGCTACGTATCCGCAGACAGCACGGGCTTACTGCTCTGAAATGGGACTGGAAGTTGACGTTCTTCTCTCCACCGAGCTTTCAGAGGTGAAATGCGGTGATCAGCTGATTTGCAATCGTGTTGTGGCACCAGAACTAGTGCTACGTGTATGATACATTCCATCTATCATAACTTCGTATTCTCTAATTCTTCAATATTTCCTTCATCCGCCTTTTGTCTCTTTGAACGATCACATCAAGAAACTTCCCTGTTGATGTGAATGTTTCTATAATGAACTTTCTCACCGTTTGTCTATACTTGTACATCTCGAAGTACCTCAAGACAAGATAGAACACATCTGGATCTTCAAAATAATCGGGGTGCTTTTTTGCAAATGTAGTCAAATCTTTTGATGCCGAGTTGAGATACACATGATTGCACAAGCTCCCTATGATCTTCATCAGATTGCTCAATAGTTCATCATCACGATCAATTTCGTCAAAGACATTGAAATCAGAAAATTCCAATTTTCCCTCTGTTGGTTCACTAAACCCAATGAAGTTTTCCATTTCTCTTGGAATGGCGATCCCGATAGACTGTTGATACAAGTTGAACTTTGAACACCAGCCATACTCATCCAATACCTCCGCACCTTGCATCGTCTTTGAAATCAGTCCCAGAACATAGAATGCTACGCCCCTTAGATCCAGCAGGGGACTTTGCGTGGAAATCTGCACAATATCCTCAATGCACCCGTTCACGTCCAGAGTCTCGATCCCCAAATCACTAGTACTGATCATACCAACAGACCACAGACACGCCTTAAGCTTCAGAAAGTCAACTGAAACATCAGCGGTGCGCTCCAGGCTAGTAGCATAAAAGCGGACCATGTTCACAAACTCCGTCATAATACCAGAGTGAACTATGATGTTGAAGCCGTCTTCCGTCTTCACCAGTTCGCCAAAAAGGTTTAGTGGCAGATCTGCCCTTTTTGGAACTGTCTCATCGTCCCAATCCTTATCCATCTTAAGAAGCAGCTTCTCCACTTCAAGATAATATGAGATATATCTTTGATCGTTTATCCAGTATTCAAATTCTTCATCCACAAACCCATGCGATTGCAGATATTCGAACCCAGTGGAAGAGCTAAGGAACTTCATCAACAAAGCATTACCAGCATGACCGGATAGCCGAAGGATGTTAATGCTAGGAGCCAACTTGATGATTTGATCCATATGCGCTTGTGACTCTGTGCAATAATCAGATAGGATGGATATTACTATCAAACATATCTCTGGGTCTTGCTCATAAAGTTGATCAATAAGCATCTCTGATGCAAACACTGTAGTCTCTTCACTATGCATGAGGTCTCTCAACAAGTTTGTAGCATTGATCTTAACCTTCTGGTTCTCTGAATGGAGGAACTTGGACAACAGCACACTTAGCTGACCTGGTCGATTATATTTCATCTCGTTCATGAATAGTATAATTAGGTCATCACGTCTGAATGGGTCATCAGTGATATGATGCATGATACTGAAGACTTTCCACTGTTCTAGAAGCTTGATACCAATATCATGAGTGGCAACTTCACCAAGCATCTTGAAGTAGCCACTGGTCAATGTCGTCTCGAGTCTATCCCTAGAAAAAATCTGATCTTTGGCATACAGCCCGCTGTATGGATCCAACTGCGCGAGACACTCGGCAATCTGTGGGATGATTTTGTTCTCCTTCAGGAGTGCAAGTCCTTGCGAAGATTCAAGAAGACAGCTCAAGATATCACATCCAAGTTTAATGAATCGGATTGACTGCCTGCTCTTCTTGGTGCTGCTAAATTTATGTTTGAAAGGTCTATAAAAGGACAGAAGACGTTTGAGAAACTTTGTGGTTTTGTTGATCTCATCGAGTCGTTTCCCTTTGAGTAGAGGACCTTTGAAAAGCTCTGTCAATAGGTCACAGTCCCATTTGAGAAAGTTCTTGGTTGTGGATACCCTGGTTTCCATAATCATCTGTCTCAATCTGGCATCGTCTATATCATAGCTGATGGATCCTTTGCTGCGCTTGGAGTTCTCCAGGAAGTTTCCCGGGATATTGATGTATTGGAGTCCAAGATTGACTCTTCCCTTGTTGGACTTTCTTGTGAGTCTCTCCAGCATGTACTCTGACCGTAGGGCATCAATGCCCGTTTCATCGAGATCACGTATGAGATCAGACCTATCTTTGGTCCACAGTTCCTCCGGAACAAGGTTAGCCTTGATGATCTCCATCTCGGTGATGATAAAACCTGCCTTCGTGCGATTACTTTCATCTGTGGATGTGGCCATCACTTGGACGAGGTAAGGAGTTATGTCACATTTCACGAGTGCAACGAAAACAAGTGCCAGATAGTGGTTTGTTAACACGAACTCGTTCTCGAGCCTCAGTGGTACTAGGACAGTCTTTGTTGGGTGCGTAATGGCCTTCTTCGGTAGTGGTCTGATAGTGAGAACGTCAAGGAAAAGATCAAGCAGCTTGGATACGACACCATTGACGGGAAATGACAAGCATTGAATGAGCTCCTTCAATGGCTTGCCTTCGTTGAGGCACAGTCCATGGAACCCTGCGAGTGACTTCATAAACCGAGATATTGTGTATGCGCTGGCATGAAGCTTCTCGTTGTTGAGATGGCCCTTCACGGGAAATTCTGTGAAAGGCGAAACAATTCGCTGGATATCCTCTGCGGTGATGTAGTGCCGGCCCTCTGGCGTGTTCAGTAATGCCAATATCGCCGTGGCGCACATCGATGAGAGCTCAAAGGGACCATCCACTATGAAGTCCAGAAGACATTGCGGTCTGACAAAGTCAGGTCGAAGCAGACAGAGTTCACAGAGCGTTTCAATGCATAGTCGGCGAAGTCTATCGTCCACCTGCTCCGCAATGGCGAGGATGGCATTTGCCAATCCCGTTGTGATCTCCGATACCCCAACATCTATTATCTTCCTGAGCAGTTTCAGGGCCTGCTCACGTTCCACATCTGACTGTGCACCCTTTGCGAGTGTTACGATCATCAGTACATCCACCTTTAGTGCCAGCAAATCCTGCACGGACTTTTGATCGTGGATGATGTGTCGGCATATTCTGTAACCGGTAGCCACAACCTCCTTTTCCGAGTGCGTAAGAAGCATTTGAAGCCTGTGTCCGAAGGCAGCCAGCACGAGGTCCTCCCGTATGTAAGGATTGCGCTGGAGAAGTATAACGAGGTCATTGCCCTGCGTGACGAGGTATGCCGCGTCCTGGCGCTCACCCAGCGAAGTGAGCAGCCCAGTAACGGCAAACGTCGGCGACGCAGAGCCATCTCCACCCTGGGAGACTGACGGGGAAGGGGACGGGGACGGCGAGCTGGGGATGCTCATCCGGAGCTGTTGCGGTGCTGATGATGGGCCGAGCAGTCCTGCGCCCTTGCGAATAACCGCTGTCAGGCCGAACATTCGCGGAGCGTTCGCGGAGCGCGGCCTGACGTTTTCGATCCCAGCGTGATACATAGCAACAGATCTGTCACAGCGAGATGGCATCTAATACACAGCTCATTTCTGCCTGCGCGCTGTCATTCGTCACGGGCGTGACTGCGGCGCAGTGGATGGCCAAACCCTCCAACAAGGCTCAGAAGAGGCAGAAGAAGAATGGCTCATCATCGTCACCCTCATCTACCTCCGTCACCTCGGAGTGCGAGGAGGAGTATAACGACTCAGACGACTCATCTGCCTCAGACGACTTGCAGGTGGACTCTACTTCGCTGAACGACATTCCAGGCGAGAGTCGCATGGCACTCGTTGTGAGAACGGACCTGGGCATGACTAAGGGTAAAGCCGCGGCGCAGTGCGCGCATGCCGCTCTGGGGTGTTATAGGCTAATGCAGTCCGATGGTGATGCACATAATCCTGTGCTGTTGACCCGCTGGGAGCGCACAGGCCAAGCTAAGATTGCCCTACAGGTGAAGACCAAAGATGACATGGACGAGCTGTTTGCCCGCGCGATTAGCTTGAACATCAACGCCTACGTCGTCCACGATGCTGGAAGAACACAGATCGAGGCCGGTAGTGCGACAGTGCTGGGTCTTGGCCCAGCTCCAAAAAGTGTGCTGGATGAGGTTACCGGAGGGCTGAAGTTGTACTGATGGAGTGGGCGGGCGCAGATTCATTTCATACATAGAGTAAAGGATTTTACTGCAACACGTTGATATCTATTCTGCCGTGACGATATATAACCATGCTAAACCCACCGCTGAACAACCACGGAATTGACCAACCCGAGCTCCCTAATGCTCTTTGTTTTCTGCTCGATCGGCGTCACTGGGAACGCATTGGCCAGGGTCCACCCTCTCAAACTATCGGTCTGTGTCGCGACAAAGTCAAAGAGCGTCTGCGCAGGGTCGGAGGACTGTACGCGACGCACAACACGACGGCCATCTGCTAGACGAATTTGGACCTGCGCGTCTCCCTCCGGCTCTGGTTCCTTCTTCTTCTCCTCCTCCTCCTCCTGTACTGCATCATCCTCAGCGGTATCCTCTACCTGGCTGATAGCAGGGGCAGTGTAATCCGTAGAGACAGGAGAGCCTAGCCTTCTTCCCGAACCATGGAATCCACCAACTTTGGTCTTTGGCTCCTTGTACTCTTCATCCAGCTTCTTCATCACATTTACCACAACCTCTTGTCCAAATTCCACGTCAAGCAGCGATAGTGGTGCCCTGCCAGCGTTCAACTCATTCAAGTAATGAGAGTTGGCAGGGTCATCGTAACGATATAGCCTTCCCTCGCCCACTTGGAAGCCGTCCTTCCAGAAAGTGATCTCCCTCGTTGCCTTCTCAGTTTTTTTGACAGCTGGCGCACCTACAGTGCGCGAGGGAGCCTCAGTGCTGCCCAGCTGGTATCCAACACCTGTGAATGGCTGTCTTGGTTCCTCCTCAGCAGTTTCACCCTGGTCGTTCTCAGCTTTCTTCAAAAGATCCCGCACCAGTCTGTTTGGGTTGTCGGGGTTTTCCACGTTGAGCCCAGATCCACGACCACCACCGGCAAAGAAGTTCTGCTCGTCATCCTCATCGTCCTCCTCATTCACCAGCTGCTGGAAGGACTTGAAACGGGACTGTGGTCTAGCCTGTGGTCTAGCCTGTGGTCCAGCCTGCTGTGTCTGAGAAGATTGTGTCTGTGGAGCTTCGAATGGGCCTGTTGCTGGCTGTTGGGCCTCTCTCTGTGTAGGACCGTTGTAAAAGTCGTTCAATGCAGCCTGCGGTTAGTCTCAAGCTTCCATGTAGCCCACTCCGTGTTCCAAACTCACCTCCATATCCCAGCCGTTCCTCTCTAAAGTCACACGCGCCACAGACTCGGGCACCTGTGTGAGGGCAACGAAGTTGTCCAATGCGCCTTTCTCGTCCATACTAATCAATTGACCCGGATCAGATCGAATGTTCGCCACTGTCTTGGTCCAACCAAAAGAATTCAGTGGCTCGCGCCGCCACGGGGAAACCCGCTGGAGGAGGGGCGGGGGGACCCCTGGCTCCCATGGGGATGTCCGGGTGTGGTCCCGTCCCTCCGACTCCGCGAACTCGTTCGGTGGAAATGAGTCTGCGTCACGTGCCATTTGCGAATCCTTTTCGGTTTGCGACGCACAGCGGCCATCTTCGGAGACTCAGAATCTGGTACGTCCCACAGGGAGTAATGGGCTTTTATTTTTTTGTTTTCACATGGGAGAGTTTGACTCGGAGTTGGGAAAGGGCGTTTGGCCCGTGAAGTTTGTGGCGTTGCGCTCACTGCTGTGTTATCTCCAGCACGATATGTAGTCATATCCAATTGCATGGCGGCATCTCCACTGACCGGTAAAATCCGCATTTTATAAGTTACTCCCTCCCCCCCGTCGTTTAACGCTCGTTTAGGGTCTCCTCCTTTACCGGCGAGCAGGCCCAAATTTTTCGTCCACATGTCAGAATTTTCTTGTCGGGCACTGCAAGAAAAAGTTTTAGCTATATAAATCGCCCACAGATCCCGCACGGAACTCTTTTCTTCACAAACTCAATTCATCAAGCAAACAACAATGGTTCAATCCTCTGTTCTTGGTTTCCCACGTATCGGTGCTCAGAGAGAGCTCAAGAAGACCACTGAAGCCTACTGGCAGGGTAAGGTCTCCGTCGAGGAGCTCTTCAAGGTTGGTAAGGAGCTCAGAGCTCACAACTGGAAGTTGCAGCAGTCCGCTGGTGTCGACATCATCGCCTCCAACGACTTCTCCTTCTACGACCACGTTCTCGACCTTTCCCTCCTCTTCAACGTGATCCCAGACAGATACACCAAGTACGAGCTCCAGCCAATTGATGTGCTCTTCGCCATGGGCCGTGGTTTGCAGAGAAAGGCCACCGACACCACCAAGGCCGTCGACGTCACCGCTCTGGAGATGGTCAAGTGGTTCGACTCGAACTACCACTATGTCAGACCAACTTTCTCCAACTCCACCGAGTTCAAGCTGAACGGCCAGAAGCCAGTTGACGAGTACTTGGAGGCTAAGGCCCTCGGTGTCGAGACCAGACCAGTCCTCGTTGGCCCAGTCTCCTTCTTGCACCTGGGTAAGGCTGACAAGGACTCGCTGGATTTGGACCCAATCTCCCTCATTGAGAAGATCATCCCAGTCTACGCTGAGATCTTGAAGAAGCTCGCCGCCGCTGGCGCCACCGCTGTCCAGATTGACGAGCCAGTCCTTGTCTTGGACTTGCCAGCCAATGTGCAGGCCGCTTTCAAGACCGCCTACGAGTTCCTCGCTAAGCAGGAGGGTGTCCCAGCTATCACCATCGCCTCCTACTTTGGTACTGTCGTTCCAAACTTGGACGCCATCAAGGGCTTGCCAGTTGCCGGTTTCCACATCGACGCTGTCAGAGCCCCAGAGCAGCTCGAGGCTGTCGCTGACGCTTTGACTGCCGAGCAGACCTTGTCTGTCGGTGTCATTGACGGTCGTAACATCTGGAAGGCTGACTTTGCCAAGGCCACTGCTCTCGTGCAGAAGGCTGTTGAGAAGCTCGGTGCCGACAGAGTTATTACTGCCACCTCTTCTTCTCTCTTGCACACCCCAGTTGACTTGAACAACGAGACCAAGCTCTCTGCTGAGATCAAGGACTTCTTCTCCTTCGCAACACAGAAGCTTGACGAAGTTGTCACCGTTGCCAAGAACGTTTCTGGTGAGGATGTTTCCGCTGCTCTTGAGGCCAACGCTGCCTCTGCCACTGCCCGCGCCACCTCTTCTATCACCAACGACGATGCTGTTAAGCAGAGAGTTGCTGCCATCGATGATGCTCAAGGACGTCGTGCCTCTGCTTTCACCGAGAGAATCAAGGAGCAGGAGAAGATCTTCAACCTCCCACTGTTCCCAACCACCACCATCGGTTCCTTCCCACAGACAAAGGACATCCGTGTGAACAGAAACAAGTTCACCAAGGGTACCATCACCAAGGAGGAGTACGAGAAGTTCATCGAGTCTGAGATCGAGAAGGTTGTCAGATTCCAAGAGGAGATTGGCCTTGACGTGCTTGTTCACGGTGAGCCAGAGAGAAATGACATGGTTCAGTACTTTGGTGAGCAGCTCAAGGGTTTCGCTTTCACCCAGAACGGTTGGGTCCAGTCTTATGGTTCCAGATACGTCCGTCCACCAATCATTGTTGGTGACGTATCCAGACCAGCTCCAATGTCCGTCAAGGAGTCTGTTTACGCTCAGTCCATCACTACCAAGCCAATGAAGGGTATGCTCACTGGTCCAGTTACCATCCTCAGATGGTCCTTCCCAAGAGTTGACGCTTCTCAAAAGACTCAGGCCCTTCAATTGGGTCTTGCACTCAGAGACGAAGTCAACGACTTGGAGGCTGCTGGTATCAAGGTTATCCAGGTTGACGAGCCAGCTCTTAGAGAGGGTTTGCCACTGAGAGACGGTGCAGAGAGACAGGACTACTACCAGTGGGCTGCTGAGTCTTTCAGAATTGCCACCGCTGGTGTCAAGAATGCTACTCAGATCCACTCTCATTTCTGTTACTCCGACTTGGACCCTAACCACATCAAGGCTCTTGATGCTGACGTTGTGTCCATCGAGTTCTCCAAGAAGGATGACCCTAACTACATCCGTGAGTTCTCTGACTACCCAAACCACGCTGGTCTCGGTTTGTTTGACATTCACTCCCCAAGAATTCCATCTAAGGAGGAGTTCATCCAGAAGATCGCCACCATTTTGGAGGTGTACCCAGTTGAGAAGTTCTGGGTCAACCCTGACTGTGGTTTGAAGACCAGAGGCTGGGAGGAGACTAGAGCTTCGTTGACCAACATGGTTGACGCTGCCAAGTACTACAGAGAGAAGAACGCTAAATAAGCGTTCCGAGTCTCTGGTCCATTGTGAGTCAACCTCACAACAACCTTATTCAATTCAACACTTGATGAGGTATTACGTTTCACGAATTCACTTCTTTTTATCTATATAATGTCCGCTGCATTGGTTGTTACTGGGATTTCAACATCGGTTTATGAATACAACGTTGATTCAAATGGTCTGTAGTGTCACTTGTTGTCAGTTGCACAGTCCAACCTTTTGTCATTTGCACAAATCAATAGACAGCTGCCTCCTTCGACAGTCGATGCATCTACAAACTACAAACTACCTGATCGTTCAGTTATGTTCAGTACTTCCAGCTTTATCACACCGGTGGGCCTCATTGTTTGTATTTACTAACAGCATTGCGCCGCGAGGATTACCAACCACGAGCATAGAAACTCTCTTTATCCCAATCATCTCCGCCTTCAACCTCCTTCTTCAACACTTTTGGTCGATCCTCCCATTTCTCATTGGTTGTCTCAGACTTATCTTCAAACTTACCCTCTGGATAAGCATACTGCCTATCCCATAAGATTGACTTCCGTAAGGAATCGGATAATTCAGTGGCAAGCATCTGTTTCCGTGTGGTCTTTGGCGACAGTCTCCTTGAGATGTTGTTCTCCTCATGCGTATGTACATGGACAGGGATGTTGATTGTTGGAGACGTTATTGGCTTCGCCATAGTTTCATCCGAATGCAATGTCCTTTCAGCGATATCAACCGCATACTTTTCATTAGCAGTGCCACTAGAAGACCCCTTGTCTGTTATTTCCATAGGGCCATCCAGTTCAACAACAGAAGTGAGACGTGACTTGGCCCGTTGATGGGCATTAGGCAGGAACATATGTGTGGAAAGCGCGGTTGGTAGCAGCGTTGCCGCTGTAGGTGGTGCCCTTGATTCATGGTTAAACTTGACTCTTGTCCGATCTGAAACGATGGATGAGAATGAATTTTTCCGTTGGGAAGAGAAGTAGCTCGTCAAGTTCAGTGCCGACTTGGCCAATTGAGTGAATGATGAAGATGGTTGAGGTTGTTGATGCTCCAGCGTGGCTTTAAGATCTGCAGTTTTCGAATCGGTGTCATTGAGTAACCCAGATGCTGTTACGTGTGATGTGGATATCGAAGTCACTGCTTCAGTGGTGACAAGTTCCAAAGCGTTTGATTCTAAGGAAGTGTTTCTGCGATGCTTTATCACAATTGATGAGACAGATGTACTCAACTCATATGACTCTTTAGTAGATGTGCCAGGAGGTTCCCTCATTAGTTGCTTCGGCTGATGATCCCGCTGTGATAGCTGAGAATGAGCAAGAGCATGTCCGAGGGCATCAGATGCGACATGAACCTGGCCATAAGCCTGGTAATGTTGTTTTCTCTGTTGTTGGCTGTGTTGTTGGTCCTGCTGTTGGCCCTGTTGTTGGCCCTGTTGTTGACCACCATCTTCATTCATCTCGCTCAAGAACAACCCACTTAACAAACTTCTCTTGATCTGAGGTTTTGTAGGATTTGCACCAGCCTTTTTAAATATACGTCTATTCCACTGTTCGTTGAAATCGTCCTCATCCTCTGATGCCGGATCCTCCGAGACAGAAGACCATTCACTTTCATCGCTTAACGAATCGTCCGAGGAGAACATGATTTCGCGCACTGGCGCCTTTCCTTCGAACAATGACTTCTTGGGCAGTGACTGTTTTTGGTGCGGTGGCGGTGACGTTAGACGAGTCCGGGACCTTGATCTGCGCCGATTTTCAACAACTTGTCTATGTTGGTGATCTGCTGGTGGCTGATGCGTCGCGTGTGAGCTGGTCTGTGCGTCCAGATATTTGGGCTCCGTAGGAGATGGTGAGGATTCAATGAAGAACATTTTGTTCTCCTTCTTCTCAGGCTTGGATAACGATGTCATTCCCAAGTTATTCAACACCGTATTGCGTTTCTTCGGGTGTGATTTTGCTGGAGGTATTGATGAGCTAGAAGAATCTGAGCTTGGTGACTTCAACGGCTTTGAACGATGATCAATGACTGAAGATTTGACCGGCTTGGCAGCAGGATGATCAAAAATTGATGATTTGCTTGAAGAGTGATGCTCAAACAATGATGGTTTGTTTCCGTTGCCAAAGAGCGATGTCTTTTTATGATTATTAGCAAATAACGATTGTGTCTCTTTCTTCAACACTTCTCCGGTGCTTTCATTTGAGAGAGGAGATTTCACTCTTTCTTGATGGCCAAACAGAGAGCTTGTCCTCTGTGGTCGAGGTATTTCTTGATCATGATGTGAGGGTTCCTCCTCTTTTGGTTCTGCACTGAAGAGAGACGGTGGTGATTTGAGCTCTGGTTCTTCAACCAAATCTGTATCCTCTCCTGGTGAAAATCCACGTACAACACTGGTTGACGTGTCAGTTCTCATTAACGGAGGTGGTTGATTCTCAGGCTGTGTTGAAGATGAAGACGCGTCGTATATGCCAAAGGCATACCTTGGATTAGGTTGTTCAAAGACGTCAGCGTCATGAGGTACTGGCAATGGTTCGGCATTGACCTTCTTCTTCTGGTTCAGCTTCTTTAGGGATTTCGATGAAGATGAGTTCCTAAACATTCCCGGCCTGTTTAGCGATTCAGAACTTCCCTTATTGTTGGCTCGCCTCGTCAGGTTCTTGTTACTCGATTTCCGTCTTGATAGTGTGGGATTCATGTTTTGTTCCGATACGATGGACAACAAACTGAATAGATCACCATCATTGAGCTTGTTTCTCGTTTTACCCAAACTAGATGGGAAAGTCTCAACGGCCTTGGCTGTGCCATCCTCTTTTATCACTAGGTTCCTGTTCACAATCCGCCAACTGATGTTCTCCAAACGTTTACCATTCTTGATGAATCCCGAGCACCTCGTTAGTCCTGTCCAGACGGCCAGCACGTTCTCCAAGTCAAGCCCAGACGTGTCGAACTTCTGCAGCGTGTCACGAGAGAGCTCGAGGAACGGCGGCACCTTGTTGTTGGACATCGTGGGCGCGTGTTCTGCTTCTTGTATGCTGGGGGTCCCGTGTCAAGTGCAGGTGTAGGTACGAGGCGCTGTGTATGTGTGTATGGTGTGCTTGTGCGTGTAGGCTGTGTCCTCTGTAGCTGTAGCGAGTGCCATGGGCCAGCCCCTGTGGTTTGCCCTTTTTGTTTGATTTTGATTTCTTCCCTAGCGGGTTTTTTTCTCCCTCAGAGTAACCTGACAACGGGGAGGGTGGGGCGGGTGCTACGTGGAAGGTGCAGGGGGAACACGCCGGGGGAGGTAATCTAAGTAGAGATAGACGGCCGTGCAGTGTGAGTGGCGTCGCGATGCCGTGTGTCTACACGTTCTATATTTATAAAACAAACTGGCACTCACCTCAGAGGTCACCAGCATCAGCGCGGCATTAAACCCCACTGGGGACGGCCATCTCTAACCTTCTGACACTAACGACAAACATCGCCAGCTATCCTCGCTTTATCAAGAAAGCAAACTCAACTGACTTTTGGCCTTTGCCAGTCCGGCCACAGGTCAAGCCATCGGACGACGCGCCTTTGCTGCTTCCGCTACTTTCATGAGGTCCCCCCCTCTCTACTCATCAAGAGGTCATCCATACGGCCATAGGGGCCAGTAACCGAATTCGGGTCCATGGCACGATGGTAGACAAGTAGCCGTGCGTATTTGTAGCGCTATGCACCACAGCTAACTGCCACGGCCTGTGATCGGACGCTTACCCCCGTTCCCTGTTCTAATCTCTTGCCATTCGGGGCTCGTTTAGTGGGGGATTTCGCCGTTCGAATGCTTACGGGGATTTTCTCTACTGAGCTGTATATAGAGCCGAAAGACGAACAACAAGGACGCATCTTGTGTAAGAGTGATAACTGCAACAGTGCAATGCTTGGTTGGTTCCCAAATTTACGGTCCTACATAGTTAAACAACCACCACGGTCCGCCAGGACAGCTCGTTGTGCGGCACAGCGACATCCCGGTTCTCGCCGCACTGCGCCGTTGACACAAAAACATGACCAGCTGACAGTTGTGTGGGCCTAACCCCCCCTGAACAATAAAAGTCACTGGGTCATAGGTTCTGTTACAATCAATTATCATAGGCCGTTGGCGTTGGCCACCTCTCTCGTCACACTCCTCTACAATTTTATCCATTTGACATCAACGACGCCCAATGATGGAATGACCCTAGCAAACTCCACCAAACTCCACCAGCAACCGAACAACAGAAAGTTAAAGATTGAGATGGCTTTGATAGCCCACATATCATATAGGGCAAACGTTGGATGTTCGCTGTCCTTAGACCAGTCCACCAGATGTCTGACCTGCTCCTTTGACGATCCCCTTCATAAACGGTCAAGTTTGAATTTGTATGCACCCGCATTCTTAGTCAAAGTTGCTCTCGGGCAGCAATCATGGGGTTTCAGGGAAACATGAAATGCGCAAGTATTTAAGCAATTCGTTCCCCCTCTGTAATTCCTCACCACGAGACCCTTGTTAACTACCAAAGGGAAGTACAAGATTTGACTCATGTCTGCAAGAACCTTCCTCATCACAGCTGGTGTCCTCGGTGGTGGTTACTACCTGTACACCTACTCTCAGGATCAACGTCTCCAAACACCTCTCCACAGGGGGCCTGCCGAACATACTGGCAAACAGATTGACGACACTGCCCGCAGTGTCCGTGACAAGGCCACCGGTCTTCAGCGTGACGCTAATCGTCAGATCGACGGCACTTTGAGCACTGCGGAGACCAAGAGAAAGAAATTGAGTTCATGGGCCGGTTCAAAGGCCGATGAGTTCGATGCAAGAGCTGCAGAACTCGAGGAGCATGCCCAAAGTCGTTTGCAGAGATTGCAAAAGGGAGTCAAGGAAGACTGGGAGAGCGTGAAGGAGAAGAAGGAACAGTGGTTCAAGCCTGGTGATCCTGCGCGTGAAGCTGAGCTTGCCGAGAGAACCAGGCGTGGCGTTCAAGGTTGGGGTGAAACTGCCACTGCCAACGCTGCCGACTATTATGACTCCGTTGTCGATGGAACCAAGAAACTATTGGGTCGTTCCCCTGATAGCGTTTATGAGGAGGCGCAGCGCGCCTACCAGCAGAGCAAGAAGCGTGCTGACGACACAGCATCCTCATGGTTCTCCAAGGCGGATGCCGAGAAGGAGAGGGCCCATGCCGAGGCCAAGAGACAGTTGGAGTCTGCACAGAAGCGTCTTGACGATGCTACTGTTGATTTCAACGAGTGGAAAAAGCATGCCAAAAGCTCCCTCGCGGGTGAAAAGCACTATGACGGGTTCTACGACTGGTTGCGTGGTGGGTATTCCTATCGCGAGACTCGTGACATTGACCGCACTGCCCGTGATGCCGTTCGTGGGTGGGGTGAAACCGCACAGGCGGCTTCAGAGGAGGTTCGTGACAACAGAAGAGGGTCTCTGAGAGGCGAGGCGCGTAATCAGGCGCGCGATTGGAGCTCATGGTTTAACCGTCAGTACGAAAAGTCTTCTGAAGGTGCTCGTGAGTACTACAATGATGCCAACGATTCGCTGTCTGACGCCCAGAGGGAACTCGAGCGTAGCACGAAGCATTGGTGGCAGGTGTGGAAGAGCTCTTCCAAAGATCTTGAATCGAAGGCCAAGAGAGATGTCGAAGCTGCGCAGAATCGTGTTGCTGACGCCACTGCTAGATTGCAACAATGGGGTCACGATGTAAACAAAAGTTTGTGGGGTGGTGCCGAGCGTGCTGTGGATTCTGTCAAGAGTGGACTCAACACCACCCATGATCAGAGCCAGGAGGGATTGAGTCAGGCCAAGGGTTGGATCAAGGATCAGGAATGAGATTTTTTGTATTCAATAGGAGGATATGACATACGATTGCTGCGTAGTTTGATTTGCTATTTAGGGGCCCATCGCGAATGATGGGGGCAGGTGATGAGCATTGAGAACAGGTGACATTACCCTTGTCATGATGAAAATGACACCGTCGATCGATTGATAAGCGGAGCAAGCGTCAAAGCGTCCGTCTCTTTAAACGGTATGCGCAGTGTCTTCAGCCAATCGCCGGGAACCATTGCGCGCCACTACATCACGGCTAGCATCAGAACTGTAATACTGTTTAACCGCAACGTTATTGACGTCAGATTGGGCTGAATTAGCCGAGCACACGCAAGTGGTCCTCAAGTATACTATTGGCAGACTTGAGGCTGTCCGATTTGAAACATAATTGGGAGACATTCAGGGCAGGATGGGGGACAAATACGATAGCCGAGCGTCTCCGCCACAGTGTCCTGGGTGAGTAAGCAGCGTGGAACAGAGATCTCACCCTGCCTTATAGAAAGTTCAGCCATGGAGGGGAGAGGGCATATTGTAACTGGAAGCAAACTGTGCATCCGGCTGCTCCGGTGTCCACAGAACATGCTTACATCGTGGTTAAATTCTGATACGGCATCGGCCCCACCAGTGGTGCGCAAGCCGATGATGTGGCTCGAGAGTCGAAGTCGAGGTTGGGTTTCGGGTTCCCTGTGGCACACCAAACGTTAACACCGCGGTAGAACACGCCGTAGAGCTCATCTAACCAGCGCCCCCAGCCGCTCAAGAAAGGCAAACGCCTGGGAGGAGAAGAACCCGGTACAGCCACAGCCACAGCGCCGCAGGATTACGTATCTCCGGGGTTACGTAAGCCGCTTACATAAAGGGCGGGCGGCCTGTGATTGGCCAACGGGCCGTGGAGGAGGGGGGGGGTGGCCACAGGTGCGGATGAGGCTAAGAACGTAGTTTTGATAAAGTCGCACAGTGCTTCCAATTCAAAAGGGGCGTTGATTTGGATTGAGACATAACGGTGACACACAGCACTTGACACACTCCCGACACTTGCTCCACAACACAATAGTATGGACACCCGTGCCACGCTCAACAGCTTCAGTTTCGGTGACAAGGCCACGGCCTCAACGATCGACACCAACGAGCCCGACGACAACTACCCGCCAGAGGTGTTCCAATCTCCACAGTCGCCCTCGGCAGAGAGCTCACTCATCTTTGAGCGTTCCGTGGAGGACCCTTGTCAGATCTACCAGCAGACAGGCTGCCCACGTTGTCAAAAGCCCCAAGGCCAGTGCCACCATGCCAGTACGAGTTTACCATCTCACTACTCTGTTGAGAACTTTGTCTCGCCTTGCCTCGACGCCACGACGGAGCTATTGACGGACAAGAACGCGGACCTGGAGAATGTCGACATGGTTTACTCGCGGAGACCCTCTTCCGTGCTTGGACTCAACCTAGCCTTGGGCCGTTCAAGAACCGCTTCCGATGCACAGGATTTCTCCCCACCAAAACTGGAGGCAAAGACACAATCTTTTGCCAACTTCCAAGATCTGAACCAGGGCAATACGAAGCGTCATCCTGCCCTCAGTTTCTACTCGTATGCGGATATGATTGAATCCGAGAACCCGAACCCTCGTCGTCCTTCACTTTCCCAGTCTTTGAGCTCCTCCCTGCTCAAATCCCGCTCCAACTCTGTCAACACGAGCACTTTGAACATGGGTACCGGCGCCAGCACCATTGCTCCACAACGCACACCAATCAGCCGCAGAGCACCGAGCTTCAACTCGAAACCGAAGCACCAACCTTTTATGCTCTCTGACAATTCACCAGGATCATCGGATTCGGAGAGTGACTACATGCACAGCAGAAAGAACTCTGTCACGTCACGTATCTCCAACAGACTCAAGAAAACTCTGTCAGGGGCCTCTTCCGTGTCCCGTAATTCCGTCGTGAGCGATGGCGACAGTCTGGTGATCAGCTCTGTCGGGGAGACATTGAGAAAGCACAACAGTGAGATTAAATCAGGCGTGTTGGCCTGACCTAGGGCTGGTTAAGATTGATATCGGGGGGTATGTTTTATGGATTTTGTTTGGGTAATTTTGTTGGTGGTCCCTCTCTTTGATGTGATGCTTATGGAATTGGATTTATGTGTTTGTTTATATGTTCATGCGTAGCATGCTAGTACCGAGGACCTTGGGATAGCAATGCATCTCTCCAGGAAGCTGTGCTGCTAACTGTGAACTGATCCCAAGTGCTTATCCTTCCAGGGTTCTTCAGCGTTCATTCAATGGCTGTATTAATACCACATTAGCTTTCGATAAACAGGCTTGTCCACAGCAAACCAGATTAAGCTAAGGCTAAGCTTAAACTTCAAAGCCAATGGCCCGATGACCACTGACTATCAGCCCCACTCGGCGGAAGAATTAGTCATCCTACAATATCTTGGTTTATAATTTCGATGCGATACCAAACACTAATCTGCCAGATAATCCTTCCGGTTAGCCGTCCGCACGAACCTTCTCAACGCCCACTCCACGTCGGCATCCTTGTTCTCTAAAGTGCCCAGTCTCAACTCGTAAAGTCTCATCTCAAATCTTGGACCCACCTCTGCAATCTCCACACCATCCCTCGTCTTCACATAAACGTGCTGTCTCACACTGATAAAGTCCCCATCGTTACTGAAGGTGATTACACGCGGACTGTCCTTCTTTACACCCGGTGGGAACATGTGCTTCAATATCGTCTCCACCCTCTTACCCAACTTACTCGTGAAGTTTTCAAAGATCAGGTGTGGGTGAGCCTCACTCTGATTTCCAGCTCCAATAATGTCATGTCTCAGGACAACGTTATGGAGTGTGAAGAATGCAGTTGGACCATGTGGGAAATGCGAAATCGTGAGCGAGGTTGGGACACCCCTATGTTCATGGACGACAACAAGCTCGGTTGTTCCTGAGGACTGGCAAGCAGAAACAAGGCTCGGCATGACATAGTTACCTCTGTTCAAGCGCACAGCTGTAGGAAACAAGAGCTTGATCTCTTTGGTAAATTGTGCTAGTCTTGATGACGGATCTCTTGAAGTTGTTACAATCACTTTTGGATCAGTGATGCCACTCAGGGCAGAATATTCATCATCCACACTCTCCTGGATCGATTCATCAAAGATGAAGTCCTTCTGTAACTTTTTGTCGTCAGATACTTCCTTAGGCAGCGGCTTACCAGAGGCCAGTGCAGCTTTCAACTGTTGACGCTTCTGCTGTTGGGAAGCCTCTTGGAGCTCCACAGCCTTGCGGTACAAATATTCACGTCTTTCACGAGCCTGTTTTCTAATCTGGAACATGTTAGTTCTGTCGCCATCAATCATGAACGGGGACCTACCATGGCCTTTTCGGGTAGCAACCTGTCCACCTCTTGTAAGGCCTGAAGCTGTGAAGTTTTTCTGATGCAGCTCATCGCCTCCCAATTCCGAGGCCTCGAAGTAACACAGGTGGAATTCGCGAGTACTTAAGGATATTACCCGGCTGGAAGTGTATCAAATACTTGTGGGCAGTAAGGACAAATTTGAAGAATATTCAATGGATCTTTGGCCGAGCGGTTTAAGGCGCTTGACTCAAGATCAAGTATCGTAAGATGCATGCGTTCGAATCGCATAGGATTCATTATTTTTCAAGGCAATGTGTGTAGTCACGTGATGGGGAACGTGATGTGAATTATCATGGTCACAGCTAGCGCGCCCGGCCGGGGTGGATCAGCTACAATATATTATATATTTGAGGCGCCAGCTGTTATAACGACGACGTTATGACGTACTTGATGTGACGTACGGACCGGCTTAGGATTATGGGTAAATATACGACGTTCTATTGGAAAGGATACGTGGAAAACACAGGCTCGAGTCGGTCCCGTGGAGTGCCGAGAGCCTTAATCCAATTAGTCACGTGACTGCACGGTGCCCACACGTAATTACAGAAGCCAATATTCTACTATTATATGGCGCTAATCAAGTTCTGACACTGGCACTACGTCGCCTAGTATAGAATCTAGAAGCGAGAATCAGAGCCGCAGAAATGGATGAGCAGTTGATGACCGATCAGCTCGAACGTGAGCTCGAAAAGATCAAAGGCCAGCTTTCACCGGTGCGTATACTGCATCACATATCCATTAACAATATTAACATCAACACTAGACCGAACAGATCGCACGCATACTATCAACGATTACACTGGATCCTTACTCAATCCTTTCAATACATCACAGTGCCACATCTGATGAGGTCAAGAAACGGTACAGGGCCCTCTCACGGCAAATCCATCCAGATAAGACCAAGATACCTGATGCGTCTAGGGCATTTGACCTTTTGAAGAAAGCAGAGGCTGTGCTCATGGATACAGAGCGCAGGGCGAAGCTAGACGAGGTGTACACAGAGGCAGAGTTACAGGCCCAACAACAAGGTGGTGAAGTGGAAGAGGTGTACAAAGAGCTTCTCATCAAAGATGAGTTTCAGCGACGGATGGCACTGAAGCGTGAGATGGAGAGACAAGGCCAACTGGAAAAGCTCAAAGACGAACAAGATGTGTTGAAGGCACAGAAGAATGCAGATGGTGAAAAATGGGAGGACGAGAGAGACCAAAGAGTGAACAGCTGGAGGAAGTACAGTGGGAAAGTTGAAAAGAAGAAGAAGAGGAAGCAAAAGGTGTTGGCCTGATGTTGCTACTACGGGGCCGTCTTATAACGAATGTGTCATTATTAAATATTGATCTCAAGGATCTATCATTACTACCCAGGGCATCAATCATGAACTTGGCTTCAGCTTCTTTTTGTAATCTGCAAAGCTCAACTTCTTCACAGGCTTTGCTGGCATTACTCTCTCCTCAGACTTTAGTTGGTCAGGAATCAATGGGATAGGGACAGGAAGGTATTCAAGCTTTTCAACTTCGGCGTTCATGGTATCTCTTGATTTCTTTTTGAAATAGCTGTAGATGAATGGCTTCACCGTCACTTGAGCCTCTGCGAGCAAAGTGGAGGAGTTACCGATGAAGGGAATCATATTAGCCTGTTCCTGTGAATCATTAATGTTTGACTGATCCCTTGCATTTAGGCGATCTTGTATTGAGACGTACTGAGCCTCACGCTGCAGAAGCTTCATTCCAGATGTCGAATTACCCTTCCTTGTCGAGCGATAAATGTGTGCGCTTGCCTTCTTCACTTTGGAGAGCGCACAGTCAGACCCGGTTGCTGGACAACCGCAGTCGACAAATGTCAAGATAGACTCCACAGAGAGTACAAGACTTGGCTTGTCAGCATCAACAGTCGAGTCAAAGGTCTGCCCCCTTTGGATGTTGAGAATAGGATGAAGGTGATACCAGTTCCACGGAAGTGTTAACTCAGTACCAGCTTTGACACCTTTGATCGTGACGATGACAAATTTGATCTCATCGTCGGTCTTCAAGGGACGTAGTTCACAATTGGGATGACATGACCGGCGAATATAGCGTGCCTTATTACCCGATGTTCTGGCATCGATCACCAGCGGAGTGTTGGGGATGAAGGAAACATAACCTTTCTCCACACCCCAAATGCGATACTGATTTCTCGGATCAGAGATATATTTGTCTCTGAACCCAACTTCACCCAGATATTCCTCCACGATATGATAAGCTTCCATCTTTGACTCCGTGAAGAGGCCCAATCTCATAATGCCGTTAAATTTTTTGCTGTTAACGTCACTATAGGACTTAACTTTGGTCTTTGGGAAGTCGTAGTCATCGAACTCGTTGGCGGAAAGCAACCTTAAAGAGTCATCTTTACTCATCCCTTGAACATAGTTGTAAACCTGTTGATCCTGATAGTCGTAATTTTTGAGTTCATAGTATACTGCTCGCCATACATTTTTCGGATCTGGCACGGGGATATCACTCTCCTCCAGATTTCTGTTATATGCAGATACAGGTTTTGGCTTCGGTTTAGTGGTCTTATCCTCCTTCTGCTCTTCCACCGTGGGCTTCTCATCAACGGACTCCTCGTCTGAGGACGGCTTTCCTCTTTTTCCTCTAAGCTCTGCCAGTCTCTTTCCTTGAACAGCTCTGGCTCGCTTCGCATCAATTCTTCTCGGTTGGCAAACATTACACCTGAACTGTTCTGGGGCATCGTCAATGTCGTCAATGCCCATGCACACGGCATGCTGCCATCTGTTACAATGGTCACACTGGATAGTGAACCCATCGTCATCTTCATAGCCACATACACATGAGATGATGCCAGCATCAGGGTCAACAATCCAGTCGTTCGGTATTGATGATGTGGACGCTTTCTTTTGTCTCTTTGACTTAGGCGCAGGCTCTTCCTCCCTCTCAACTTCTGTCTCATTGAACTCTTTCTCGTCTGCGGTGGTAGCATTTTCATCGACATCCATAGCATCAAGCCTTGGCTCTCCCTGTGGGGTTTCTTCAACGTCTGTCTCTTGATCCTCCTGCTCAGAGATCTCTCTTCTGATATCTGCAGCTTTTTCTTGCAGGGCCTCCACATGTTCTTGCGAGACTTCATGCTTTATCGTATTAGCTATAGCATTCCATTCGGTCCTGGACTTCGCCTTAATAGTGGCTCTCAAGGACTCATCAACGCTTATGTCATCTCTCCTGCTGAGCAGCATTGGAATCCCCGCAGCAGCAGCAAGGGCAGCGGCAGCCACTATTGCCTTTTGTGATTTATTGTGTTCAAAATCGGACTCGGAGAGTGCAGCAATGGCAGGACCTGGGGATGTAAGATTAGAGATGCCTGCCTGTCCAGATATAAGCGGCTTCACGGTGGGGGAGGGTGACTTCTTGATCTGAACGTTGTTGGGTAGGAGTCTCTTTAATGGCTTTGGCGCTGTAACTTCTGGCATTGGTGGCGCTGTTTCACGCTCGGGCTTAGTCACCACGGGCTGTGATGGCTCATCATGGGGAGGCGTATAGTTCGTCACAGCTGCGCTGTGGAACATGAGTAGCGTAGAGGCATCCTCTAGCAATGATGCGTTGGTCTCAAGCTCTTTGGACTGCTCCTCAGCCATCGTTCGCAAGAGTTGTTATGCGGTGTATGTTTTCAAAGAGGAGGTGCTGGGTGATGTCACAGAGCACAAGAACAGCCACACAGAGCACAGACGACACCAGGCACTCACAACAGCAACAAAGACAACAGCTTCGCAGAGCAAAGTTTCGCTGTTCCGATACGAGCCAAACGACAGGGTATACGATCCGAGGGCACCCTCGAAATAGCCGGGAGATTCGCGAAAACATCTGTCCGTGTGTTACCCGCCTCACCGGCCGATCTCATTTGGCTGGTGGATTTTCTCCAGGTGACCAAAGTGCACTTCCACCAGCAGGAGCCGAGGGCAAAGAAGTGGGAAAATGGTGAGTGGCACCGGTTATTGATATGCTGGTATGGAGTGTACTAACAGTGTGCAGGCGCACCGACTCATTGTTCAGGTCCTTTTCACGGGAGCTAAAGTTTTTGGCACAGCTTTCACGACGGCATACCGTCAGGCTGCAACACAGACAGCTAAGCAGTCCGCTACGCAGACAAGCAGGGCAAGAGACACGGGAATGACGCTTGATGAAGGTGCGAAGATCCTTGATATCGATCTCAAGAATGTTACCCTTGACACGATTGAGGAACGCTACGCACGTCTCTTTGACATCAACTCGAAAGAGAAGGCGGACTCCTTCTACCTCCAATCCAAGATATATTGGGCAGCTGAAAGACTCAAGGATGAGCTCAAGGTCAAGGCGGCAGAGCGACAAGCGCGGGAGGCTGAGAAGGGGAAGCCGGAGAGTTCAGAGATCAAACAGTGACAGGTGGTGACTGATTGATGGGGAAGAGGTAGTGAAGTATTGCATAACGAACCGTGTACATAATAAGGGAATGGCTATAGTTCTTGACAACAGTACGTAGTAGAAAATATGTTGCCTACATAATAATGTTTCTGGTGATGATGGTGAATCATTGGATGGTGATCATCGAGGACGAATACAACCTCCATGTAGGGGTATATAAGTCATATTGCGTCATGGTAATGGGACAACTCGCCATCGCCAGCACATTACGTACAGACGGCGGTCGTCAAATCACACCATGGCATAACGCTATTCAATCTAAGAAACCGAAACGAAATCTCCCCTGTGGCTAACCTGTTAAGAAAGTCAGGATTGGAGATTTAGCTGATGCGTACACCACCCCGAAGTACCAATAACGGACAACGGAACCTGTACTAGGTTTCTAGGAGGGCCACGAGGACCCTCCATAGTGTATATGTTATATCTATTGAGATAGTATAACCACTACTGATGATGGAGTCTAAGACACAAACGTTTTCGAAGAAAACAGGCGGCGATGGCTCCCTTTATACGTTCGCAAAAAAAAATTTCACTTGGGTTACCCGGGTCGTCGCGCATAGTTAGGGCTAATGCTACAGAGACGGATCAAAGCTGATGGGCCATTTTATAGAAGCTGTCAGAAGTGCACAAAGTCTGCATCCACCTCTAGATCCTCTGTTTGACTCACGCGACTCTCATTATCACTCTCATCGGTCTCACTGAGCTGCTCTATGTCCTCTTCGATCTCCATTACTCGAGGGTCCGAGTGAATATCGCCCATTGCCGTCAAGTCAGGTAGTTGTAGATGTGAGCCATCAAGTGACTGGAACTGTAGCTTAGCTGTGATGTTGTCCTCGGATTTATGTGAAAGCCTGCAGTTTTTACCCCTTGGACAAGCTCTTGAGAGCTGGAAATCAGGACATTCATGGACATGTCTTAATTTGCACTGCGACCCACGGAAGCAATAACCACCAATGGCAAATAGGCGACACACCAACTCGAGCTCAGGTGAGATATGTAGGAAGGGGCAGTGCTCGTTCTTACAGTGTCCCTTGCCAAAGAAGTGACACAAGGCGACATTGAACTCCGATGGCTCATGTGAAAGCGGACAATCAACCAGCCTGCAATTTCCCTTGATGAATTGAGGGCAGAGCATAACTTTTGCCTTGTTATGAGTATACTTGCACTTATCGAGCCGGCTGCACTCACCTGTCTTTTGGAAATATCTGCACTGCTCCTTGAGGAACACCTTCTGGTTCTGCAGCTTTAGATTACCAGCCTTTGATCTAATGTAGCGCTTGTCGTTCCATGTTTGGCTGCCTGTCCTTTCGCTATTAATTTCAGAGTCCAAGAGAACAAGCCTAGCTCCATATTTCGACACTGCGAACAGCTGGCCATCAATCAAGCACCAGTCGCAAAGATCCAACTTAACTTTATTTCTCGATGCTCTAAGCGCCTGGCTCTTCTTACGTTTGTCATCTAGCTTCCTTTGTAGGGCTTGCTGCTTCTCCTCCTTTGTAAGGTTCCCACGCTGGAGTTCTTGCTCGTAGATGTCCTTGTTGACAAGTTTGTGCCCGTTGGAGGTGGTGACAGAAACGTAGTTCGAGTCCGGGTCCTCTTGCGGCTTGACAATGAGTGTACGGTTCCTTATAGAGAAACCGCCTCGATATCCTCTTCCGCCCCCTCTGGATCCCCCTCTAAATCCTCCTCTTCCTCTGCACGCAGTGTATGGCTCGTTACTCGTGATCTCCTTACTGGACTCCTTATTCCGGTAGCCTGATATTGAGCCTAACGTTAGTGATGTTTGATAAGAGTGGATTACTCACCTCTTAGCTTGGCGATCTCATCGAGGAGATTGGACATAGTTGTGGGCGGTTGATGCGATCTGCTGATGTTTGTGTGAGGGCAAAACTGAAAAGTCGGTTACTTGGATTAAATATGGTCACACATATGAAGTTCAGCTTACCCAACGGACGTACGGCCACTGTTACTATCCCAAAATCAGGCAAAAAGCACAGAACTGATCGTAGACTACAAGGACGCTAACAACAGAACAAACTATAGGATACAGAACTTCAATAACACAGCGAAAACCACAAACTTCAATGATTCAATGCAGGGGGGATGATGGCAATACAGCAGCTAACGCAGGAAGTAGTTGTGCTTACCCTTCTTCTGGCGGTAGTTGTCGTTGCCTGCCTTGAAATCCCACTCGATTTCAATGTCAAGATCCCTTGGGTTCTTCTCGTTAGGTCTGTTCGCAAGCTTAATTTCCACAGTCTCGCCACGCTTCATGTCCAGAACGTCATCCAAATAGAACACAGTCTGCTTCCAGTGTGTGTACTGTGCGTGTGGGCCAGTGGAGAAGTAGACCTCATGCTTGTCATCGGTTCCTGGGAACCAAATGTCAAACCACGCAACAAGTCCGTGAATTTGCTCATCACGGATGGCCTTGAGGTGGAACTTGTTGAAGTAGGCAAGGTCCTCGAGCTTGACTGTGTTGATGTCGATGTCCACGAGGGCACCAGAAGTGGTACCGACGTTCTTGTTTTGGACAATGTCCACCAACGGCTCAGCCATGGCCACGTCAATGAAAGGCGAGTAGTCAAAGCCATAGACGTTCTCCCAATAGTGCACTTTCTCGTCTTTGTACTCGCCATCCTCAATACCGGCAATGTGCATTGAAGCTCTGTCTGGGAAGATCAAACCACCTTTCTTCAAGTAGTGGTCACGGGCCCAAAGCACGGTGTCAAGCATCGACTCGTAGAGCAAAAAGTAACCCATCCACTCACTGATGATGATGTCCACCTCTTTAAAGGGAAGCTCCACGTCTTCGAGTTTCCCGCGCACAAAGGTGATCTTGTCACTGAATCCATTGAGATCCGTGATCTTCTGCGCCATCTCGATGATGTTAGACATGTCAACGGCAATGACGTGTTTAGCACCGGCCTGTGCTGCAAACATGGAGAGGATCCCCGTACCACATCCTACGTCGAGCACCACCTTATCCTTGAAGAGATCCTTGTTCTTGAGGATGGCAGAACGGTAACTCAAGGTACGAACCTTGTCCTTGAGCATCTCTTCGTGGATGCCAAAGTGGTCGTACGAGGAGAAGTAGTGCTGCTCGGAGAAGGGCAGGGACTCTTTGTCAGTGGCAGAGTTGTTGGCAGCCATTTTGGTGTTTCTGTGCGTGTTAGCCTGTACGAAGGTCTGCACTAGCTGAAAGTTTTTTTTTTCCTAACATGGCATGTGTGTTCTGTACCGATGCGCTTGATCTGGATGATGATGATGATGACGATGGGGGAGAGGACGGTGGGGCCGTACGGGGCAACGGGCATTGCAATCTCCATTGCACAAATCACAGTATCACAGTATAGATCTCTGCACTGCACTGTTGATATCTACGATCATGAATTGGGTCTGTGTTGCACTATTCGTCGGCCGATAGCATAAGTACGACGATACAGAAGATCGTACTGACCATTCAATTTAGCCCGTGGCAATGGAGAAGAACAGCTCATCTTCTCACTAGCATGGTTCGACCCTTCTTTGTGGTACGCTGAGTTTAATTCTCCTATACAATGACATAGCGCAAAGCTCCAATAATCAAATAACCAAGGAGATCTTCGTCACTAGGTTCAAAAGCTGCACATGCTCATCAGTTCCATTGGTCAACCTTGCGTCAGTCTCGAACAGGAGCTGTGAAAACTGATTCTTCTGCGCCGAAGTATACGATTCGCTCAATACCAACTCATCGTGCAATTGATTCACGATCTCCACTGCACTCCATCCTTCCATCACGGCATCCTCCACTGCAGAGAACACCCTGTTGAATTGCTTAGACTCAGCATTAGACAAGAGTGAAAGAAGTACGGCAGGTGGTACAGAGCCAGCGATCTCACGAATGGAAGCGACAGTCACAGTGTCCTGCTCAGTAAGTGTGCCATACAGTCTAGCAGCAGACTGCAATAGCGTGATAGCTTTTCTGAGGTCACCACTAGCAATACTCAAAACCTCAGAAAGAACACCTTCCTCCACGGTCATTCCTTCAGCCTGTCGGATGTGTTCTAACCTAGCAAGTGCATCTGAGTTGTCAAGGGGACGGAATCTAAACTTGGAGCACCGCGAGGCCAAAGGGTCAATGATTCGCGTTATGTAGTTGCAAACAAGACAAAATCTCGTGACACCGGCATATGTCTCCATCGTTCTTCTAAGTGCTGCCTGTGCGTCTGCGGTCATCGAGTCTGCCTCATCAAGGATAATTATCTTATAGGGTGGACAGGGATAACGCTCACGGTCTTCAGCAGTTGGGTTTGAGACACTGAGACGAGCAAAGTTCTTCACCTTTTCACGAACGATGGATATTCCACGTTCATCAGAGGCATTGAGTTCGAGAACACGGGACTTTGAAAGCGCATGCCCATAGAGCTCACGCGTGAGTGCCAATATAGTGGACGTTTTACCCGTCCCTGGTGGCCCGTAGAAGAGCATATGCGGAAGCTATGCTCTGTTAGTCTTGCTCTTCGATTGGTTGATGACCCAGTTACTCACATTTGCCGACTCCATGGTTCTCTTGAGCACAGTGATCGCATGGTCCTGTGCACTGACTTCGTCGAGACTCTTTGGCCTGTATTTCTCAACCCATGGCAGCTGACGCTCAGGAGCTTCGACTGTCTTGTCTTTTTTAGCAAAGAAGGAGCTCATCCTGCTTGATTGAGTGCTCGTTTGAAGTGCAAGTTACGCGCGACGATCACCGCGTACTTAAGTTTCGCGTTTCTTTGGAACGTGAATCGAGAGATGAGGTGCAGACACAGAATTCACGCAACCAAACGCATTGGTCAACAAGTGATATCCTACTGCTCATATGACCATCTTTACCTCAATGGGCATGTTTATCATTGATGAGATCCATTTCCCAAAGACTTCAAACATGGACTCTCAATATGACGTGATAGGCGGAGGGGGCACTTATGGAGCGCTTGGGGCAAGAATCGTTACCACAAGGTCCAGATCTAAGGAAATAGGTTGGATTGTCGACAAGGGACAGGATTTCCCAAAGGAGGTGGAGGATTATCTAAGGAGGTGGAACACTGGTGCCATATGGAAAAATACACCAGATCGACTCACCACAAGAGGATGGAACATGTATGGAGAGCGAGACTTTAGAGAGTTCAAATACCTCGCTCCAAAGCTTCGAATCGATGTCGAGGATCTCATAGAGCATGAATCGTTGCTAAATTCTCAGTCATATCATCTTATCTGCTCACCAGAGCGCTGTTTGCAAATATTGACCAAATTGGAACTCAACAGACACAATGTACAGCCACCAGTCATCACATGGGAGCCCGTACCTGATCTATGTACGCCTGAACATCTCCCACAGTGCCTTGAGAATCTAAAAAGAATCCAAGTGCTTACTCCCAACGCTGAAGAGGCATCGAGGTTCTTTAATCATGAGGAGCCAACTGGAAAGTCTGAACTTGAGGCACTCGCTGCTAAGTTCATCCCATATTTGACCTCTGACTCTCAGTTTAAGACTGGAAGCGGTATTGTATTGAGATGTGGTGCTCTTGGATGCTATACTCTGTCTACTGGTGGTGTCTCTCGATGGTTCCCTGCATATCATAATACTTCAAACGGCAGCTCAGACAAAGTTGTGGATCCAACTGGTGGTGGGAACACATTTATCGGATCTTTCACAACCGCTTTTGTTTTGTCTGAGGGTAATTGGGCCATTGCAAGTATTTGTGGAAACATTGGTGCCGGCATTGCCATAGAACAGATTGGCATGCCAGAGTATGAGGAGGATAAATGGAATGGCTGGGGAGTCGACGACAGAGTAAGGTGGTACATAAAGTCGAACGAGTTGAAATATGATGCAGAAGAGACTCTGAGGGTGTTAAAGATCAATGGAGCAGAACAACAATCACACTAGTGGTCCTGTGTATCATATAAATTGCATTCTTCTTCATCCAGGAACCAGATATATAAATGTGTGGATGGACATCCAGACACCGTTTAGATTTTCCACTTAACTCCATCCCCCACCAAACAGTGCTGTTAAGAAGAGCCTACTGGAATCCAAAAGTACTGGTGGGTCTGGTGTAAGATGCCACCATTCAAGCCACCTTTGAAGTCTATAGTGCCCAAGCGGCCACGCTACTCCAAAGAGCAAGTTCGCAGCCGAGTGATGGATGTGCTTCGACAGATTGATCCATTGCAGAAGGAAGTTACACAGAGAAAGCTGTTTGTGGAGCAATACATGGAGGGGGTCCCAGCCAGAGATCTCCTCAAACACATGAATATTGCTCCACTACTGAAGAGAGAACTGGAGTCGCTCTATGAACCCGTTCCTAAAGTGGACTATGGCGATCATAAGAAGAAGACGACATTTGTACCAGATGACATCGAACGTGTGTTTGCAAAGATGAGATCAAAGGAGGTGTACAAGAGCCATGAAGCTTTTTTGAAAGAGAGCTCCGTGGTGATACTGGTACATGATAAGGCGAATACACTCACAAACAAAATGTATACTAATACGGTGGTACGACGGATCCAACAACTGGAGGGAGCTGGTGCCGTCAAGACGCGGAACATGGACACTGGTACGCTTAAGCAGCTGGTTCAAGGAAATGAAAATCTGGTGCATGAGCTCAGTCTTTTGCAGAGGGAGAAGAGTCCTATTCTTAAAGCCGTGTGCATCCCGTCTCATGCTATTGGACTCTCGTCAAAGATCTTGTCTATCATGAACGCACAGAGGCAAGTCTTCCCACTCATTTGCGTTTACTTGAACCTCAAGTCGGCAAACTTGAGATATGAGCTCAAAGGCGTCATCCATCACGAGTCTCCCAAGGAGATCAGCTACGATTCCTTGGTGAAGATGGCTGCTCGCACAAGGGAGCAGACGACAACGAGCGAGTTGGTCACCACTGTGGGGCAGATGGGGTTGTTAGAGGTCGGGGTCTCGGACAAAGCCATCACTTTTACCAACAGAACATAACATAATTACACAGCATATCACCCTAATGAAAGCACAAAGTTTTATCTTGAATCATCTAATCAAACGGTGTCAGATATGCCTCCGCGACAAATCTTGCTCTAGCGTTCAAGAAGAGTTTCATCTCGGAAATCTCCTTGTCCACGTCCTCCATGAACTCGATGATGAAGTCAACGAGCTTGTGCTTGAGCATCTTCTCTGTATGGAAATTCGTGATGAGGAAGGAGATGTCATAGCCAGGGACGGGTGTTCTTCTCAAGATGAAAAAGTGCTCGGCACGACCCGTAAGAAAATTGGTGAATTTGTGCACCAGGATCTCTTCGATGTCATCAGCCTGTTTGATTTTGAGTGATATTCTCACACTGTTGATACTTGGCTCGATAAGTATCTGCTCGTTCTCGTTTCGAGCGATACACATTGGGTTCAACAGAGCCTCTGCAGTCTTCTGTGACTCAATCTCAGGTATGTTGTGACGCTCAGCGACTTGAGAGGCAAAGTCCTGGAGACATAGAGCAGCCGTCAGCGAAGTACGCACGGCAGAGAGGTACGGACGAAGAGATTGCGACTGTTAGGGGCCAGCACTCCGTCTACTTCAGGGGGTGTGTCAGCCCTGGAGTGACAGAATGATAAGGCCACTGTTAGTTTGCGTGTGACATGGCGTGGATTCAGAGAAGAACAACTCACCATCTTTGGCAGGGGGGCAATTGATTGGCGGTCACCCGTGCGGTTGAGTCTTTTGCTTTTGACCCTTTGGCTGAATTGGCGGAGTCGGTAAGTTCGCGGCTCTCGTGGCTATAGGACGGGTTCGCGAAAGCTGGCCTATACAAACTTTCCTCTGCCAGGCCAAAATCACAACACTCGGCAGTAACGGACTCCAATGGTGTGGAGAGCTGTGCAGCACGAGTCTGGAAAGACATACTACTTCAACGATGAGACTCAGCAGTCCGTGTGGGAGAAACCGCTGGAGATGCAGACTGCGCTAGAAAAAGCACTTGCAGAGTCCGACTGGAGGGAGTACAAGGCCGAAAATGGTCGGGAGTACTACTACAACGTTAAGACGCAGGAATCCGTGTGGGAGATTCCAGAAGAGCTTCAAAAGGTTGCCGAGGAGCCCCAAGAAGAGAAGAAAGAGGTCAAAGAGGAGGTCAAGATCCACTACAGATCTAAGCTCACCGATGCAAACGAAAAATATCACAATGACTCGAGGCTTTTGATTGAAGAGTTGAAAGTTTCCAGTGCAGAGGAAGCGGAAAAGCTGTTCATAGAGCTCCTAAGGGATAATGGTGTCGATGCGACCTGGTCATTCTCCAAGATCATGGATGAGTTCGTTACGGATCCCAAGTATTGGGTCATTGAGGACTCGTTACAAAAGAAGCAGGTGTTTGAAAATTATTTGGCCACTAGAACCAAGGAAGAGCTCATGAAGGAGAACACGTCTGTGGAAAAATTTAAGACTGCCTTTGTCAACCTTTTCAAGTCTAAACCAGAGATCAAATATTATACGAGGTGGAGCACTACGAAGAAACTACTCCAAGATGAGCCGATCTACGTACATTCGGTGATCAGTGAGAAAGTAAAGAGACAGACATTCCAGGAATACGTCGATGCATTGAGGAGTGAGCACGATGAGCGTGAGCTGAAATTGCGAGACCAGGCATTGGGCGAACTGAATGAGTACTTCAAGTCGATGCAATTGAATTTAAACTCGACATGGAAGTCCACATTAGAGACTATCAAGCAGGACCCGAGATTTGAGCAGAATAAGCATTTCATTGCATTGACTCAACTCGATCTCATATCGTTATTCGCCACTACCATGGAGGAGATCCAGAACGATTACGAACAGATCATCAAAAACACATCAAGGGCCAATTACAGAAGTGACCGCAAGGCCAGAGATGGCTTCCGAGATCTCCTCAAGGAATTGAAAGAAAGTGGGCTGTTCAATGCTGATAGCCATTGGTCGGATGTTTACCAACTGATCAAAGAAGATGACCGATTTGTGGAGATGTTGGGCCGCAATGGATCAACACCACTGGAACTTTTCCATGATGCACTAGAGGAGGAAGAACAGTTGATCAAGGCTAAAATCAGTGTTGTGGAGCGAGTTCTTGTCAGTAACAATGTCGTTCTGAAAGGCGAGGGTCTGGAACAAGAGCTAGATACAATTGTCAATGTCTTGGCTAAAGATGAACACACAAAAGAACTAGACCTTGACACTGTCTCGTTGATCCACAAGAGACTTGTGAAAGAGGTCAAGGAACGGGAAGAGCGGGATAGGTTTGCCAATGAGCGCCAATTGCGCAGAAGACAGGAAGAGTTTAAGACATACCTTCGACTATTCGCCAACCCTGTTATCACAATCGACACGAAGTGGGAGGATGTCAAGTCTAGAATGGAGTCATCTCCGGAGTACCAAGTACTTGACGAGCAATCCAGGATAACATCATTCCAAAAATTCATCGACAGGCTAGCAGAGGCACAAGCGGCACAAGAATCTAAGCAGGAGCTCGATGTGAAGAAGATCATTGCCAACGTGGCCCAAGCCAAAAGACAAGCTACAAAGAAGAGGCCACACGAACCTGTACCAGCGGTGGAATTGGACTACTAATATGTATCATTAACTTCAAAGTCATGCCATGTTATTTCACGACTCCTCGCCAGAGAGCACGGAAGAGAGCGCGATGAGCCCCAGTAGACCATATTTGAAATACTGATTCTCCGTTATGAGGATCGTTATGTACCCAACATACGGGAAAAACCCCTTAACGGTACCAACGATATCCTTCTCCTTGTCAAGATAGTTCTGGCCATGTGCGTATAGTCCCAGATCATCCACCGGGTTATTGTCACCCTTTGTGAGCAATAGCTGCTTGTTGTCATTGTGATGCTCCCTCACAACTCGGTGCACGATTGGAATGGATTTTTTGTTGATCTCATACACGACAACGTCTCCAACAGACGAACGTTCGTTACGGTTCCACAAGAAGAGCACATCACCTCGTTTGAAAGCAGGCTCCATGGATCCCGAGAGCACCACCACGATGGGCGAGGACGAGTTCGTCGCCACCGAGAGGCCCTTCCAGAACATGTACGCTGATGCTCCAATGAACAGTAGCGACAGCGCCTGTTGCAATTGCTGTCTGAGGTTCATTCAGGTGTTTGGCGTTTGGTGATCTTTGGTAACACGTAGTATCACGCAGTGAAGTGCAAACGCGAGTAAAGTACATGGTGGGTCGCGAGTCCGGAATATTCCTCGATCAGGAGGCCCTTCGTACATAGTACTGTTACCCGGCTCTTTGTGTGAGTAATCGGTCTTTTAGCGTACTTGGGTTTGCAATGGGGAACCTTGCGGTTTGGTCCCGTAGACCATGAGTCACTTTCTCTAGTCCCAGTGGAATGTTCTTGCTGTGTGTCGTGTGCAAGCTACAAAAATACGCAAAGTGGCCACACCCGCACGAGATCGAAACATCAACACAAATTGGTGAGAGTGAAAAAGTTGGAAAAAAATCACACATCGTAACCACAACAAAGAGGAACCGCACGACTGGACCGTTCACATAGCATCCGCCCACATACCTTCACTCTTCCTCGGATTGTCACCTCTCTCATTTCATCTGCATAGTAATAATCATCGTCCAACTAACTTATGGAGGAGCAGATCAAACAGGCTGTGGACATCGCCATCAGTGGCACGGCAGACTACCAGCTCAAGCAGCAGGCCATCCAGTTTCTCAACGAGCTCAAGAGCTCTCCAGATGGATGGCAAGCATTCTCCCTGCTGCTCAAGGACGTCAGCAGAGGAGACCAGGTCCGCTTCATTGCATTGCAGGCACTCTGCGACTACATCCCAACGTTAACACCAGAAGGCGCACAATACATAAGGAGTACACTGCTGGAGTACTTCCATAAGCTGATCGCTGCGGGCCGCTATGACCAAGCATTTTTGAAAAATAAGCTTGCAGAGGCGTTCGCTGCAATGTTTTGTTCAACGTACCTGACTTCCTGGGGTACATTCTTCAACGACTTCCAACAGATCATCGAGGGTGAGAATGAGATAGCAGTGGACCAGTACCTGCGCGTGCTCCTCGCCATCCACTCAGAGCTTGGAGATCAGCTCATCATCAGAGAGAGACCGCTGGTGGAGCGGAACAATAGCTTGAAGGACCGCATCAGAGAGAGCGACATGGCAGCTCTCACACTTGTCTGGAAAAGCATTTTAATGGAATTTGGAAGCGCAGCGGGTCAACTAACACCAGAAATTCTGAGGCTATGTTTGCAAGTCATTGGAGGTTATGCCTCTTGGATCGAGATTGGCCTGATCGTACCTACAGATTACATCAACACCATATTGCAGTTCCTCAACAAGGATGCCCAGAAGGCTGTCTGCTGTATCACTTTAAGTGAGATCATCAGCAAGAAGATGAAGCCAGAGGGTAAGCTACAGCTTCTATCACTGCTGAACCTTACATCTGTCGTCAGCTCGTTGAGCCTTGACGGTAGTGACTTGGATGTCGTGGAGAGCGTTGCCAAACTGTACAATAGCATTGGTCTGGAATCGAGCTACATCCTTGACTCTAATGACGCATCTGCGGAGACCAAGAGCACGGCAAATGATCAGGTGATCAGCGTGTTCCCATTCATCTTGAACTTCCTGTCGAACGAGTACGACGACGTTTCATGCCAAGTTTTCCCATTCATCTCGACGTTCCTCTCTGCCTTGAAAAAGCTCATTAAGCAGTCGGGTGGCCAGATAACAAGCACACACGTCGAGATGTTGACAACGTTGCTGCAGAAGATAATTATCAAGATGAAGTACGACCCAGAAGATCTGGGTGAAGACGAGGATACAATTTCTGAGTTCAACGAGTTCAGAGCCAAGCTGAAAATCTTCCAAGAGATCATTGCAGCAATCTCTCCGGATATCTATATGGAGCAGATGTTCGCTGTGATCAACCAGTCCATCTTTGAGGGCAACGGTCAAGACTGGCGACAGGTTGAGCTGGGATTGTTTGAGCTCACAAACTTCTCGGACACATTGAGACAGAACACGATGAACATCCCAAAGCCGCAGCTTGTGGGCTCCAAGCCGCACTTGATGTTCCAGGAGATGTTGCTCAAAACTATCAACTCCAACGTGATTCAGATCAATCACCCATTGATCCACTTGCTATTCTTCGAACTCACTGTACGCCATTACACTCTTTTGAATAAGTCAAACAACAAGGATGAGCTCACCCATCACATATTGGCTCTCTTCACTTCCTTGGGACTTCACAACACCAATGAAAAGGTCCAGATGAGATGCTGGTACCTCTTCTTCAGGTTTGCTAAACTTACAAAGCCTCAACTAAATGACGATGTGATCCAGCGTTTAGTCTCAGACATGTCACAAAGGCTTTTGGTTATTGAGGCTGAAGTGCCCCAAAAGGATGATGACTCAGAGCTTGTCGAGCCGTCGTCCAAGTTCGATAACCAACTCTACCTGTTTGAGACCCTTGGCCTCTTGGTCTCCTTGACCGACAACCAGAAGGTGCAACTGAAGCTGAAGTTAATGGATACGTTGCTAGGACCAATCTTCCAAAGCCTGCAAAGAATCATTTCGTCTAACGACCGTGAAACAAGGACCATATTGCAGGCGCACCACATGCTCATGGCAATCGGAACGATCGCTAGAGGGTTTGAGTATGACACGGTGCAGAATAAAGTGTATCCTCCTGAGGTAATTGAAAGATTCAACAATACTGCTGAGGTTGTGCTTGTCACCTTGGAGAACTTGAGCGCATATGAGACGATCAGAGATGCCGCTCGCTTCTCCTTTGCTCGTTTCATCCCAATTTTGAAAGACGGCATTAACGCACACTTGTCACGCTTGATTTCAGTGATACTTGCTGCTTCTAATCTAAAGTTCAGCGAGATGACCGACTTCCTTGGGTTTATTGGCCAGATTGTGCACAACTTCAACAAGAACGACCTTATCTACCAACTGCTCAATGAGCTGTTCACCCCATTGTCGGACAAGGTTTTTTTGATGCTCAATGACAAGGGTGAGAACAACGTCTATGAGCTCATGCCGGATATTGTTAGGGAGAAATCCTTTTTGAAGAAGGCCTACATTACATTGCTGATCGCACTACAACAAAACAACGTGTCGAGTTTGCTTATCACTCAGACTAATAAGGGAAACCTGCCATCTATCCTTCAAGGGCTGTTGCTTGACGCAAACAACTTGGAGGACTTACAAGTGGCTAAATTTGCATTGACAGCGCTGGTGAACTTTACTACAATTTTTGGCAACGATGCTGTGAACGACTCTAAGGACAAATATGCGGCAGGACTATCGATTGAAGGTATCTCCACGTTCCTGTTGGAGAATCTCGTGAAGTTGAGCTTTGAAATTCCGTTCCAGAATGAGAAGTTTGATATCAAAGATGCGCAATACCGGTTTGTCGCTGACGAGCTTGCTATGATTTTAACGTCGCTCTTCCAGGTAAAGCAGCAGGAATTGGTACAGTACCTCAGAGGAATATATTTCCCTCGCATCCAGTTGCCTACCAACGTCGGTGATGATCTATTGCAGAATCTGGCCTCACTGCAGGTGAAGGAGTTCAAAAAGTACTTTGTGCAGTTTGTTATGCAGTTTAAGTGAGTATAGACATCGAATGAGTTTTTATGTAGTGGGGCCTTGGGAAGATAGTACATAATATTAGAGACCTTAGCTGTTCTTCCAGATGTTTTCGAAGTAGTGCTTCACATATGCCAATGGGTGGTCCTCCTCCTGGGCACCCATTGTGCCAATACCAGGGCTGAAACTGGTGATAGGCAACACAAGGATATCACTCATGAGTTTTGGCACGCTAAGTTTTGTGAAATCCTTCCATGTGATCTTGGAGAAGAGTCCACTCTGAACGTAATCGTTGAAATATGTGAAAACAACGTCAGTCCATATACCTGCGCCAGTCCACTCCAGGATGTCAAGATTATTCTTCACTTCGAGTGCCCCCATCTTCTTCTTATCCAGTGTGAGCTCGGTGATCTTGGCGACAGTTTCCCTGAGAATAGGATGGCCAGGCTTTGCCTGGATCACCCACTGGCAGAATTGGAGCCGACGTGCGTAGGTTTTACGCCACTCTGGAGTATCAGGGTCAGATTCAATACCGATGATCATACCAATCTCATTTGGTGAAACGTTCTCGGGGATCCAGTTCGGCACTGGTTGTAGTGGTAGGGTATCCACATCTGCATAGATGCCTCCACGGGCCAAGAGGATCAAATAGCGGAAGAAATCCATCTTCAGGATGATCAATGGGAGTGATTCGTACGCCTGCACGATCTCTGGAATGCCGGCGTAAAGGTAATGGACGATGGCGTGACTTGTATCGTCATTGAATAGCTCATGGACGAAACCAGGGTTCTTCTGTGCCCACTGTTCTTCGCCCTCTTTGAACTTCTCCCCGAACCGCTCATCGTTCAGCCCATACTTCCAACTTTGCCAGATATAGGCAGGGAACTTCTTGCTTTGGTCGTAAGGGAACAAGAAGGCCAGTTTCTCCCTGAGCGTTGCCTCTGGTGGTGGACGTCTCAACTCTTGAATCTTCTTCTCCAGCACCTTTCTGTCAGCCTCAAGGATGGATATACGCTCATCCTGCTGCTTGATTAAGCGGTCGGCAATCAACTCCAGCCTGTTAGCAATTTCATCCTCCTTGTTGGTGTTGATGCCCAGCATGTTCTCGTTTGGAATTTGCTTGAGAACCTCCTGCAAATCAGGCGCACTCGTCGTGGATAGTTTGTAGAGCACGACAAGCAGGGACAAGATCGACACTGCAATGATCACCGTGCGACGCAGCGGGTTCGGGCTAGCCATGTTCTCTCTGGTGGTTTAAGGCTGATGTTGTTGTTCTCGCCAGGTACGCGTTGTTGACCGACCAATTCTGAGTTTTGATGATCCAAGAATTACGCACGGCCCGCCACAAGTTCGAATCTCGCAGCGCTCTCTGTTTTACAACTACTTTGGTACGTCTCGTTGAATCGTTACTGTATTACTCATATTGGCAGCAATAGCATCGGTTGTATAGTCGTCAGTCTTGCCTATTGCTTTGTTCCAAGCTGTGATTATCGCGGGCATGTGGTGGACATGAGTCAGGCCTTGATTCCCGTTTGGTCTTCTTAGTAACCTCCGCCTTCTCGGAAACATCTCGTCTCTTAAGCGAGTGATCATTCAGCTCCAGCGGGTTCAGCTCTTGCTGAAAATACTGCGTCTTGTCTTCTGCTTGATCTTCGAGGGCTATCTTAGACCTCACCTTACGTTCCACGCTGAGCAATGGCTGTGTCGGAGGGAACTTACGCCCAGCAGGTGATGACATTGTGAATGAGTAGTCTTCCGGTATCACCATCTCACCAGGGCTTTCACCACTAGAGCACTCAAGCTCCATCTTGGTCCGTAGGGCCCAGTCTTGTACATTCTCACCTGCTTTGATGACCACAAGTAGCTCCTCAAGACACTCGAGATATCCCTGTGTCTTCATCACGTCATGAGTGTTGGCAGAGAGCTTGTATAGAGCAGCCACGGATCTAGCAGCGTTCTTGAACTCGGTGGTGATCTGCTGCATCATGTCCTGATCCTTCATATTTGCGTGCTTGACCCAATCCGAGACGGAGAAGGCTCGTCATCATGAGGACAGGAAATATCTCATTTGTGTGTCCCGTTGTGATGCGCAACCCCGACACCAAGTACTTGATTACATAATATCACTCATACGATCTGCCCTTACCAAAAGGAAAACACCCAGACACCGCCTGCCGAAGGTAATTACTTTCCCGCTTTGGGAAGAGATCAACAAGCTTTATATATTGCAAAAGCCCGAGTCTGTCGGAAGCACACGGCTGTTGTCCCCTCCCTCATACGCAGCCCTCGGAAGCGGAATGCTGTTCCTGGACCACTCATCTCCTCGAGCGGACATGATGCCGGACACATGGTTTCTTGAGAATTCACAGTTCTTTTCTCCCACTGCATCACACAGCTATTCGTCACCCGTGCACACGCACACGCACACGCACTCCCAATTCCAGAGCCCTAGCCATTGTCAGAGTCCGATCCAGAGGAAGAGGAGACTCAGTTTGGAAGCCTCGGCGGAGAAGCGCTCACGTGGCGTCACACACGATCGTCGGACGCCGGTGGGGCTCGATAATCAAGGATGGCCAACCTTCGAGCTGCCTGGTGGGGGCGGCAAGGTTGAACAGAGCCCATATGGGATGATCAAGCGGATTCAAGAAGATAAGGTGGAGACGTCTACTATAGACAAAAGCATCACGTTGAAAAGCTTCCAGGAGAGACCACAGACGCCTAGGAAGCCATACATTGTCGTCACACCGAGTCCCACACAGGAGGTGGAGTGTTACATGGCAGAAGGTTATAGACAGGTGAACCACAGCTATCATGTCCACGAGGAGGTCATTGCGAATGCAAACTACTCCTTGTATGACCACTCGAACGAGGATGCGCATATTGACTCAGACGTGGAGATGTGAGAAGCCATGCTAAAGCTGCCCTAGGCCACACCTGCCACGCCAAGGTAACCAAAAATCATAATCTAATGAGTTACGAGCAAAACGCTGTAGGAATGGTAGATGGAACCGTAAGTGCTCATCATCTCTATGAGACGAGACACCATCGCACGGTATTGTTTCTCCCTCACATGCAACACGAACGGTAGCCTAGAGGACGGCTGGCTTCATTTCAATCCTCAGTCTCCACTCAACAGGCTGCACTGAAGTTTGTACACTTCTCGCTGTGTTAAATATTTCGACTAAGGAAGAGGTCATGGTGGCTAAATCGTTCGATCCGCCAGACTCGGGGGGCCCTCTCTTTTATCCACCAATCAATCCTCTGAGGGTGGGGCAGCCATACCTGTAGACGGCCCAGTTAGAAGGCCAATGGGCGTCTGGCGGCGCAGTCAACAGAATGGTGGACGCACTGCGATCTTCCCACTTCATCGTGCTGTGCATCCTGGTGCGCCCTTTCCGAGGTCGCTGCGGACTGTTGGGCAGCTAGCTGCGGATACGGGAAACCTGAATGAACATCAATTCTACAATGCGTCATGCGTGTTCACTGATGTCTGTGTGAGAGAGATAGGCAGAGAGAGAGAGAGAGAGAGAGAGAGAGAGTCCATAGTCAGTAGTCGCCCTCATCACTGTCGTCCTCCCAGCCGTGGACGTATCGCTCAGCTAGCGTCTCCAGCTCATCAATGAGCTCCTCTCTGTCATCCCCTCTAACAGACCTATCAACCTGCTTCCTCATCTTCAGCAGTCCAGCTCTGGTACCGCTCGACGTTGTGAATGCCACCGTGGGGTCTTCACTCAGAATCTTCGGGAATGAATCAGGTCTTGCGAGAGGTGTGTCAATGATGTATTCTCTCTGGTTCTGGGTGAGTTTATCTGTCGGTTCGCCCCTCTTAAGAGTTGTCTCTGTGAACAGGTGCCCTTCGGCAAATAGATCGTTGTACTCCCAGGACTTCTGACCCGAGATAGCACTAGTCTGATTCACCATATGTCTGTTCGATCCTCCAGTGATAGAGTCACACAGCGTGTTGAAATTGACTCCCTTGTGTGAGCCGGCAACGCTTTGGAACGATTCATACGGTATGCTTTGCAAGGCACCATTGATCCACCAGCTCTCATCCATCTGCTTCAATGGGACAATCACCGATGAATGTTGCTGTAATTCGACAAACGTCCTGATGCGTTCCACTTGCTCTTTCAATGGTACATCTGTGTACAAAGCCCATGTCACCACAGCGGTCTTGGGACTATAGTCGTCTTTCAAATCTTTCAACATCTCGCTGGTAAATCCTCCCCATGCTGAATCCAGTTCGCACAAAACGTTCAAACCTTGGATCTGATCGCACTCCTCCAGTGAAACTCTGTATCTGTCCTCCATGTAGTCCTGGCCAACTTTTCTCCATTCGGCAACCCCAACAGTGAACCCTTTAAACTGTTGTTCCTTCCCCATCGTCAGTCTTCCCAAGGGATACTCTGTGCTGAACTCCCAGTCCTCCAGCACATTGAACGATTTGGGCTCGTAGATGACACGGGAATAATCGCTCCAATAGCTTGTATTCTCCACATTCAACTCCGGGAGCTCGTCGCCAGCATCCAGAGCCCTCTGGTACGCACTCTTCTCGAGTCTTTTCTGTGCTATCACCTCACCTTCATACTCCACGGGCTCATCAACGTATTCGTACGCCCCAAGGGCGCCGTATCCACCCCTCAACTCCCATAGAAGAGCTCTGGGCGAAAAGTTCACCGATGAGGGCGTGTAGCTCGGCTTGAAGTGCCTCAGCGGGTCCTGTTTCGCTGTCTTCCATTGAGCGTCGAGCAGCGGCTCCACAGAGTTGTGGAAATGCGTGAGCAGGTGGTTTGCCCGGTGGGAATGCGACAGCGTAAGGATTTCCATTTTGGGTGGTTTGTTGTTGAGAGAGGACCCCACCGTAGTTTGGAACAGAACACATCATCACAAACCGAACAAATCGAATCTCCAGCGAGCTGCCCAAAGCAGATAAATTAAAACGGCAGGGGATTGAGCCAGTCGCGTCTCTCGAACCCCCCACCCTTCGAAGCAATGATTATCCACCTCCTATGGCTGCTAACGCTGCTTTCAAGCGTTTGGGGCGACTACTACGAGATACTGGGTCTCTCTCGAGGTGCCTCTGACAAGGAGATCAAGTCCGCATATCGCACACTGTCCAAGAAGTATCACCCGGATAAGAACCCAAGTGACGAAGAGGCTCATCAGAAGTTCATCCAGGTGGGCGAGGCGTATGAGATCCTCAGCGACGAGGACAAGAAACAGAAGTATGACACTTATGGTGAAGACGGATTGAAGGAAAACCATGGGTTCGACCCCTTTGGTGACTTCTTCGGCTTTGGAAGACAGCAGAGACCGCAGGGGAAACCAAGGGGACGCAACACGGATGTGAGTGTGGGTATTACACTGCAACAGTTCTACCAGGGCACGGACTTGGGGTTCTCAGTGGAGATGCAGAACGTCTGCTCCAAATGTGACGGTACAGGATCCAAGGATGGACAGACACATACCTGTTCAGGCTGCAATGGTTCTGGTATGCGTGTAGTGCGTCGTCAACTGGCACCAGGAATGTTCCAACAGATGCAGACTACGTGCGATCAATGTGCAGGAAAGGGTAAAATGTTCAAGCACAAATGTCCTCAATGTCATGGTCATGGGGTACATAGGGCTCAAAGAGATTACCAATTGTACGTACAACCAGGAACGTCCAGAAACCATATCCATGCCTTCCAGGGCGAAGGTGATCACAGCCCAGAGTGGATAAGCGGTGACTTGAAAGTGACATTGACAGAAAAGAGTGAAGAGAATTGGGGATTCAGACGTCGGGGAGACACATTATACAGAACAGAGCCATTGACCCTCAGAGAGAGTATTCTTGGTGGATGGAGGCGTCAGCTAGAGTTCTTTGATGATGATATCACCCTGGAGCGCAAGGCTGGTGAGGTGGTTCTCAATGGTCAGGTGGAGGTGGTGAAGGGCAAGGGAATGCCTAGAGATCATGACCTTGGCGACTTGATTGTGGAGTACGTGGTGATCCCCGGCAAGGGAATCACCAGAGATGAGCTATAGAGTTCAACTGGAGGTGCCCGACCATAGATATCATCAGCTACACTATAGACCAACAGATGACCTTCGGCAGTGCAAAAGGATGATCCACTTCGAATTCTACGCTGGCTGCTGTACATAAATCCATAGATATAACCATAGCCAGCTCCCCCAAATAATAAAATAGATACAACTCGGTCACCAGTCCAACTCCTTTGCGGCTGTCTCCGGGTTTGTGCCTTGACACTCAAGAGTTTTACAGATATTCTCGAGCTCCTCAGTCTCTTCGCCACCTCTGTCAGATCCGACCTTTGCCGGATTGATCTGTCTCCCAGCCTTCTGCTCCAGCTCAAAGTGTTCCTTGACCATATCCTTCACCAGGTTCTGGTAGAACACCACACCACGCTCCTTCTCTGGATGTAGGTAGCCAGTGGAATAGACGCCTTGGTTGAGGTTCTTCTGAGTCTTGACACACAAGTCGTAGTCCTCAATCTCCACTTGTTGAAGGAACTCAACAAATTCATTCTTCTCAGCCTCAGGGAGACCCTTCTTAGTGAAGATGTCGTACTGGAGGATGGTGTGTGATGGAGAGATTGGGAGCACTCTGATAGAGTACCAAGCTGGAGAGTAACAATTGACACCATTGGTTGGGAACAAGTACATCCACAACCCGTCAAAGTCACCTCCAACGTTTTTCTCTTCAACCACAGGCTCTTCTTCCTTGTTACCGAATCCAAACCAACCCTTCTTCTGCTCAGTCTCTGGCTTCTTCTTGGCTGGCTCTGCACGTTTGATCTCACAGAAGTGACGAGCATGGCGCTTTCTTGGGATCACATTGTACGTGTTCATCTCGAACGCTTGTGCGAGACCTGGATGGGCAGTAGGACAGTGGTAACACTCCATGTATCCGTCCATGAGAGTCTTCCAGTTGAATTCCCCGTCAAGCTCATAAGACATGTGGTATTCGTAGTCGCTGAAGTCAAACTCGTGGAACTCCTCCTCAAGTCCCTCGAAAAACTCTGCGAATGGCGTTGGGCCCTCTGGAGAAGAATCGAAGTTGATGAAGATCAAACCTTGGTCGGTGACATGGGTATGAATGGGGTAGAGGCCGTTCTCGCTCTTGTCAAAGTCCGTCACGTTGTCAAACTGTGGGGCCTTGGTCAAGTCTCCATCGGTGTTGTATGACCAGCCATGATACAAACAGCCAAGCACGACAGAGGAACCCTTTTGCTTTCTCACGACTGGGTAGGCTCTATGACGACAGACGTTGTGGAATGCCTTGATTTCTCCAGATTTGGTCTTGATCAAGAAGAATTGCATGCCCATGAAGTTGTAAGCGTAGTAGTCACCAGCCTTCTTGAATGTGGATGCATGTGCAGTGTACATCCAGGACTTACAGAAGATTGCACGCTTTTCCAAGTCAAAGATTTCTTGGGAGAACCACCATGAGGCTGGAAGGGTGTGGGATCCAGCGACTGGGGCATCGCTGCTCGCTTCCTCGCTAGGGCGAAGGACTTGTGGGGTGGCGACTGCAGCAGGGGCCATTGTTCTTATCCTTGTATCTTTGTAAGGTGATGTTACAGCCTGGGATCAGACGGGTCAGAGAGGGGAGCAGCCATCGCTTTATATCCTCCCTTTATCCTCCCTTTATCGTATCGCAAGGAGGCAGTAAACTTTCTTATTTTCCATCGGAATTCCGGCAAGGAGATAATTCCCCCGGAAACTGGTGTCACCAGTGTCACAATCTCTGCGATAGGCTGCTTTAGATAAAGCTAACCGGAAGATACGCTGCAATTTGTGTGTGTGTGTGTATGGCTGGGTAGTTGACAGTTGATAGTTGAATCTTGATAGATGACGGTACTTACCAGGGGTAAATTAGTACTCGGATGGCCCATGGCCAATGCCGAAATAGGGGGGAACCATTGGCACTGGCTTTGTGATCCCTCTGGATTTAACCACAACTGTCTGTGTGACATCCAATCGGAGATCTCGAATGTCAAAGTAAACATCGGTAAGTAAGCAGATCATAGGGGATCAGGGATCATTCCAAGCTTGATTAAGCTGCACAGCACAGTAACCTTTAGCAGTTAGGCATTCTGGGGATCTTCAAAGGTTGGAACTCCTCACCTGCACCAGTCACTAATCATTTCAATGCGAAAGATATCAGGGCTTATCTTGAGGCCCGTCCCGTCCCAGCACCCGCTACAATAATCTGCCGCTAAAATCGTCCTTTGCCCGTGTTTATTGTATCAGGCTTCTCTGGTACTCCCAGTACTTGACCCGCATTGTATCATACTTTGAGCCCATCAGCTCGTAACCCTTGAGTGCCAATACCGGGTCACTATCCTTGTATATCTTGGTCAACACCTCCAATGCGGGCATACTCTTAACTTCTCCATCAAGCTGTGCATATTGTGAGACGAACTCCTGAATGTGAGATAGCGGCTTGCCGGCTTTCTCTAGCACGCCAACGAGATAGTTCCATGCAGATTCATTCTTCGGTGCTAAAGCGATCTGCTCTTGCGTGTACTTGATCTCCCTCTCAAGGACACCGTCACTTAACTCATGTGACACGACAAAAAATCTATGGCACCAAGCAGAGTTGTTATAAACATCATCACCAACCATCTTCGCCACGAACGGAAGCTCGTAGCTCCAGTCTTCGCACCACTGAACGCACCATTTTCTGTACGACCATACGTGATAGTTTTTCGAGTCCTCGCTCAACATCATCTCCAGCAGAGGAAGTTCTCTGCGCATGTTCTTCTCCCCGCTCTGCTTCAGCAGCAGCTGTCTATACCCCCAAATCTGGTAGTTCTTAGTGTTGTCCAGTGCGATTTGCTCCACCCAGTCCAGCTCCTCGTGGATGTCCTTCCCCAGCTTCACGATGAGACCATAACGGTATTGCCACACGGTGTAGTGAGCAGCAATGAGCTCTATAACTTTCTCCGTCATGTACAGAGCGCGCTCGGAGTATTCCTCGCGTTCCTGCAGCGCTCTGAAGATGCCCATCACCTCTTTAAACTCGTCGGTGTAGAGGATTGTAGAGACCGGGTTCCGCTCAATCACCAGCGGAAGCGGCTCTATGTCATCGAAGCTGTACTGCAGATTCTGTGACGAGCTCATTGTGGTCTCCAAGTCACGCGTGGTACGAGAGAACGTCCTGTCCTTTTTCCCAGTATCAGGATGGCTGAACCTCAAAACCTGTCAAACTGCGTGTTTTCGTGTGCACAGAGCACCGAATTCGGCCGGAACAGCCGACGGAGCTTCGCGAATGCGTTCTAGGGGACTCCAGGCTCATCATCGGCGTCGTCCGCCAATGGAGAGGCACCGGCACCCGTGGATGCTGCTCCCGATGACGAGGAAAGTAGTTGTCATCGTCGGAACCACAGGGGTGGGCAAGTCGCAGGTATGTATGATATAGCATCTATCCACAAATTGGACACAACAAGCTAACAGCGCCAGCTCTCTGTTGAACTCGCAAAGATGTTCAATGGTGAGGTCATCAACGCTGATTCAATGCAGATGTACTCTGGAGCGCCCGTCATCACCAACAAGCATCCCACGGATGAGAGGGAGGGAATTCCACACCATGTTATGAACCATGTGCCCTGGGACCAAGAATACTTCACACATAGATTTGCCCAAGAAGCTGGCGATGCCATTCAAGACATCCACAGCCGTGGGAAATTGCCGATAATAGTTGGTGGGACACATTACTACTTGAACTCGCTCCTATTCAGCAACAAGACTATTGTCAAAGATCAATCTGTGGTGCTTTCCCGGGAACAGAAGGAAATACTGGACGGTCCCCATGAGAGGGTCTTCCAAGAACTTCAAAGGAATGACCCACAAGTTGCACAAAAGTTCCATCCAAACGACACTCGACGCATCAGACGTGCTCTGGAGATCTACTACACCACTAACCGGCGTGCCTCACAGCATTATGACATACAAACAAAGAGCTCTGAAGAAGAGTCGACTTTGAAATACGATACCCTTCCACTATGGCTATTTGCACATAAACCACAGCTGAATGAGAGACTGGATACAAGGGTGGATAAGATGCTAGGCCAAGGAGGACTGGACGAGATTAAAGAGCTTTTTGGATATTATTCGGCAATGAAGGAAAAGAACATCGAGCGTGGTGTTTGGCAAGTCATTGGCTTCAAAGAGTTTTTGCCATGGTTGGAGTCAGAACCCCGTGATGATGCCCTGTTGAAGGAATGCATTGATGCGATGAAGGCTCATACACGACAGTATGCAAAGAAACAGGCCAAGTGGATCAAGACCTCATTGGCCGTGGATCTCAAATGTGAAGAACAACATGGCTACATAAACGGTGGTAAATTGCATGTTTTGGATGCTACAGACTTGGAGCACTGGCAAAAAAACGTGCTACAAAGAGGTGAAGCTATCACCAGGGAATTCCTTGAGGGGAAGCACACGTTAGAGCAGACCCCAGCGTCATTAAGAGACTTGATCCAACTCGAACAAGAGGACAGGACTGCACAGTGGAAACACATAACGTGCCCAGTGTGCCGAAACCCAGATAATTCACAGTTGGTGATTGTGGGTGATAAGCAGTATGATATCCACCTCAAGAGCAAGAGACATAGATCGAACCTGCAAAGAGGCCAGAAAATACGTGCATATGAGGAATGGCTCAAACATTAACCAAACCGGATCCCACTATCTGGATCCCATAATCCTGATGATTTCCCACGGACTGGCTTCGCCTTGGGGGCAACCATTGCCGGTGATTGTGGTTGTGGTGACTGTGGTCTCTCTATTTCAGGTTCCAGTCTCAATTGCTGGAACATGGTGTGCAATTGAGCCTCCAGGTTACGAGCTTCAATACGACGCTCATGAACAAATTTATCAATGTCCTGGATCAGTTCTTGACACCTTTGATTGAAATCGTTGTAGAATTTTAGTCCTTGCGATAGATTGTCCAGTAGGTCGATAAACTCGTTGTACGCAGCGTCCAAGTTTCTCAACACATTCTCCCTGTCATTGTTAGACCCTTGCGCATCGTTCAGGTGTATGAATTTCTTGTTCAAGTCATCAATCTTATCTTCCAACTTTTTCTGGAGTACCTTTTGCTTCTCAATGTATTCCAGGTCGCTTTGGAAGTTCTGAATGTGTCTGCTAAAGACAGGTTCAAAAGACGCATATTCCAATTTGGCATCCTTAAAGTGGGACTGCATTGCCTTGTACTCAGAAACGATCTTTGGAAAGATATTGTACTGTTCACTCTTCATCTCTGCAATTTCAATGAAGCTCTCACGCTCCAGCTCCAGCTTACGCGCTTGTGCGAGTTGATCTTTAAGCTCTCCAACAACGCGTCTCAAAGATGGATCCAACTGACGTGATCTGGAGTTCGGAATGAATTCACGGATCTCCTCCTCTGATGAGCTCAACACTTTCAAATGCGGCTCAATCCTATGAAATTGATTTCTGATGGTCTGATCACCAGTATTTGCTTGCTTTAAGTAGTTATCAAGATCAAATAAACGTTTAAGAAGAAGAGCAGCAGCCTCCTCAGATTTGGTTCTTTTCCAGTGCTCGGACCCTTGTCTCTGTCTCAGCAGTTCATCCTCTTCAGCTTCGAGCTTGAGCCTGTCGCGAGCACCTTGCAGAAGATTTTCAGCATTACGAGACGAACTCTCGATATCTGACAATGCACGCTTCAGTTTCGTCACACCACCCTTGGCTTTCACATCCTGATGATGCTCTATCAATGAAGAAGGTAGCACGAATGGTCTATCTATAGCTTCCACAGATGCAGGAAGATGCCTCTCAAATTGAAACTGGGACAAGATCTTCGTCAGTGACCTCACAGGGACCGCAATATGCTTCTGAACGTACTCGTGTTGGCGTTCACGAAATGACTGTGAGAATTGGATCACATCAAACGGAAGTAGATCTTGGAAGAGCTGTTTGCCATAGTGACCAGTCTTGAGCGCTTCAAATGGAGATGTCAGCTCAGCAATAGGTAGCTCCTTTGTCACCGAAGCCTTCAAGATTGGTGGTGGGCTGGCTGGTACATCTTGGACATAGATCAAATCGTTCTCCTTCTCTGCTGTTCTCAATGTCTCTGAAATCGTCTTGGCCAGACCTTCAAAGTCCTGTCTTACTGACTGGGAGACAAACTTGAGATTGGATGAGGCATTGGAGGTAGCACGTTGGGCTTTCTGGAGATGTGCCACTTCTTCACCATATTTTGATGCAGCCACTGCTGTGAGAGATGCTCTGTATTCGGCAGCGGCCTCAAAGTGATACTTCTTTACGGTGATGTGACTTATCCACTCAGTTCTGAAGCCCTCACTTCGACTGGCACTTTGCAATGCCTCATCGTAGTAAGCATGCACTTGGATTGCTAACCTTGCGATAAGCGAGTCTTTCACTTTATCCGAGAATGCCTTCTGCCAAAAGACTTCCTGAGCTTGTGCGTAACAAAGGAGTCGTAAGGTCTCTATCGTCCCTTGCTGCATATCTAATGGTAGCGTCAAGGTGGTGTCCTCCTCTGCGAGCTTGTTGATGAGATGGAAGTGGGTGGCTGCGTACTGAAAATAGAGGCACGCTTTTTTCAAGCCCTCGGCATTTGTACGATCCTGTATACATCCCATTTGTGTGTACAGCGACCCCATGTTATACAGCAGGTTCAACCTCTCAAAGAGGAAACTCTTCAGCTTCACTGGTCCTGTGACCTTGTACCCTAACGTACCAAACCATGGGAATTCTGCCACATCCTTAGGGAATTTAGTCTCGAGAATATATAGATGAATGTAGTACCGCTTCAGCAATGCTAGATCATGCGATGTGGTGCCCAGATCAATGATATCCTTACGCAGCGTGTCAACCTCCTGTATGTCGCTTGCAAATGCTGAAGGAGTCTGATAATACTCCTTGGCGATCAGGTCACGCAGGGCATTGCCGAAGCCGATATTTTCCGTCTTCCTATATGGAACAAACAGCATGTTTGTGCTCATTCTTGAGTGGTTTGAGAGCACTGGTTGTAGCGGAGGGCAAAATACGTTCAAGATGTTCCAAACGTAAACAGAGTAAGATTTCCGAGGGGCACTTGTCCCGATATGGAAATCCGGCAGTCTGGTTGATCATATCAATGCCACCACGTCTATCCTACGATGCCTCTGTCGATCATAACTGTCATTAATTGGTAGCTTTACGCTTCAGGTTGAGTAATACTTCCTGAGCTCTTTGCTCTGCCGTGACCAGGCGGTCAACTTCCTCTCTAAGTGTCTCCTGTCTTGCTTCGATCACAATTAGTTCACTCTCATACAGCATCTGGAATGCCCTTTCAGCTCTATCAACATCCTTCAGCTCCTGTAGTAGAGTGATATTATCATCCGTCAGTTTCTGCTCGATATTGACATATCCACCGATTTGGATGCTAACTTTCTTCTCCAGCTTGTTGCAATTCTCGACAAGTCCTTGCAGCTCTGAGATTACACTTGAGGTTTCAACTTCGAGAACGTATGAGTCTGCATGGTGCTTGCAAAACTCTTCCTCATACCTTGTGAGTTCTCCGGCGTCAATCAGTTCCTGGACCTCTCGGAGTACTTTAGTTCTGGAATCCTCATCGAGGTCTGCGACTAGCGGACCAGGGACCTTATAGATCTTGGAGAAGTCCGACCTCATGAGCTTCACCATTTCCTTCTCCACGTCTCCAAGATCAGCACCAAAAGTAAAGCCTGCATGAACATCAGGGATTGGTAACTCCTTTTGAACTGCGAATGACCTTCTCAGGAGAGCAGCTTTCCGTTGATCATCCTGCGCAATTAGTCTGAGCCTCTCTATCTCGCCCTGATCTTCTGTCAAGGTAGCCTTTGATCCACTGATACTGCGCTTCTCTGGTTCTGCTTCAGCGACAATCTCAAAGTCGTTCTTCGGTTTCGGTAGACTAGCCAATCTCTCCAGAATGGAGAGCTTGACCTCAGACTTGAGCCCCGCAACTTCCGTGAGCGGTGAATCCTGAATTTCATAAACGTCTAGCTCTCCTGTGGTCAAGAGAGCAGAGCTCTGGCTTGTGTACTCCCTCACTTTATTAGCAGCGGATTTGAGTTTGTTATCCATAGTCTCGGCCCTCGTGACTCTCTCCAGTATTAGCTGTTGAATTTCATCACTATCCTTCTTTGCAAGGCTATTCACTTCATCGCTGTTAATCTCTGGTTTTGGTAGTTCAAGCTTTCTTTTCTTGAGTTGATCTTCACCGATCAAAACTGCAGCTCTTTCAATCTCTTGCGGTTTCTTCTCCTCTCTCGGCCTCTTTTCCTTGTTCTTAGAATCTTCCTTCAGTCCAGATACATTAACTTGTCTCTCAAAACTGACAAGTTTACTGTCATTGTCGTGGATCTCCTCTGTGGTGTCGTAGAACCCTTCTGTTGGTCTATGCTCAAACACAATATCAGCATTATAGTCTTTCTGCGTTGCATACTTCTTCTTAGGTGCTCTCAACTTGGTATTGATACCTGCCTGCTTCAATTCACGTCTCTTTTGCAGCAATGCGATACGCTTGCTCTCTTCTAGCATCTTTTCTCTGGCCTTTCTTGTGGCTTTCTTACCTTTTGTGTTCGCCAGCCTTGCACGGGCCTCAGACAACATTTCTTTCTCATCATCATCCAGGTCCACAGCATCAGGTCTCGCCTCTTTTGTTTCAGCGTCAACGTTTAGGTCGCCGATTTGTACCTCGTTGGGGCCAGTGGAGGCCATTGTTTCCAGTCCGAGACCACTGAACCCCAGATCGTTAACACTACCAGTACCAGCGGTATCATCTAAGAGCCTCTGGTACCTCTCAACGCACTGTGTAGCTGTTCTTCCCAGCGTGGATGCGATGGATCTCCATTGGTTTGGCAGGAGCCGTGCAAGATTCAGCAGTTTGGTGTCCTCCTCCGGCTTCCAGTCTGATGTATGTATTCTAGGATCCAGGTACTCGTTCCATCTCGCTTTCGCCTGTTTCGCTGTCTTCTTCGCCAGTAACGATGCCACTCGCGTCCATTGGTTCAGTCCATACTTTGACACTGCTGCCTTCAGGATCTGATCTAAATAGCTTGTTAGTCTCCCGTTCATGACCAATGAAAAACAGTAGTAGTCCACTCACCTTCTATGTTCGACCAGGCGCCACCTTTCACATATACGGGCACCATTACCTGTCTCTAAACTGTCCCTCGATGGTGTTGTGATCGAATCTAAAACCCGCCCATGGAAAAATCCCACGCATCCTTGCACCACCCGCGCGCGTGCACACAAAAATATCCCGAACAGCCAGCAACGACAAGCAACACAAACAGCTTCACAAAAGACCAGTTTTCTCGCCAAGTCACTCTTTTACTGGTCTAGGATCCATAAGAGTCGCTGGCTGGAGTTGAATCATCCTTATTCCGACAACCTCCCTTGATAATTCCGATTTTACAGCCCAGCGCAGTGGACATAGAAGATGTTGTTCAAGCCGAAGCACCAAAAGTTGATACTCCAGTGCTACCCGGCAGGCAGGGGCTCCGACAAGAAGCCGAACTCATCCGAGCTCAGCTACTTGCTTTTCTATGCATCGACGCGCCGAGTGAAGCTCGAGAAAGTGGGCCGGTTCCTCCAGAAGAAGAATGCCGTTGACATATCAAGAGCCCGTACGGGCAACGTCCAGGTGACGTTGGAGATCATCGATTCGTTGATCAAGAAGTGCCCCGACGATGTGAACGTGTTTGCCAATAACGTTAACGCTATATTGCTTTCTGTGTTGGCGACCAATGATCTCAGCCTCTGTCAGCACGCTGCATCTGTCTACCACACCCTATGCCAGACGTTGGATGGGGAGCTGTTCAACGGCGACTTTGAATTCAACGAGAGTTTCGTTAAGGTGACTACCGCCTTTATTGACCTTGGCTTCAAGAAACAGGCAGCCAATTCGGAAAAATGGAAGGCAATCTCGTTCACTGCTGCAGAGAGTTTCGCCTCTTCAAAGTTCATCGCCATGGGTAAGGGCAAATCGATGACAAACCATGCGATTGGGCTAGTTTTGGACGAGGTCCATAATGACTATACTGCTGAGGAGTTGCTCAAGAGAACGAATTCGCGCTCATCATCACAGCATGAGCTTTCAAGACTCAATACAACCAGAACAGCGAGACTTGAAGAGCCAGAGACTCCACTAGAGACCAGGACCGACGAATTGGCCAAAAGTGCATTGAAGTCCTTCTTCTACACCAGTTCAGGAACCCAGATTGCTGTCTCTACTAGATCCCTAGCTGAGTATTTGACCACTGCTGATGTTTCTCCACAATGGAGCGCAGCCATCTTGGAGATGGCTACGAGGTGGATCCCTGTGCAGCTCAGATTCCTTGTTTTGAGCATAATCTTGAGCCAATTGCAGAAGACAACGCGGGAAAAGCAACAGGTTGCTCTCTTAGGTGTCATGTCCAGCTTGCTCTCCTCATCTGTTAACTTAGTGGGGCTTTCTGTTATTGATCATCTCCGCCAATTGGTTGGACTTCAGGTGCAGGCTGCTCAATCTGGTAAGGTTTCAGAAACGCAGGCGAAAGGGTTCGTCAACGTCATCGGCTCTTTGGCCACTCATATTTATTACCAGGATCAGATTATTGATATGGTTGGCGAGTTGTCAGTGAGCTTGAAAGATTACTATAAGAAGTCCTCAGCTCATGAGATCTTGGTGTTGCTGGATGACATCAAGAATGTCCTCATCATTGCCAATCAGCAATCAACAGTGCAGAGAGCCAACGTGCCCTTGGAAATCTTTTACGAAACGTTCAACTTGCTCGCTTTTCAGGGCGGCCAATCGAAAGATCTTGACTTCGCCGTGCAGAGGAGCTACACTGAACTGCTAGTCACGTTACTTCAGCTCGAATATGCTCAGCCTGGAGAGTTTGTTGTTGCGGACTATGATAATCTGATCTCTAATGCTCAGTCAAGCGTGATAAATCAACTCTACGAGGCTATTGAGCGTTGGTGTGTTAGTCCTACCCAAGCCAACACTCCTTTGTTGTTGAAGTTGATTGATCTTGTTGTTGAGAAATTTGGTATTAATGCTATGGTGAATGCAGTACCGTTCTTCCTCCAATGGCAACTACAAGCTCCCACTGGGGATGTTTCTGCAACTCTGAAGGACAACTTAGGGCTCTATATTATCTATTCAGCTGCAAAGACATTGCAACTCCAAGGATTCAGGGAGAAAGCACTCGCGTGTGTTAACTTCCGGAGAGAGCATAACATGTGGATAGTGCCAGACGAACAACAGTCTGAGAACAGCAATTTGCAACCAGAGTTCAATCTTTCAAGAGAAGTGTTGGAATCGGCTATGACTGAATCCTTATTTGACGGCTTCAGAGAAACGATGTTCACCACGCATTATCGGTACAGGGACATTTTAAAGCCAATGGAACCAATGGCGGATGAAGCTGACACGACTATCCAATCACACAATGGTTCCCACAATATTTCATTATCGATGTTGGTGCAACCTCAACAGTACTCCAGTGAGAGTGGGTCGGTGCGGTCAGCACCAATGTCCGCAAGATCGCTCATCATGGGCAAGCTCAATGTCCCAAAAGTGCAAGAATTGCGCCAGGCTATCTCCGGATCTTCTCTCGCCCCAAGAACTAATGGTTATTCCGGTGCAGGATCGAAAAGAAGGACAGATGTGTCTACATTATTGAGCGATTTGGAGTTTCAAAGCGGCTTAGATGATCGTGGTGCATTGACTCGCTAAACCATACATTGGGCAAAATTATGTTAACATTCGGATCAAACCGACCCATAATAGGACATTCAAAACGTCACAGGTACTCAATTTGTAGTTATATAGAGAGAGCTTTCTTTGTTGTAAAGTCATTACCTTTATTCATCATCCTCAGTCAGACTCGTCTTCGTCCTCGTCCTCGTCATCATCAGAGCCTCCGAGCATCGCGAATGCGTTGAACTTAGACTTTGGCTTATCAGTGATGTCTCTCGAATCTGCAGGCTTGCTTGAGCCCAGAGCCTTGTTGTTTGGTCTGGCAAAGGATGGCTTCTCTGCATTCTCTCTGAACTTGTCCCTTGACTGTGTGGCTTCCTCACCGGAGATAGAGTTCTTCTTGTTGGTGGTGAGCGTCACCCAGCCATCAGCGTCAGGCTGTGGAGGCACAACCTTTGGCTTTCTTGGCTTGAGCACCGGCCTGGTCAAGTGATGGGATGAACGTCTTCTGCCCGTGCCATCATGCTCCTCACTTCCCTGCAAGCCACGTTGCAGCTCAATGGCCTCAGTGAACTGCTGGAAGTCGAATTGTGTTGGGACGACGGCATGCGCACGCAGCCCAATGAGCTCCTCCTGGGTATACTGCTTGTGACTCATTTCACACACTTTCAGTCGACGTTGAAACGAAACTCTCTTGGGGACTGAAGCTCCACTTTTTTTATGTGGTCGAGCGACCCATAAAATTTTGATGAACATTTCCGCGAAATTTACCGCTTTTGGGAGAGCTGTTTCAGGCTCGACTCTCACCGGTGGAATTCATTCTTTTCGTGGCGATGAGCTCTGCAGGTGAAATTTTTCCAGATCACCGCATAACTAATGCTTCAACTTTACCGATAGAGCATCCATTTCACAGCCCAAAATGCCCATCCAGCATTCCCTCACAAAGGTCCAGAAGACAATTCAAAAGTCTAAAGGTGCTATGCACCCAAAGGGGCGCAAGTTTAAACAGCTCAACAGGGCCACCTTGAGAGAGGGCAAGATCCAGACTAAGAAGTCCAAGCATCACGAACGTAAAGAGGTGGAGAACCTGAGATACGTGTTCCTGCAAGAGGCCGTGCAGAATAGACCAGATAATGAGGTGTTTACCATGGAGGATATGGAATTGTTTATTGAGGCATTCCTCACCAGAGACGACGAGGAGATCGAGCAACTACAGTCGGATAGACGCAAGGGCCGTCCACCAACGAATAGACATTCATTGCTCGAGAACAAGAGAAGAGAGGAGCAGCAGGAATACGATTCCGGATATGAGATCCCCGACCTGAGGGACAAGCTGACTGTGGAACTCTTAAGATCGTGGAACGGTACTACTGGTATGTTCAACAAGTTCAAGCATGTCTACGTGGCTAAACGTTCTGAATCAGTGGAGGCTGAGGCTCCACCTCAAGATGATGACATGGAGGAATGATTCAGTTTGCTTGTGTATGTATATTAGATGGGGATGTTCATGATGTTCAGCTGGTTGGCCCTTTGTAGACGTAATGCGTTAGACTGTGTTCTTGGTCAAAGTAGGTTCCGAGAGCATAAAGACCAACAAATGACCAACCGAATCTCAAGGCCCACGTCTTTCGCTTTCGTCTGCTCTCTTTATCCTTGTCGATATATCGCTCGAATACGAGCACGTCATCAGCTGGGCGTGTCCCAATGAGCTTCCACTTCCTTTGTTCAAACTTATGTGCTTGTTTCAAGAGTTTCTTGTTACTCCCAATCTCATGGAACAGGGTGACGAGGTCTGGTGCTCTATAATGTGGTCCAAATGGGCTTTCTTTAACGATCGTCCGCTTGCCATCGACAACTACCATGAATTCATGCGTGATATTCTCTCCCATCTGCGGTAATGTTGGGAAGAACAGGTCATCCGATGTCTTGTTCTCGGTCATCGGTACAAAGCCACGTCTCACGGATCTTATGAGGTTCTCATCCACTGGCGAGAAGAAATTTTTCTTATCCAGAGTTCTAGAACTGTTCATGTTCTTCATGGTCTCAAACCTTCTGACCTCTCTAAAGTGATTCTCCTCATCTCTGTCCTTGTTCAGCTTGGCTTCCTTAAGGAAATTCTCCAGGTCCTCCCTCTTTAGATCAGACGCAGCAGTGGCCGATGCCTTGTTGGCATCTCTTTCTCTCCTCTGTGACTCGTCAATCAATAGTTTAAGCTCCTTCATCTTTGTAATATTGGATTTCATCTCATTTGCTAGCTGTTCAATCTGATCCGACAACGAGGACTTGGTCACCGCTTTCAGAATGTCATCTGATGTTTCAAATTTCCCACGCTGTATCCTAATCTCATTCACGGGGCTTGATTCGTCTGCTGGGTAATCCTTGATCACCGGTGATGTTATGTTTCGCAAGTGTTTCTCCTCTGAAGCATCAGCCTTCACTGGAACTTTCCCTTGCGATAGTTTCGATTCCTTTGTATCAGGGAGTACCTCATATGCACTCGTATGGGCTTTGACCTTATGCATGCCAGCACCATGGGGAGTTGGTGTCTTCACCAACGACTTTGGCACAGCTTTGGGCATCGCCATCAAAAATTGGTCTTCAACCGATATCATTTCAGATCGCTTGGACTTATCCAGATGAGCAGCAACCCCTTGTGGGACCTGTTTCTTAACAATCGCACCATCGATGTATTGCTGCATCCATACGAGATCGTCGCCCTCCGAGGGTGTACCTGATCTCCGTTTGCCCTTCCCTTTAGTCTTTACCCTATCATCGGTTGTATCCCTCCGCTTGGGTGCTTCTCCGTTAATGATCCTTTTAGCGTCCGCAAAGACATCGTTATCCCTGGGCCTGCCACCTGCAACGCGGAGTAGTTGCTTCAGAGTCTTCTTCCTCAAAGTGATTGGATCCAGATGACACAGCTTGGCAGTCGTGTGCATGCTCCGTGTCCTAAGCATCTTCAACATGAACTGTCGGTCTCTGGCGGCCTGAGAAAGAGAACAAAGGGACAAATGTGACATGTTCGTCACCATCAAATGTGAGGAGTAGCAGCTTGACGTGAACGAGAATTCCAGGGCTGCGTAACCCCATCTACAATAAGAACTAGGCAAGCACTGCCATGGGCATACAGCCCGATGCTAAATCCCCGGGGATGTATTGACACATCACTTCTTCTTACCCCTGACCAGCGAAAAGAGTCTTTGGAGCCCGTGCAAACCAGGCTCAACGAAGACTCGAGCAAACCACGGAGTCATAAAGATGCTGAAGACAACCCTCACAGGAAAAGTAGCCTTAACGATACCATAGGCAGTAGCACCTTCAACTATGAGCCTCGTACGCTCAGGTATCGACAGTCCAGAAACAGTATCACCCAGCTTTTTTCATGTGTTAGTTCTAAACTAGGACAAGTGTTAGCGGAACAAAAGTACTCACAATGCCCTCGATGACAGTCGTACCCTTCATGAGCATCCACGATGGGATATCTGCGGGAAGGAAGCCGTAGTGGTGGAACACGTACCAGAGCCCAAACAGAGGGGCAATTGCAGTGAACTCATGGAGGAGGAGAAAACTGGAGATGTGTGTCATGGGCGCATTGACTATCCTCTGGCCATACTTCTGCATGAACTTGGGAAGTCTTGAGACTATAGCCTGGATCTTTGGGTTCGCCTCGTTCTCTTTAGCTTCAATCGTCCTGGTTGGGTCCGCTCTGACGGCCGTCTTCGTTGCCGGCTCTAACGGCCGTTGAGGTGACTTTTGCAGATCTCCGAAGGGGTCTTTGTTCCATGCCGCCCTGTGCAAGTGGAACAGACGTGTGCCGATGAGTTGTGAAGTTCTCAGCGAGATGAGTGGGGCTCTCAGCATCTTGTTGATCTTTTGTAAGTTGCAAGTGTTCCTCCTCCGAATGATCTGAAATTTGTGTGGTGGGGCGGGGCCGCAACTAAGATTCCATGTTTATATCTATTTACCACGTTACTTGACTTCTATGTAGTATGTACACGTCATTAAGCGACAACCTGTTCGCATCTTCCACAAAGCGTTGCGTCGTCGATAGCTGTGTAATTCCAGCATCGTGGGCATTTCGCTCCCTGCGCTGGGACAACTGATACCTTGACCTGGGTGCCGCTAACGGCGACTTCTCCAGCGTAGTGGTATCCTCCAGCTGGAATGGTGCTGTTTATCTGAACCTCCGAAACTCTGAATACCTCCGATAGATCCTCCTTGAGTCCCTGGAGGACCTGATGGAGCTTGGAGCCGCCATCAACGGTCAGGTAAACAGCAGTCTCAAGCGAGTTCTTGATGGTCTTTTCGTTCTTACGGCCATGTTCCTGGAGTTGTAACACCTCGTCCTTGATTTCGAAGACGGAGGCAAATTGTGCTTCGAGCGCTGTATCTATCGCAAATGGTTCGTACGCAATAATGCCATAGGTCAGTGGATGTGGTTCCTCCCTCTTGACCCAATTAGGAGCATAGTCCCATGCTTCCTGTGTAATCAAGGGTAACAGAGGCGAAAGCAGAGTGGAATAAACCTTGAGGAACTCAATCAGAACAGTCTGTGCAGAAGTACGACTCACCGAGTGCTCTTCATCAGCGTATAACCGGTCCTTCACGGCATCAAAATAGATCGCCGATGCCTCAACGTTCAAGTGATTAGAAAGAGCTTTGAATGCTCTGCTGAAGTTGAATTCCTCATAAAGTTGCAAAACCTCCTCCTGCATCGAATAAAGCTTGGACAGGGCATATTTATCAACGTTCTTCAATTGATCATATGGTACAATGTCCGTGGCCGCAAACGACTCCAAGTTACCCAACAGGAAAGAGAAGGTAATTCTGAGCTTCTTCAACGCATCGCCCGAGTGCTTAAGCACAATAGGACCGATAGACATGTCTGTCGTATAGTCCGCCTGTGCCACCCATAGCCTGAGTCCATCCACGCCGATACCAGGCACCTTATTGGCGCCTTTGCCACCGCCTTGGATCACATGGTCTGGGGATAGTGTGTTACCGAGAGACTTAGACATCTTGTTGGCTTGTTCATCAAGGGTGAATCCATGCGTTACGATGGTCTTGTATGGGGCAGTTGGTACAGCTTCATCCGATGTGGCGATCTTAGTCAAGATAGAGGACTGGAACCAACCACGATGTTGGTCCGAGCCTTCAAGGTAGACGTCTGCAAGAACCCTTCTGGTCAATCCGTTCTTCTCGCAGAATTTCACCACTTCGTTCCAACTGGACCCTGAATCAAACCATACATCCATCGTGTCCCTTCCTTTGGTGAAATCAGCACCTTGCCCTCTATGTGACTCTGGTAACCATCGCTCCACATTTTCCTCCTCCTCAAACCAAGCCTCAACACCTAGTTCATCCACTTTGCGGATGATATGCGATACGGATTCATCATCCATGAGCACAATATTTTCATTGGTTTTGGAGTACAGTGCAGGGATTGGAACGCCCCACGATCTTTGACGAGAGATACACCATTCGTTTCGGTTCTTGATAAAAGAGTTCAACCTGTTCTTTCCCTTCTCAGGCACAAACCGCACTTGATCTAGAGCATCGACAGCCTGTTGTTTAACGGCGCCAACGTCGGCAAACCATTGAGGAGTTGCCCTAATTATCACCGGCTTCTTAGAACGCCAATCGTATGGGTATGAATGCGTGTAGCGCTTGTCCACTGCATAGAGCATACCGCTTTGCTCCATAAGATCGAGAATAGTCGAGGTACCCTCTCCGAGAACTTTCATTCCAACAAGAGCTTCGTAACCTTGTGGAACGTCATTGGTGTATTTACCATAGTTATCCACTGGGGAGTACGGCTCAATTCCCTGTGAAATACATGCGAAATAATCGTCATTACCATGACCTGGTGCAGTGTGAACAAGACCTGTACCCGCAGTATCAGTGACATGATCGCCATGCATCACGGGGAAAGTGGATCCATCTGTACGAACATTGGTGTAGTGGGATCCAACAAGTGCTGACCCTGGGATTGTTACATTGAGAAGCTGATAGTCTGGTGACAACGGTAACAGCAAGTGGACTAACTCCTGTGAAACGATGAGGTTGTCGTCATTAGCTGAAGATAATACAGTATAGTTGATCATCTCATTGCAACAGATCGCTCTGTTTGACGGAATAGTCCAAGGCGTGGATGTCCAAATCAGTAGTTTGACATTGTCCAAATGTCCCACGTAGTGCTTCAGGTCATCCGTCATGTTCGCAATCGGGAATTTGACATATGCAGCAATGGATTTATGAGCATCGTTATACTCCAGCTCGGATTCTGCCAAGGCCGTGTTTGTCTCACAACCCCAGTATACAGGCTTCTTCTGTCTCTTGATCAGACCCCTTTGCATCATTTTGTGGAAAGTCTCAAGCTGTGCTACCTCGAACTTGTGGTCCAATGTGCGATATATGTCCTTGAAGTCCGCCATGATGGCGAGTTCTTTGAACTTATCCATCTGTGACTGGATGGTGGTTAGCGCATGTTCTCGGGCAATGCTTCGTACTTGGTTCACATCGAGCTTGGACTTGTCATCTTTGTGCATCTTGCGGTATTTCTCCAAGGCCTTGAGTTCAATGGGTAACCCATGGCAGTCCCAACCTGGTTGATAGTAGACTTTCTTACCCTTGAGCACATTGAATCGCAGGATAATGTCCTTGAGCACTTTATTCAGTGCGTGGCCCAGATGCAATGGGCCATTGGCATACGGTGGACCATCATGGAGGATGAATATATCATCGGTGGTTTCCCTGGTGTTGAACTGATGCCTGTAAAGGGCCTGTGACGATCTGGGTATGAGGTCATCCACGGCTTTTTCATGCGACGACCGCTTTGGGAACTTGGACTGTGGGAGTCTGAGTGTCTTGGAGTAGCTATGAGCAACCTGCTCGAGCTGCTTAGCCTTTGACATCCCTCGCTGTGCCTCTCTCTCTCTGAGCGTAGTTCAGCCGAGTTAACTGCCCGCTGCCCGAACCGAAAAAAGATGTTCGCGAACTTTCAGAGATTTTTCTGCGTCGTCGACGACGCCGGAGTGAAAAATTGTTGAAATCGGTCACACAATCCCTCTCTCTTTCAGCAAAGACAACTCGACAGAATGCCAATTGACCAGGAGAAGCTCGCCAAGCTGCAGAAGCAGGGAAACAACAAAGTCGGTGGTATCAGACGTAAGGTGAAGAAGTCTGGTGCAAAGCCATCTGCGGACGACTCCAAGCTCCAGGCTACTCTGCAGAAGCTCAACGTCCAGACCCTTGACGGTGTCACCGAGGCCAACTTCTTCAAGGAGGACGGTAAGGTGCTGCACTTCAACCGTGTCGGCATCCAGGCCGCCGCCAACAACAACACCTACGGTTTCTACGGTATCCCACAGGAGAAGGAGATCCAGGAACTTTTGCCAAACATCATCCCACAGCTCGGTGCTGAGAACTTGGACTTCTTGACCCAGTTGGCCCAGCAGCTGAGACAAAACCAGGATGGTGCCGCTGCCGGCGCTGCTCCAACTGAGGAGGACATCCCAGAGCTCGTTGAGGGCGAGAACTTTGATGCGGAGGTTGAATAAATATGCATTTGATCATGTTCATTGACAGGTTCGTAGCGATTGGGTGTAGGCCAGTGTATGGTGGTTGTTGGTGTGCCGCCCCATGGATGCTTGGAGCTGTTGACACATGGGCTTAATATGATGAACCTGGGGAAGTCCCCGAAGCTCCCACCGAGAGTTGTCAAACAATTGCATAATTGAATGGGTGCAGGCTGGCTACCGGACGAGCAGCGACGGTCCATTGCATTCTTCATGCCATAAATGGGCTCTACCTATCATAGCAGGTGCAACCAAGACACCCATATTAAGCTACCTTTATGGTCCCGGCACACCGAGGGGGATAGTGCACTGATGGCATATGACGTATACGCCGATGTGTGGCAGCCCCGCTACACAGTGAGTCGAGGCCTCCAAACCCAAACCCCATGTAGCAGCAATGCAGCATTGGAAGGTGTAGTAGACATGAAGGCCAGCTGGTTAGCCCACCACCGTCTATGTCGTCATTGGGGCTGCCTCCCAAGCGGGCTTGGTGCGAAGTACAAAGTCCCCGGATACTACCACGCAATTGGGTGCAGATGAGTACAACATCAGAAGTTATGGAACGTGGTGGGCTGGTAACAGTAGATGCATTGGGGATCCCGCACAATGCTCTGGGGGCTCTCTGGGCAACCTTTCCATGGCACCAGCAACTTTCCCTCGCCGCAAGAAGTGTAAATAGCCGGTGTGCCGACGTTGCTGTGTGCGCCTTAGCAGCCGCCCCGGCCACCATAAAATCGGTTGTATGCTCGCTTGTATATATAACCCCCCCTTCCCATCTTGTCGAACACGTACGCCAACGGCAATTGAACATCCCCTACAAGACCGCAACAAATGCTCACTGCCATTGTCGACCCAGATCTGCTCGAGGACACCGTCTACTCCCAGTCCCACTACCACCACACCGCAGACCTCAACGACGATGAGTTCGTCTCCCAGAACAAGTATACCATCCCTGAGAGGGGGATCGATGCCGACACCGCGTATCGGTTGATCCACAATGACCTGGTTCTCGATGGCAATCCCACGTTGAACCTGGCGTCATTCGTGAACACCTTCACCACGGAGTTCCATGACAAGCTTGCGGTGGAGAACGTTGTGAAGAACCTTGCCGACGCGGATGAATACCCGACTCTGGTGGAGCTCACCGAGCGCAACGTGAGCATCCTCGGCAAGCTGTGGCACGGCAAGGGCCGTGAACCGATCGGCACTGCCACCACGGGTTCGTCCGAGGCCATCATGCTTGGTGGGTTGGCGATGAAGAAGATTTGGCAACAGAAGCGCAAGGACCAGGGAAAGGACTACTTCCATCCAAACATCATCATGGGGTCCAATGCACAGGTGGCATTGGAGAAGTTTGCCCGCTATTTCGACGTTGAGTGCCGTTTGGTGCCTGTCAGCAAGGAATCGCAATACGTGCTTGATGTTTCCAAGATTGAGGATCTTGTCGATGAGAACACCATTGGCATCTTTGTGATCCTTGGGTCCACTTATACCGGCTCTTTTGAAGACGTTCTTGCCGTCAACAATCTCCTTGATGACATCCAGGAGCGTAAGGGCCTTGATATCCCAATCCACGTCGATGGTGCCTCTGGTGCCTTTGTGGCTCCATTTCTGTACCCAGAGCTCAAATGGGACTTCCGAGTGCCTCGTGTTGTGAGTATCAACACGTCCGGCCACAAGTTTGGTTTGACTACAGCTGGTTTGGGTTGGATCATTTGGAGACATAAGGATTTGCTCCCATCTGAGCTCATATTCAAGCTGCGCTACTTGGGTTCCGTTGAGGAGTCGTACAACCTCAACTTTTCCCGTCCAGGTTTCCAGTCAATCCAGCAGTACTTCAACTTCCTGCAAATGGGTGTTGATGGGTACAAGGCTGTGCATGAACGTTCGATGCACAGTGCTCGCTTGCTGTCCAACTCGTTGGAGAAGACGGAATATTACGAGTGTGTATCGCATATCCACCGTAAACGGGGTGTGGTGGGGTATATACCAGAGGATGTTGATGGAAACATCACAAACCAGGAGGAGTCTCTTGGATATTTCAACCCGGGCTTGCCCGTGGTTGCATTCAAGTTCACGGACACTTTTACGAAGTCGTATCCAAACATCCCGCAGGCCATTGTCTCCACACTCTTGCGTAAAGACGGATGGATCATTCCAAACTATCCGCTGCCACCAGACGCTGAGTCCCAGGAGATCTTGCGCGTTGTCTGCCGTGTTGAGCTGGGTCAAGATCTGATCCATAGGCTCATCAGAGACATTTTGAAAGTGACCGAGTCATTGATCAAGAGTTACGAGATTTATCATCAGGCTGTGGAGTCTGGCGAGGCTGGAAAATCCAGCAAGTACGTTTACAACTTGCTAACGTCCATTGCATCTGGTGCGGAGAATGAGCAAGCCAAGAAGGAGCACAAGAAGTACCACCACAGTACGTTCAAGGGCACGTGTTGATCCGTGTATACCAACTAGTGTTTTTCAGCCCACTGCAATGTGTCTTGTAGACATGACCCATTATATCGTTTCAAGAGATCCGACAACAATGGCGCCGCAGATAGAGTTCCGAGTATTATGTGGGAGAGCAGCGAGCCATGACGTTAGAACTTAGATGCACGATGCACATTGCGCCATCGACACTGCGGGCCGGCATGGCCCCACTTTTCCCGCTTTTGCCAGGGGCCCAAACACCTCGATTGCGTCACCGCCAGCAACCCGTCTGCGCTTCCGCAGCCCGCGCGCCCCAGCAAACTTGGAACAGGCTCACAAAATTTGACCTCTGCCCCTAAAAAGACCCCCCCCCCCTGTTGAGCATGCAGAACATCAAGAATTTCATCCGCCAGGGCCGTCAGGCCCGGAGGGACGTGCCACAGGGTGAGAGAGCGCGTCACGTTGAGCACGCAGACGCCGCTGCGGCGGGATTTGGTGCAGGACAGAACAAAGTGACCAAGCGAGACACCTATGATTACGACGAACTGGCCGGTGAGCTCGTGAAGGAGGAGCTCAGGGCCCAGAGCGTCAAGTTCCCCGGTCTGGAGCAGTATAAGATCGTGGGCCAGATAGGTGAGGGCGCCTTCTCCACCGTGCACAAGGCGGTGCTCTTTTCATCCGACGCGGTTGTTGTGGCCATCAAGATCATCAAGAAGTTTCAATTGGACGGCAACCAACGCGCCGCAGTGCTCAAAGAGGCCACTATCATGCGCCAGCTGCCACATGACAACGTGGTGAGGTTCATCGAGTTCAAAGAGGTGGAACAGTACTACTACATTGTCCAGGAACTAGTTGAAGGAGGGGAGCTCTTCAACGAGATTGTCAAGTTCACATACTTCTCTGAGAAATTGTCACGTCACGTGCTTAGACAAGTGGCAGAGGCTGTCAAATACCTCCATGAGGAAGTAGGTGTGGTGCACAGGGACATCAAGCCTGAGAACTTGCTCTTTGAGCCCATCCCAATCACGCCCTCAAGACGTCAAGTGTTGCGGCGTAGTGATGACCCTAACAAGGTTGATGAAGGCGAATTTGTCAGTGGTCTCGGTGGAGGAGGCATCGGTATCGTCAAGCTTGCTGATTTCGGTCTCTCCAAGCAGATCTGGTACGATGACACAAAGACTCCATGCGGCACTGTCGGTTATACTGCACCAGAAATCGTGCGTGATGAGCACTATTCCAAGTCTGTGGATATGTGGGCCCTGGGATGCGTGCTATATACGCTCCTATGTGGCTTCCCGCCCTTTTATGACGAAAAGATTGACGTTTTGACGGAAAAGGTTGCCCGTGGTGAATACCAATTCCTTAGACCCTGGTGGGATGAGATCAGTGACGGTGCCAAGACATGTGTCAAGAACCTACTGACCGTCGACCCGCAAAGGCGATACTCCATTGATCAATTGCTAGATGATCCTTGGCTCAATGAGGTGCAGTTTCAACGTCCAAAGCGTCATACCTTTGAGAACTTCAAACGTTCCCAGCCACTATACTCACCTGCTGCTCGCGTAATGAAAGATGCCTTCGACGTTTCAAATGCTGTGCATAGAATCGGCGAAGAGAGATTGAACAAGCAGCAGCCAATCACTGAAGACATCTTGGAGGAGGAGGAGGAGGAGCTGCACCGAGAAGCACAACCGGAATTGGGTGATTTGGAGACGAACAGTGGAAGATTCATCAAGCAAGTGAAGCTAGAGAAAAAACAACAACAGCAGTGTCATATAGAGAACCAGACGTTTGAGCTCTCGCTGAATACGTCAACGATCATCAATAGAAGAAAGAACAAGGTTGTGAGCTGAGAGATCAGCGGTTCATCGGGTGAAGGATTTGATTTTATGCTTATCTTTTGGTTTGAGGAGAGCAGTGGGATTTACAATGAGTTTATGGCAACCAATGTAGTAGTAGGCTAGTAGCTGCGGTTGTCCGACTGCATGCAGAGTCGTGGTGTTTAAGAGTGCGCTGCAAGTTGTTCACTTGTCGAGTTGTTCAAGCTGCACTGAGTTGGGTAATTTCATGTTACAACCATATGCTCAGCTTCGCTGTTGCTGTACATGCATAGGTCACAGACACAGCTGTATGTTGATGAAAGGCATTTTAATGGTCTCTGCTACTGGCACCAGTGGTCGCCGGTCGGTTACCGCACAGTGCACAGTGCACTGCGCATGTCCGTCTCCTACCCGACGCACGTCTACGTCTACCGGAAATTATGACATTATGTTGATCAGCTGCTGCACGTACGCGTGCGCATGATGACTAATTACAAAGTTCACAATCGTAACCACATGTGCAGATCAGCAGAGATCTTGATCACACCCAAGTTCTGTTAGCAATAATAATTGAACCGTGTTTTGAATGACGTTGTCGGTCCCGGTGCTCTGAGCACGTGACTTAGCACGTGACCAATGTAGTATAAAATAAAAACAGGTCGTACCCGGATTCGAACCGGGGTTATCCGGATCAGAACCGAAGGTGATGACCACTACACTATACAACCCTTGTATGTTTGTGTGAAGATACTGGCTCGGTGTACTTTCCTGTCTGTTCGATATCCCTTATCGTAACCCCTTGACAGTCCAATAGTCTATAGCTTCCTGCTCCTACTATTAGTACACCCGAGTTGGCTTCCAAATATCTTATTCCTATAAACTTGTAATGAGGATGGCTGGGAAGTTCCCTTCTTATACTGGGTCTGCTTCTACCAGTCATGTTCCACTCTTATTTCCTTAACTCCTATTGGATACTGGATGATCGTCTGCTGTGAAGATCATCTGATGTGAGGATCATCTGATGTGAGGATCATCTGATGTGCTGATCATATGGTCCCTTCCTCGGATCCCTTCCTCGGATCCCGATCCAGTAT